>CM037786.1:42542582-42586543 GCA_021229015.1 Solen grandis | reverse complement strand
CTAGAGTGCAAACAAAGTGCAATCTGACTTTTTTAAATAATATAAGGGGTGTAACTCCTGACCTAATGGTCCGATATCAGCCAAAATCGAACTTGGCTGAGATTTTTTGGTTTTAAACAATGTCATTAAGTTTGAATGCAATTGCTAAAGAAATGAAGATGCTAGAGTGCAAACAATGTGGAATCTGGCTTTTTTGGAATTTTTAAAGGGGCATAACTCCTGACCTAATGGTATGATATCAGCCATAATTGAACTTGGCCGAGGTTTTATGGTTATTAACATTGTTATCAAGTTTGAAGATAATTGCTCATGAAATGAAGATGCTAGAGTGCAAACAATGTGAAATCTGGCTTTTTTGAATTTTAAAAGGGGCATAACTCCTGACCTAATGGTACGATATCAGCCATAATCGAACTTGGCCGTGATTTTATGGTTATAAACATTGATATAAAGTTTGATGATAATTGCTCATGAAATGAAGATGCTAGAGTGCAAACAATGTGAAATCTGGCTTTTTTGAATTTTAAAAGGGGCATAACTCCTGACCTAATGTTCCGATATCAGCCACAATCGAACTTGGCCGAGATTTTATGGTTATAAACATTGATATAAAGTTTGAAGATAATTGCTCATGAAATGAAGATGCTAGAGTGCAAACAATGTGAAATCTGGCTTTTTTGAATTTTAAAAGGGGCATAACTCCTGACCTAATGTTCCGATATCAGCCATAATCGAACTTGGCCGAGATTTTATGGTTATAAACATTGATATAAAGTTTGAAGATAATTGCTCATAAACTGAAGATGCTAGAGTGCAAACGAACAAATTGTGGACGACGGACGGACGGACGACGGACATTCATCGATCCTAAAAGCTCATCCTGAGCACACGTGCTCAGGTGAGCTAAAAATGCATAAAAAACCAACAGTATAGCAGATTTGTACCATTACGTGTCATACCTAGGCATTTTGAACCCAGCTTATGCAATGCATTGGCAAATCATTGAATCTGTGCCATTAACAAAGAATGCAATGATAGAATGTGAGAAGTCAGCTCACAAAATATCATACAATCAGGATAAAAAAAATCTGCATTTTATTTTGATTGTTGAATTCAGATCATGAGATTTTTCCAGACAAAATCAAAATATTCAGAAATCAATGGCAAAAGAAATCTCTTTTTTTTTCACATTTACATCTTGGATAAAAAGACCTTCACTTTCATAATGCTACATAAAAGCAAGATAAATGCAGGGGTTTTCTTAAGTGGACGCCCACTTGCCCGCGCTGGGTTAAAATTACTGCGGCAAGTGATTTTTCAAAGAAGATAGCCAGGCGGGTAAGTTTATTTATGTAAATGATTTTTTTTTTTTTATTTTCTATAGTATATCAGGGGTAAAATGCTTGCTTACATATTAACTAAAATCCACCTTAACATTGCACATATTTAGTTTTAAATATTACAAACACCAACTAACTAAATCGGGCAACTTGTTTTCACTAGGGGCTAGCAAAGAAACTTGCCCCCTGGACAAGTGAAAGTCAAATCCTTAAGTAAACCCCTGTAAATGCTTCCAAAAATACTTCATCACACAGTCTTTTGTCACTGAGAATGGACTCCCAGCAACTGTCACCTGACCAACTTATATAGTCTGGGCTCTGGAAAGCTTCAAAGTGAGTGTCAGTCTAGTTAAGGTGTGAAAAAATAACTTGGGAGTTTTGTAGTGATATGAAGAAGCATGTTTGAGAGACTATTATCTATAGGTCAACTCCACGATAGCTTTTGTTCCCGGCATAGGACTTGGAACCGTAGGTTGGAACTGTACCACGGTAAACCATGGTTTTTGGGTAAATACCGCAGTACGTACCACAATATACCGATCAAAATATTCTTAAATATCAAAATTTTTAAATTTTGCAAAAGAAAACAAGTTGTCGCCGTCAGCCATTTTTTATTTCCTTTCAAGGTCATTATTAAAAGTGAATATTTTTAAATAAAATTGCATTTTCTATGATTTGAAAGGAAATTGATACATTTATATCATATCTACGCAGTTGTTAAGCAATAAAATTATCAGTACCGATAAATTTATTGAAGAATTGTACTCGTTCATTTCTGTAATACAGAAACCAACGAAGTACCAGTATTATTCATCCTTGTACCAGTTGGTACCACAAGCTGCTTCGGACTGCAGTTTACTGGTATACTGGTAAAACCACCCACCTCTATTTGGGCATATGCACAGAAGTTCCTTCTTGTCTTGAAAACCTCATTCTATTTAGTAACTTTTAAAATTTAAGTAAAAATCTGATTGACCTTCCAATAGCATTATGCATGGAATGATTATATCTGCACAAGCACTAAGCAGACTTTTTTAGGAATGCCATTCCTACTTTGGATTTCAAACACGAAAATGAGATAAAAATTAAAATCCACACAGCACTATGAATCTTCCAATCGCAACATTATCGCTTTAAATTCATAATTTTTTATATTCTTTTGTCAAGCAAAGTATTATCCCAGCATCTGGAACCTTTACAATTTTTGGTGTGTTTTGTTACATGGATCATCAAAATATTATGTAAGCAGGGGTTTCTGGGGTAATTTTTTTACCAGCATACCAGTTTTCCCTCTGTATTGTTTGGTCTCTCTACATGATGGGATACGAAAATGGGGGGGGGGGGGGGGGCAATGTATCCCCAGTTTCAAAACTGATCAGTTAGGCACCTAGTAGTTTGAGTAGAAGCTCCCCGCCCCCTTTTGTGTCTAACCCATTTTGAATGCATGCATGCTGTTCATTTTATTAAAGTGTCATACTTTAAAGGCTAAATCAGTTTTTAAATTCATGTGAAGAAATTTTTCGAGATTTTATTTACCTGAATGATTTCCCTTGACGTGTCTATTTCCTGGCCAGTAGCACCTGTAAGTCTGCAATAAAGTTCCGGTGCATCCTCTCCACAAGTTGATGAAGCGTAAATATGTCTTCCCTGGGCTAAGTTAAAAGTCCGCGGGGTTAAAACTTGAGCATTACACAAAAATATTGCACTAAAACATAGTAGAGCCCAACATAGGACTCGCACCCCTTCCGCCATTTTGTCACTTCTGAAAACTTTTCAGAGCAGCACCCGAAGTCTAAGAATAAGGAACAGTCCCATTCATCGGTAGGTACGTTAGCTTTTATTAGATAAGCTGGTTAAAAATAAAGAACTTATTTTCCATCCAGAGAATTATATTTGGATGACTTATTGCTTAGAAATGTATTATAATACCATAATCACATTTCCTCGCCCGAATCATATAGTATGCGGCAGTTGTAACTACGTGGCTTTATCCAATACACTCTTGAGACAAATGGTTTCGTCCAATTTCTTCTGAGCGGCACAAAAGATCAGCTGTGTAGGCAATTTTGATAGAGGTGGCTCGCAACTACATTTGTAGGTTTACACGATTTACCGATATTCTTAGTAGTATTGATAACTTGTAAAAATCATGTATGCCTTTTCTTTTCTTTTTTTATCACGTGTTATTTACTATAACATGTACCTTACTGAGCCATTTTAAAGATACATAAAAACTAAGCAAATTAATAAAAAATGAACTATTTTCACTGTTATGTATGAATTCATTTCAAAGAAGATTTATATGAAGGAAGAAAATTTATTTTAAAATATGTGTGTGTGTGTTTTCTGTACATCGAGACCTATAACGATTAGTGCTTTTGATATTTCCAATTTATAGGCCTATTACATGCGTACAGTACACCCTGAGAAACTGTGATATATATGCGTAGCTTTAGAATAAGTCATTTTATATAGATGTACAACCAAATTCCCTTCAACATAATTACTTTTTTTTTTAAATAAATGTTCTGCATCCATTTTATTCTTTATCGCAAAGTACTGGTTCAACCAAGGAACAGTCGAAAGTTATTGATAAGTTTTTCCCAATTGACAAAAAAAAAAGGTTTAAGGGTTTAGGAGTTTGATATGACTAAAGTAGTTTTATTAACCATGAGTTTGATATATCCAAGTGTTATATACAACCAAAGTTTTATACAACCAGGATTTTGATAAAACCGGATGTTTGATATAACCGGGAGTTTGCAATCGCCACCTGGTTTTTGATATATCCGGGTTCGATATATGTGTGGAGTTTTAAGTATACATTACAGATAAACTAGATTCTATACCGTCATTAATAGTATCGCTTCGTAACTGTATTAATTTAATCTGAATCATAAATCACGTTTGTGTTGTATGAAATGAATTTACCAATCGTGTTCAATTTAATCTCGCGATGGTCCGCCATCAAATGCGCGCATATATTCAAGTAACATTTCTGCGAATGACAAAAAAAAAAAAAAAAAAAAAAAAAATTCCACATTGCATGCATTTTCATGATCACAATAAAAACATTTGCAGGTCACACACTGCCAATACACAACTACGGTAGTCATTAATTCCGGAAATTCCATAGAACGCTGTATTACTCAATGTTGTTCAACATCAAATTTAGCAAACTCCTTCGCAGTAGTTACCTCCCCTTACAGTTGTCGATAACCACTGCCATCACAACTACATTTCGGCTGATATAGGCCGGATTTACTATTTCACTTTTGACTTCAGTTTTGAATATATCATATCAATTTCATCACATTCCACGAAAATAACATTCGTGATTATGAGATAAGTAAAAAATAGAATCAAATAATATTGCTTTATAAAATTATGAGTGTTGACCACATGGTTTCAACTATCATCACGTGACTTGTGTGGTGGCAGTGGTTAAAGTAGCATAGCGTGACGTAACCGGTGCGCGGAGTTTGCAAATTTAGACATAATGAAATCGATTAAACATCTATATCGCGTATGAAGTGTTGGGAGGAAACGGGAGATAACCTATGGTTTCCGAAGAGGCGACCAGTTACCCCTTCACAACGTCGAACCGACCAAGGCTCAAACTCGGGTTCATTGATAGAAAGCCTTTGCGTTAACCTCAAACTGTCCTCGACACCCAATTACAGCTGATAAGATGGGTATTCGAATCGCAAAAGGTACCATCCGAAGTAAACAACAACAACAAAAACAATGAAAATGAGCAACTTGTTTTGCTAAATTTTGGTTTCTTAGATACGGAAAGATTTCATTAATTCATTTTTCATAACATGCACAGACTTTCTTCCTTAAATATGATTTGTTTATACATTCATTCCACAATTGTGCATTGATTGTTTTATTAATTTGTCTATAATCTATTTATTTAATTAGTAACCAATTAGAATATACAGCAATCTTCTCCTCCAAGTTTACAAATGTCCTCCGGAAATCGACGGATTTATACGAACGAGGACTTAATCTCTAGGACCCCTAGCTTATATCGGACTCATTATATTTTTGTATCAATGCAATGAATTCTTTTTTCACCACGTCTTCGCCTTGTTTGACGTTGATAAACGAGGGAAAAAGTATGCTAGTATGAGTAACGTGATTCATGTACCTCAGTGACATATTTTTCCTCAATGCATTGAACGTGGCCTTGTTGATAAGCATGTTAGGTCAAACCGCGAACAAATAGAACTGCTAACGATCTGATGACATACAATGTATCATGTTGTCTCTTAAAGGGATCTGTCTATCCTTCCGTCCGTCCTTCCGTTCGTCTGCCTGAACGTTGCATTTTTTTGATCAAAGCTTTTTCCATAAATCTATATGTCCCTCTGTCAGTCTATCTCAATCAGTCTGAACAGCAATATTGATTAGATATAAGCAGGATTGTATGGAAATATTTTTATGAATGTTTTCAAGAAATCTGCAGATGATGCAAATAGACAATATACATGTATTCTGCTGATTACTTAGAACGAATATCTCGACATTGGTTTATCGATTCATTACATCGGCAGGCGCGGATACAGGATTTTAGGTTGGGAGCAGCGAAATGCGCTTCATTTTTGATTGTCACATATAAAGTTAATATGTGGATTAACGTATACTTCAGGGTCAAATAAAGGGCTTGGGTTTGACGTTCGCCGCTTCCGCCACCTTAAATCCTCTTGGGCTCTTTAAAGGGGACCGAAGGAAGATTTTTTTTCAAGCAAAGACCCTAGGATAAAATAAATATATAATGTAAATTATATAAGGAAACTAGCGCTACCCCCGACACGGTCGACATTTAAAAACTTAATAGTTTGACCCCAAGCCATACAAATGATGAATTTCAATGAATAAATATATACGTTTTTGTTGTTGTTGTTTTGTTGTTGTTTTTACTAGGCTTATTTTAGCAATTTATGTTAAGATATCTCCGTATAGCCACATTATGTCGTGTTCAAGTGAGGTAAAACAAAATGAGATTAAGAAAACGTAAACATTTTAGAACACACACCACACACACACACACACACACACAAACAACAACAACAACAACAACAACAAAATTAACAATGCTTCCAGGAATATAATTAATTAAATGAGTTGCAATTTTCTTCAGGGGAAATAACTTCAGCAAAACCAATCTCATTTTGATATACTGGATTAATGATCGTGTAACACATATTGCATTGCGAGAAAGTTTTATATTAAATATTCTGACATGACTAGAATTTTTGAGTTTACCGTCGCTTCGACAGTATTTCAGTCATATAGCGACGTCCAGCTAATTACAGGTGGAGGAAGACCCCGAATGCACGGAGGCATCCGGGTAGAACCACCGACCTACCGCAAGCCAGCTGGAAGGCTTCCTCACATAAAAATCCGAATGACCCTGCCGGTGAGGGGCTGAGTGAGTGTAAAAGTCAAAGCGACTTTACCCTCTCGGCCACGGAGGCCCCATGAAATATTCAAAACAGGTTTGTGAAATATGGTTAACATTGAAATGATACCCCTCCGATTATCATTATGCTAATATTTATGTGAAGTAAGAATTCCTATTTTCAGTTAGGTAAGTTTCAACGCACTAACAGAACTGAATAGATGCCAAAAACACACTGTAATTACAAAATGTACATCATTTAGGTATACCCATGGTGATTTTAAGTTGAACCTCTATAGCGGCCACCTGTATGGAACGGTCAACCTGAATAGAGCGGTCAGTTTTAATATTACCAAACTAACATTTTGGTATATGTTTAACCTTCAAATAGAGGTCATGTCTGTTAAGCGGCCATTTACTATTGTTCAGTTTACTGACCGATAAAGGCAGTTTTGATTGAACTTCTAAATGGCTTGAGTCAGCCCTGTGTCATTGAGCGTTACCTTATGGGCTCGGGTCGAGATTTAGGTGTTTCTTTTTTGATGTCCTGGAGTGATAAAATAGGTTAACTTAGAAACCTAACGATAACGCATTTGTATTTTTAACATATCCTTCATCAATATTTTTGTTATCAATGAATTAAAATATTTTCAAATATCTAACTAAAAGATTTGCATACCGGTAATACACTGTCTGGCAATCGGGAACCTGGTGCTGTTGATCATGCCCTTCCTGTCCATGGAAACTATGAGCACGTGTTTCCGCCATTTCGTTTTTCTGTACTCATGCCTCCTTTTTTTTTTGTTTCGCTCAAATGCGTGAAAATCACAAGTAAACATTGGAAACGTCAACTTGTTTAAAGGTTTTGAAAAACTCTTTGTGAGTTTTATTGTAACACTTCCCCTATCTTGCAATGTAGTTAATTTTCGGTCTAAACCTCATTTTCTTGACTCACATTATGGAAACGCTTCAATTTGCGGCATTTAAAGTTTTTGCAAAGTTTTTGTGAGATAAACTGCAAAATGGGCTAAATTATGAGTCGATCGTCTTATTTTTCTCCGTTTTGAAATGAAGCGTGTGATTGCAATTAATCAAATGTTAAAATATCCCTGTTTCTACTGGCAACCATGACAAGCTCCTCAAAACATCCGGAAATCCATTTTGTTGATGATATCAGGACTTATTTTGAATGCAAAAAAAAGTTTCCTGTTCTTATGAGATATGTTTTAAACTGAATGAGTTTCATTGCAAAGTGGGAAAGTATTATAAAACGGATTGATTGTCACTCCTAAGTGTTGTCTAATCCCACACACAATTCAATGCTGCTGCAGTATAGTAATTTAGATAATGGCTATACCTACTTAAATAATTATGATCGCCTTAACGCATGCTGCATTTCCTCACCTGAATTTAATGAAATTCATCAATATTTCAAGTACTAATTTCGTCTAAGTTATCAGGTAAATGTAGCTGTATTGTGTATTCTCTATAACTATGGCAGCATGAGATATGAGAAAAATCCCCCGGGAATGCAAAAAAGGTGACTGGATCTTTCCCGTTTTCAAAAATCGACCAATCAGAACGTTTCTGTTATAAATTATGAGATGATATAATGCCGTCCTTTCTGATAACTGAGCATACTCACTGCATTGCGTTTTAGGTCATGGCAATTGACAGACTATGTTGCGTTCGTTTATTTTGAAATAAATATAATTATACTCGAATTCATAGGAAATATTATTATCATTGTACAATGTATAGATATTTGTCTATCATAGCTCTTTTTACAGCTGTAAGTTATGGACAAGTTGGACTGGACGTGTACGGAACAGAAAACGACAAAGCTCTTCAGAACGTACTCCCTGGTCAACAGACACATGTTTCTGTTTTTCACTGTCTGGTAGGTTGCAGAAGAAAGCCAGAATGTAGGTCGGTTAGCCACAACAACCAGACAGGGCAGTGTTTACTGCATCCGGACAGTATTCAATCACCACAGTCCGTGCTTGTGGACAGTCCAGGTTTCAAACACTACTACCGTAAATACCTAAGTAAGTGCATCTATTTTACATTTTGCTTATCCTAAAGTGTACATGTAATTAAAAAATCTGAGATTTGGTAAAAATATATATTTATAATAAATATGTTTTATTTTCAGATGGTCTATTTAAAAAGATACTTAAAAAGTCCCGCGAAATCATCAGACTACAGTGTCTGCGTTCCGAGCCTTTGTATAAACGCCACACAACATACATTTGAAAGATACATTGGATAACTCTCAATATGAATAATAGGACCCGTGTAGTTAAAATGGGGGTCGTTGTTTTGTAACACTCATGTAACGTGGCTGCAAGTCTAGTCAAGGTTCCCCAAGAAGGGTAGACGTATTTTTGAACAATACGAAGAACCCACTGCACGGTGTTTCCCCAGAAATATTACTATTCCTAGATTTATTCAATTTCGATGGATTTCCTATATATTCTCGCAAACTGTGCAGTTTTATGTATTTTTAAATACAAACAAAACAACGTCTGAGTGGTTACTGGATAACCATTATGTTGTTTAGTAACGGCTCCAAATCCGACACAGAAAAATCAGCTGGTTCCTTTAGTAATATAGATACTACTCACCAATAATTACTCAACCAAATCAAAAGCAACAACAAAAGCTTTTAATTCCTTATTGCCTGCTTACACAAAGAGTTTCCATAAGTTTTAATGTTCTTTTGTAAGGTAAAAATGTAAATGTAAGGCAAAATGACGTTTGACTTTAGGTATACTTGCTTCACTTTCAGACTGTTATATTAAAACGCTACGGTTAAAATTTATTAACAATAAAAACTGAACATTTTGAAGCAAGTCCCATGAGTCCCCGTTGGCCGAGTGGTTAGAGCGTCCGCCCCGGAATCGGGAGGTCGTGGGTTCGATCCCCGGCCGCGACATACCAGAGTCTTAAAATAGTACTGTCATAGCCCCCTTGCTTGGCGCTCAGCATATAAGGGTAGTTGCAGGACTGGTTGGCCTGGTGCCAGGATAATGTGCCTGGGTGTGGTATCATTCCACATGTCTACGGCATGATACTGCAGTGTGGCAGCACTATATCTGTCTCAAGTAGACATCGTCTCCAAATGGCTGAAATACTGTCGGTGGGACGTTACACCCAATAAACAAAACAAAGTCCCATGAATGTATTTTAATATGTTAAAGGGAGTACGCGTTTAAATATTTAGAATGTTTATAAACATTGTTTAAAAAATCAATGTATTTTATTTATGAAATTGAAAAGAGATAGAGAGAAATTGAAAGATGTTACAAATATTTTTCTTCTGCTTAGTCCTGTTAGTCCTGTTTCATTATGTATTTTAGCCCTTCTTTATATTTTCGGCACAAAGCTGGACATAAGGGATATATATATATATATACACACTCAATATCAATAATTCGGAAAAAAAACTTGCCTGTATCGAGAAAAAAAATGAATTTTTGAGTTTCAACGTACTAAACGCCTGTACAGTCGCCATATTGTTATTGTTATAAATATAGTACCTATCCAGGTTTTTATTATGCAGTGGCTCAAAAATCATGCCTTTTCTTGAAAAAGGCAAGTTTTGCCGATATATTGATTAAGTGTGAATTTAATTGTCAATTTTTTATTTATGCAATTCAAGTTTTTGTTCTTTATATTTCAGCTTGTGAAAGTGGATGGCGCCTCTTTGGTATTTCTTGCTACTTGGTGAATTTTGCAAAATTAAGTTGGATTGATTCACAGGTACTGGTTTTCTATTATAATACATTTCAAATGTTATATTCATAAAATTATGTAGATGTCATTTTGTGAATAGATATAAAAATTAAGCGAAACAGTTTTTTTATGAAAGATCTACTAATGTGACGATGCGCCGTCACAGGTATAAATACAATCTCTGACGACTGCATCAGGGAATCGACTCTTTGTGGTAAAAGCACTGGACTTGCACGCCGGCGGACCAGATTCGATCCTGGATCAGGTCGAGTTTGTTACACTATAAACCAGTATTTAATAATATCATCAACAAAATTAATGCACTTGGAAGTATTTATTGATACTTCATACCTATATAGAACTATTCATTCAAAACGAAAGCAAAAGCTGAACTACAATTTCATTTAAGATGGATACTATACTATTAATTCATTAAGAATTGGCATAAGTATTAGTTTATTTAAAACACATACTTCAAAGATTTCATACTATCGTGAATGCTGAAATTTTGGCTTTATTCAATTAGTACTTCAATTTTCATTACATATTTTCTTTTAATTTTGTTGCTCTTTCTATATTGTAGACTCATTGTGTTTCGACAGGAGGTAATCTGGTAAAAATAGAATCAAGTGCCGAGAAGACGTTCATTAAAGATGTTTGCACAGGTAAATTTGTTACATGTATGAATTTAAGCGTATTCGTATGCATGCAGTTTAAAACCTATGTCAGAGATGGATTGAAAGGAAAAATTATGTGAATTTAACCGTGAAATTAACCATAATTATTTATAAGGCATTCATATTCAACAATTATGAAATAGGAAAAAAAAAAGGAAATGATATATCTATATGCCCCTTCATATTTACTACAATATTCCGTTGGAAATTAATTCTTTAATTTTTACAAACCATTTTTCCACATATATACGATTGTAATTGCATCAGACCTTTAACTGCTTGAATCTCGCGGATCAACTTGTGGATAAAAAATACGTACGACTATTGCATGCCTAACATAATGATAGTGATAAATACGATTCCAAATATGGAAGTGTGACGTCAGACAGTGCGGATTACTTTCAACATGGTTCACCCAACACTTGTGAGTTGAGCATGTACAGTTTTCACTCATTGCGGTCAGTGTTTTCAAATCCGTCATGAAAAATCATCCGCCATTGGTAGCTATTTGATTTAATGAGAAAACTTATTCTGTATAAACTGACTGAAATTCATACATATTCGTATATAATATAAAGAATATAATGTTATACAAGAAACTTCATTTTCACGATATATCAATTTTCTTACTCAGCTCGTTGTAAAAGATAAAGCCACTATAAGCTAATGCAACATTATATTCCCTACATATGTATACTTTTTATACAGAAATCGGTAAACAATTTTATTGGCTTGGGGCACGGTTCAATTCTTCGCTCGGAGAATACAGATGGTACGACGGATCTGCCATTACCGTTGACGGATGGGGCTCAGGTATGGTTTCTTTGTTTTTAAATTCGTAATCTGTTCTATATAACTATACCAGTAATATATATACATTCATAAAATTGGAATTGTAGTAGAATGATCAGTATAGTTACGCAATATCTACTGTACTGATATCGAATGTTCCTGAAATTGTCTAACCAATGGAATTGCTGTATTACAAACATTAACGTAAAGTTAATGCCAAAGTTTATTTTTGGCTTCCTCGGTACCTAAACTATGCATAATTTACATATGTTTTATGAAAAGCCTGGGTACCGAGGGTGTTTTTTTGCGGCAACAATTATACAATTTGTGCAGGTTAAAAGTAAGATTAGTATTGTTGTGCCACGTACGAAGACCGTATACATATACAATTAAATACATTCTGTGCTGTGATGCGTATTTTATTATATGTCATTTTAGTGTCACACCTATCCATTCGCTACATGAATATAAAACCTTTTAGACTCTCTGTGTGTATGACATATTTGAGATAGATTTACTCTCGTATAAGATGGTTATTACGGAAGGCTGTTTAAACAACTCGCAATGAAGTTTCCAAAGTTATCATGGAAATGATGATGTGCGGACAATGACAAATCAAATATCTGAACGATTTTTATTGGTAGATATTCATATATGTACGGTTAAAAGGTTGTTTATCAGCTGAAATATATTCACCATCTCCATTTGACTAAAGGCCCGTTTATTACTTCGCCGATTGCGTTGGAGTGGACGCTTTATCAATGCTTGTATGAAAAAACGTTGCATGTCATTCTTTTATGCTTTTTGTTTTAATGTTTAACATTCTGGTCGTTTTATACTAAAGGAAATTACAGTGTAAAAGTGCTACACCTTGGAGAAAAATCAAATATGTTATTTTGTGTTTTAAATCGATTTTAAATTATATTGAAATGTAATGAAGATTATTTAAGCAATAGGTTGATTTATGTTTTATGTTCTACTTATGAAGTTAAATTACCGATTTCCTCATGAAAAAATGACGTGAAATAGTTATTATATTTACATGAGGCGTCTTTAAAATCCTCGAGTATATTGTATATTTATATTCAATGGGTTTTCTAGAAAAAAAATTATTATAAATTCACCGTATCATTCGCAACGTTTTGATCCAGGTTTATATTTTTGATTGTATGTATTTTGATTGTATTTTCTACAACTACTTTAAAACAAAGTCGAATTCCTATTAAGAAAAAGACGGAAAAAAATATAATAATAATAAAACCCAAATTCTATTTTCTGATTTCATTACAGTCAGTCATCAATCTGATAAAACTAAGGTCAGGTGTGTTGAGTAAAAGTATACTTTTCAAGCCTACGTGTTGTCAGTAGTATGTAAGGATGTTAGAAAAAGAGTTTCAATGTTATGTATCATCTTTCATTCATCTATTTTTGAAGGTCAATATTTTAAGCATACAATTTATATACGGTCAAGCCCGTAGTGGGATGGTAGTCATAACTATTTGTTTGATGCTTATGTATATTCTGCCTCTACTGCCGTAATGTTAGCGTACGTATTATGTATATTCTGCCTCTACTGCTGTAATGTTAGCGTACGTATTATGTATATTCTGCCTCTACTGCTGTAATGTTAGCGTACGTATTTTGTATATTCTGCCTCTACTGCCGTAATGTTAGCGTACGTATTTTGTATATTCTGCCTCTACTGCCGTAATGCTAGCGTACGTATTATGTATATTCTGCCTCTACTGCTGTAATGTTAGCGTACGTATTTTGTATATTCTGCCTCTACTGCCGTAATGTTAGCGTACGTATTTTGTATATTCTGCCTCTACTGCTGTAATGTTAGCGTACGTATTATGTATATTCTGCCTCTACTGCTGTAATGTTAGCGTACGTATTTTGTATATTCTGCCTCTACTGCCGTAATGCTAGCGTACGTATTATGTATATTCTGCCTCTACTGCCGTAATGCTAGCGTACGTATTATGTATATTCTGCCTCTACTGCCGTAATGCTAGCGTACGTATTATGTATATTCTGCCTCTACTGCCGTAATGCTAGCGTACGTATTATGTATATTCTGCCTCTACTGCTGTAATGTTAGCGTACGTATTTTGTATATTCTGCCTCTACTGCCGTAATGCTAGCGTACGTATTATGTATATTCTGCCTCTACTGCCGTAATGCTAGCGTACGTATTATGTATATTCTGCCTCTACTGCCGTAATGCTAGCGTACGTATTATGTATATTCTGCCTCTACTGCTGTAATGTTAGCGTACGTATTATGTATATTCTGCCTCTACTGCCGTAATGTTAGCGTACGTATTATGTATATTCTGCCTCTACTGCCGTAATGCTAGCGTACGTATTATGTATATTCTGCCTCTTCTGCCGTAATGTTAGCGTACGTATTTTGTATATTCTGCCTCTACTGCCGTAATGCTAGCGTACGTATTATGTATATTCTGCCTCTACTGCTGTAATGTTAGCGTACGTATTTTGTATATTCTGCCTCTACTGCCGTAATGCTAGCGTACGTATTATGTATATTCTGCCTCTACTGCCGTAATGCTAGCGTACGTATTATGTATATCCTGCCTCTACTGCCGTAATGCTAGCGTACGTATTATGTATATTCTGCCTCTACTGCCGTAATGTTAGCGTACGTATTATGTATATTCTGCCTCTACTGCTGTAATGTTAGCGTACGTATTATGTATATTCTGCCTCTACTGCCGTAATGCTAGCGTACGTATTATGTATATTCTGCCTCTTCTGCCGTAATGTTAGCGTACGTATTTTGTATATTCTGCCTCTACTGCCGTAATGCTAGCGTACGTATTATGTATATTCTGCCTCTACTGCTGTAATGCTAGCGTACGTATTATGTATATTCTGCCTCTACTGCTGTAATGCTAGCGTACGTATTATGTATATTCTGCCTCTACTGCCGTAATGTTAGCGTACGTATTATGTATATTCTGCCTCTACTGCCGTAATGCTAGCGTACGTATTATGTATATTCTGCCTCTACTGCTGTAATGTTAGCGTACGTATTATGTATATTCTGCCTCTACTGCCGTAATGTTAGCGTACGTATTATGTATATTCTGCCTCTACTGCCGTAATGCTAGCGTACGTATTATGTATATTCTGCCTCTACTGCTGTAATGTTAGCGTACGTATTATGTATATTCTGCCTCTACTGCCGTAATGTTAGCGTACGTATTATGTATATTCTGCCTCTACTGCCGTAATGTTAGCGTACGTATTATGTATATTCTGCCTCTACTGCCGTAATGCTAGCGTACGTATTATGTATATTCTGCCTCTACTGCCGTAATGTTAGCGTACGTATAATGTATATTCTGCCTCTACTGCCGTAATGCTAGCGTACGTATTATGTATATTCTGCCTCTACTGCCGTAATGCTAGCGTACGTATTATGTATATTCTGCCTCTACTGCCGTAATGTTAGCGTACGTATTATGTATATTCTGCCTCTACTGCTGTAATGTTAGCGTACGTATTTTGTACAAAGATCGGTTATGAACTTACTGTGAGTATATACTTGTATAATTTGTCTCTCTCTTTTTCTCCTCTCTTTTTCTCTTCATTGTTGATTGCAGTTTGTTGTGTTCATTTGGTTGTACTGTGGAGGAAATAAAGATTTATAACTTTATCCAACTTTACTTTATTATTTGTAAAACAAAGTTATCCGTTATGAATCGAATGTATGCTTACATTACACAGGAGAACCAAACATGAATCGGGGATGTGTAAATGCTCAGAAGAATATTGGATATTCATGGAATGACCACTGGGACTGCAATATAACCTATGGAGCAAGCATTTGCGAAAAATACGTACACTTTTAACAGTTTGATTTTTTTGATTTTTCTCGTTTCATATATTCAAAGGCATATCAAAAAGTATTTTGCTTAACATCATAAACAAAAGTTGATGTGAAATTTAAATGCCTATTTTTTTCCAGCATAATCTCCCTTGTCTGAACGATGCTCCTAATTATGTCATCCCGGACGAACTGTCCATTTTTATGGTCCAAAATGCATCAACAGCCCTTATGACGTAATAATCACAGTAAAAAAAAACTCATTTATTTTCTCCCTCGCTTGAACCATGCAACCCATTTCCCAATACTATAATATGAAGAGCAGTCATCACCAGGAGAATACTTCATATCTTCAATTCATGAATTTCCTTTCTAAATACATTGGGAAAAAAAAGATCAGGTTAGAAATTTCGGATGTATCCTATATGAAGACACATACACATAACATGAATGTATGGAATATCAAAAATCATTAGGAATATGAGGGGCTGTTTTTTTCTATATGCAAATTGTATTTATGCATTTACATGTACGTAGGTCCATAAATAATACAACTTTTTTATTTTACAACTGAGGTATTGTGTAATATTTACTAATAAGTATAACATTTTTGGCCAAGTTCTTCTGTAATGCAAACACTTGCTAAAAATGACAAAACTGTCAACATTGACCTTTGTGTACATCATTTACAACGATTTCTTTTAAAGACAAAGAAAGACTGGAATTCCTTACCGTATTTTATTGTTTCTTATGTTAGGTAAAATAAATATATTTCGAAATACATGTGAACGCGTAACATTTATTGAAGGTTGGTAAATTGTCCAATTTACTAACATGCCCATGGTCATAATATGGACGGTAAAAATGGACAGGTCACGCGTTATATTTGTTGAACGTTGGTTAATTGTCCAATTTACTAACATGCCCATTCATGGCCATGGTCACAACTGAAGGTCAATAGTCTAGACCTTTATTTCGTGTCCGCTCCGAATCTCATTTACCGCTGGAGGGATTTTCATGAAACTTGAGTCAAATGTTCATCTCACTGAGAAGATGTGCAGGACCTATATCCCAACAATACAAGCTCTACGTGAAGGTCACAATTGAAGATTAATATTTTGCACCTTTATTATTTATTTATGCGCTCCATATATACCCTCTAAAGTTGAAAGGTTTTCATTAAGCTTTAGACACATATTCATCTTAGCTAGAATATGTCCAGAACCTATGTTTCAAACATGCGACCTCAACGTGAAGATCACAATTGAAAGCTTGAATAGCTTGATTTCGTGTCCGCCCCATATTTCCTAAACCTTTTGAATGAGTTTTAATACACTTAGGCTAGATGTTCATCTCAGTAAGACGATGTGCAAATCTCAAGCCGGCTCAAGGTCAAGGTGTCTAATGAATGTCAATAGTTTAAAACTTTTGATTTCGGCGACGGTCAAATGGCTGAAACTTGGATTTATTTATTGTGTATATGTCATCAGTGTGATCAAAGTATCTTTGTAGCTGGTATAGTGTTAGATCGGACATCTCCAATATATTTGAATTACTTCAGTCTGAAAATGTTTATATTATTAGAAAAGTGGCTATATACGTGTTAAATGTTGTTCAACATTGTAGATAATGCTTAAACTGTTATTGTATATGAAAGAAATTATCATACATATACTACATATGATTATAAAACGGACACCACATGTATATATTGTATGTAATTATTATGGGCTTTGGGCCGGAGCCCATATCTATCAATAAAGAAGTGAAGTTGAAGTATTGAAGTATCAAGGAATTAGATAGTCGATCACCAGTAATTAAATTCACTTTGCGAGCAACCTTTGCATCGAAACAAACTATATTCATGCGCTTGGTAAGGTGATCACGTGATAAAAACAGTTACATCATTCGATTGCAGTTACATTAGCACAGAAAAATAAGTCCTATAATGTTTTCATGTCACAGGCGATTTTTGTGGCCTCTAAGTATTTATTTTTGACACATCATTGATTTTTCAGTATTTTTGCTTAATTCTAGTATACTTATGTTGTAGAGATATATACATTTGTTCGATATTATTTACACTATTGAGAGGTTATTCGGTTTTAAATGTTGAAAACGTAGTACTATAGTTGGTTTGACTGACGTCACACAAAACTAACCAGATAAGATGATAAGAAATAAAATGCACGAAAATGGTAATCACTGTCTGTATATTTATTGGGTAATGCTAAGCTGTTTGTTGATATTCTTTGATGATATTGGAATTAAAATACTGTTTTATGAGAAGTTTATAATTTAGTTGTATTTTGTTTTCGATAGGAATATTTTTATTTGTGTTATTTTTCCTTCAAATTAATTGAATCTGATCAGTGTTAAAAAAAACATTACATGTGTTCTTAAAAGAACGGTTTATAACATTTGTACGTTTGGCATAAACATTGTGTGTTGATTACTGATGATATTTCATTGAAATAGTTTATTTGCTTTACATGCTTTAGAAAGCCACCATTTAAAAACGTTAACTATTTTACAGTTCAAGTGCGGTTAGCAACCTGTATACTGACAATTTCAAAACACAAGTTAAACTGCATATACAATATTTACAAATTAATCTACAAATTTTCAATGGATGATGATTCTAGTGGTCCGAACGTCATGGTAGGCACTAGGCAGCTACACAACTCCCTAGTCCTTATCCCAGCGACCAAAATTAAGTTCCCAACGTCACGCTCTTCTGAGTCTTTGATGAAATGGATTGAAAATGATTAACAAACAGTGTAAACATCATTAAATACACTAACCTTGGTCAAAAAAATCTTTTGAGATCTCTTGCCTTTCTCACTGCGGTAAACGTTCATACAGATCCCGTTAATAGTCTACAATAATTTAGGTCGAGATAACATAGCCTTATAAGGTTCTCTTTGTTTTGGATTTCTCCACTCGGAATGTAAGAAAACGCCACATATTTTCTATAACGTTCATGTGGCCAATTAAGTATTGAATTTCCAATTCAGGGCTATTCTCCAAAGTGGCTGGCATCAACTGGCCACAAACAACTTCAAATTTAAATTATATTTTGTACTGCCGATTGTTCCTTCAGTTTGAACTTAATTGCCAAAGTGTAGCATAAACAGCCCTAAAGCACAACACTCACCACCGTTTATAGCTCTGTATCGCCATATTGACCAACACACATGGGTAAAACTTTTCGCCCATCATTCAAGCATAAACTTTCGTATTTTTTTTCTCCAAATAACATTCTTTGTCTCATCTCTGAAAACAACGTTTTTTTTTTGCCACATTCCATTATATTTCTCTACAAAAGTTCTTTAGAAACGTGTCTCCTTTTAAAATCCCTCATTAAACAAACGTATTCGTACAGTTCTCTTTGATAAAGTACGACCACAAGGATTGCTATACTAAATTTTAGAAATTGTTCTCCTGCTTATTCAAATAATTTCAATTATCTCCCTGTTCACGATGCTGTATGACGAAAGATTGAGTCAATTTAAATTCACGCGCTGTGTTCGCGCGTTGTACTAGTTACATTATGTATACTCGCATGATTTATCCTAACAAATAATATCAAATTTTGTGTTACCGAACAGGAGAAAACGGCCATGAAAATCAGATAATAAATATTTATTAAATTCTGAGTGTGACGTTATTGAAACTCAAGTTTGACCGTTGAGTGTAGAATTATTTGATGTTACAATGATTTTTTATTAATCAATTTATACGGTTATTTCTGTATTTCTCTTATATTAACTTTATTTCTTATTAAACAGATGTAATTATTATTTGATTTTGATGTAGATAATTTCTATTTTGTATTGTTAATAAAATAGAAAAAATACATCTCTTGTATTTTTGTCTTTTAATTTTTCCAGAGAGAGAGAGAGAGAGAGAGAGAGAATGAAGTTTAAAAAAAAAAACAGCGAGAAAGAGCACACATATACGCCTAGATATTATTACATTCTCCTCGATGTACTTTAACAAAATTACAGTATATCTGGAAATTTAAGATGTATCAAAATTACCCTTCCCCTCTCCAACACACCTACACATAGACTCTTAAAGAAAAAAATTGTTGCATTTAAGATACGTATGCCATTTTATTATTTACCTCGGTGGTAGCGTGGTTTTAACGTCAGTCTCTGGACGAGAGATCCTGAATTCGATTCCCGGTTGCAGTATACCGAAGTCGCAAAATGAGTACTGGTATAGCTTCCTTGCTTAGCACATATGCGGAATCTATGGTAATTTAAGGATAATGTGACAGGGTATGATAGTATGCCTTTTTGTCCACAGCGTGATGTCGCAGTGAGGCAGCTATATAACTGTTTGATGTAGACATAGTCCCAAAAAAACTGTTGGTGGAACGTTAAATAAAAATACAAATTACGTGACATTCCTGTTCATGTTTTAAATAAATAAATGGTACATATATCATGAAATAATTTCCTTTCAACACTGAGTACATCTTATTTTTTGTAGTATAACATTTGTGTATATCAAAGACTGTACACACAAAACAAAGGACTGACCCTACAAATGTTTTTTAACGTTTTCTTAACTTAGCAATTCGGGAAAAGCAAGTAACGCTAGCTTTACTACAAAGCAAATAAATTTGGAAATTGAACAGTTAATAACAAAGGCCTCCTGTTTTAAATGATTTGTTTTACAGCCGGAATCCAAACTCAGTATTCCTAACTTGGAGCTTGTCAATAAAACAAAACCACAACAATTTGAGAGAAATAACCCTTAGTATAAACACTCAAATGTCTTTAAAATAAGCAAAAAAACCGGTTTTTTTTTTAATTGAAACTTTCTGAAAACCAAAGGCAAAACATAGGATGTTTTTGTCTTTAGGTACTCTTCTACAACATAATTCAAATTCAAATCTTAATCGATGGAACCAGTATTCTGTCACCAGCATAACATTTGGCAAAACTTCCCTATAGTTCTGATTATACTGATATTTTGCTCGAAGCCCAAATTTCATTTATACCTTTTATGTATGTATATTTATTTGATGACCCAATGAGGCATTTAATTTGACTAGACTATTTGAGTTTACCGTCGCTTCGACAGTATTTCAGTCATATAGCGACGTCCAACTAATCACATGTGGAGGAAGACCCCGAATGCACGGAGGCATCCGGGTAGAACTACCGACCTACCGCAAGCCAGCTGGAAGGCTTCCTCAGGCATTTAATTTGGATGGTCATAAAATTGTCATTGGTAAATTTATGTACATAAGCAATACTGCTGCAATGTCGTAATTTAGATGTAAAAATAGCTGCTGTAAACAAATTTAATAATGCTGAATTTCATCAGCTAAAATAAATGATGAATTTAATTGCGTTAATATTTCAAATCTTATTTTGTTTACGCAATCTGGTTTTTGCGTAACTACGGGAACATTAGACTCAGAGGCAGGTTCGTTAATGATACTCTTCCGAGAATGCAACCTCTCTCACGGTGTAAATAGTCAACCAGTCAGAACGTTTATGTTATCATCTAATAAATAATATATGCCTGTCCTTTCCAATCACTTAATTGAAAATGATTCACAGTTATATAGCAGGGTAATCACTGCAATGCATTTAAGTGTATGACAAATGATAGAAAATGCAGAGCTAAAAATTATCACACTATCTTGGTTTATAGAAACATAAGTAGATTTAACTTCTACATGGGAAGATGTATAGACCTTTGTATATCATATTAGTTTTTACAACGGTAAGTTATGGACAGGTACGACTGGACGTGTACGGGATAGAGACCGACAAAGCTCTTCAGAACGTACTTCCTGATCAAGAGACGCACGCCCTTGTTGTTCACTGTCTGGTAGGTTGCAGAAGACATCCAGACTGTAGATCGACAAGCTACAATAACCTGACAGGACAGTGTTTACTGCATCCAGACAGCATTCAATCACCACAGTCCGTGCTCGTATACAGTCCCGGTTTCATACACTACTACCGTAAATACCTAAGTAAGTGCATTTATTTCACATTTTGTTTATCCTAAAGTGTACATGTAATTAAACAATCTGAGATTTGGTAAAAATATAGTTGTAAGTGCATTTTTACAATTGAAATTCATTTTAAAATGAAATCATAGGAGCATGATAAATGTCTCGGTTAAATTATTTTTATTTGGAATTACTAGCCCTTATTTAAAACATGTACTACTCAAAAGTTGGTAAGCTCCAATAATTACTTCCATTCCTAACATTTGTCACTATTTCTCTACGATTTTACGTACGTTTTGGGGGTATCGTTGGCGGCTGCGAGCTACAGTTTTTGTGTTTGAACTGTATACGATTTTTATACAAATTGTACTGATCGTGCAATTACCGCACATTATCCACATCGTACGGAACCCGTGGGGCTTCCGTACAGAGGCTGTGTGAAGATGATATAATGACGGTACAACCCATAGCGTCCAAGTCAACAGTTTATAAGGAAGAGTTCTGTGTACATCTTCATAATCATTTTGTTCAAGTTTGCCAAACTGTTAAAATACTTTCTGAAAATGGCAATAAAACATAGCCTCTCATGGCGAAGGGAGAACCTTAAATCAATAGCCGAGCGATTTGTCGTGCGGCTGCCCGAAGTTCTGACCTTTGCCGACTCCAACTATAGTTCTTCGCCATTTAACATAACTAGATATCGGACACAATTAGACTGTCAAGAGTTTATCTACACTCGAGTATATAACATTTAATTTACCCGAAAGGATATGTTTTAAGGCTTTCAACAACAGTATTACATATGAAAAATATTGTTTTTAGATATTGTAGCTGTTGTGCTACTGTATATTAGGTATATGTACAAAAAATATGGCATCTGATTTTAGGTACTTGCTATACTTACTGACTATTGAATTTACAGTTTGTAATGTTTACATCTGGAAGCAAATCAAATGAATAAAAAACGACACATTCCTAGCTATGAGAATGCAAAAAAGGAGAAAGATATTATGAATGTTATTTTTCTTCCAAGTTCTGTCTCTGTATAATATTTACAAATGTTGAGCCGTGTTTTGGTAATTAATTTACGCATTTCGAAATGAAAAATTTATTTTTATGTACTTTTATCTCTGTTTGGACGTATGGAAATGATGTCCATCGAGACAAATTTGGCGCTAACAATTTCACAATGGTGTGGTGCTTAGCAAACTTTGAGTGGTACAGATAATTATGTTAAAGTACATATTATCCCATTATTTGATATACTCCATAATGTTCATATAAATTTAATCGGTACTAAAATATAAGGATTAAAACAGTCCGAACACTTTCAATGAATACAAGTTTTCTTTTTCAGTTTGTGAAAGTGGATGGCGTTTCTTTGGTAGTTCCTGCTACTTGGTGAATCTGGCAAATTTAAATTGGGTGGATTCACAGGTACCGGTGTTCTGTTATAATGAATTTTAAAGGAATACGGATCTTAATACTCGTATGTAGATGTCATTTTTCGGGGCAGGAAAAATGTATTTAGCAAGACTGTTCCTTAGAACACATGTGTCACCTGTTGAAGCTTGATAACAAAAATAATGATAGAGTTAGGGCCTTGTGAATCACAATTCCTCTTGTCAAGCTCTGTCCATCAATGAAATATCAGCATGAGAAGAGTTAATAAAGGAACGTGACGAGAAAAGTGTGACAGACAGACGACGGATAAGTGATCCCTATGTATCACTTTAGAGTATAGCTAGCGACACAAAAATGAAGCAAATCAGTTTTTATCAAACATCTAGTGTGAACCTTTCTTTAATTATCACACTGCGCGCTTTTATTAATACTTAATATCTACAGAATCAATCAAAACGAAAGCAAAATCTGGAACACAAATTAATTCAATTAAATAAGATGGATACTAACGGTACTTTAACACACACACATAAAACATTCATACTGTCGTGTATCTTTAATATTTACTTATTATTTTGTTGCTGTTCTACATTTCAGACTCTTTGTGTTTCAACAGGAGGTAATCTGGTTAAAATAGAATCAAGTGCTGAGAAGACCTTCATTAAAGATGTTTGCAAAGGTATATATTTGTTTTATGAATTTTTCATGCAGTTTAAACCTGTGTCAGAGACAATTTAAAGGAGAAACTCTGTATAACTGTCAAATTAACTATTGCTATTCATAAGACCTTCATATTTAACAGTAGTATTCAATAGGAAATAATAGATGATAAATCTATGTTTGCTACAATATTCTTTTCGACCTCATTCACTCACTTACCTGCAGATAACCCCCACTGACAATGTTTATAACTTGCCGTTGTCAATTATAACAAAAAACAATATACAGTTTCGAAGACCCATGGCATTGGCCAGTCTGTAGATATTAATGCTGTATTGGCAAGGAATTAAAACTATGTTTCTTTAATCTTTGCTAGCCACTTTGCCACAACTACGATTATAATTGTATCAAGACTTGATCTTTTTGAAACTCCAAATCAAAGTAATGTATTTCTATGCATTTAACAAGTGTATATTTGGGAAAAAACTAAACCAAAAACAACATATCGTAGGAAATCTCTATATTGATGTTCAATTGATTACAATAATTATACCTTGATCCGTAATTTTTAGTATTTTAAAACTATTGCAGTATGGTAACACGTATTAAAATCATTACTACTACATAATAAAAATATTCTGGCTCATATACATGTAAAACATGAGGTGCAAGTACAACTTGACACATTTAAAATTAGGTCAGTGATAAATACGGTTATTTAAAAAATATATGGTAGTGTGACGTCACACCGTGTTAATTTTTTTTCAAGTTGTGCTCACCTTCAGTCATGGCGGTCAAGATTTTGCAAGTGTCACAGAGGCGTGGCTTCATGTTCATATTAAAACTTCTTTCACTATTGATAACTATTTGATTTCTTGAGGAACTTAATAAACTCATTTAAATATGTAATAAATGACTATTTGTGTCTTGAAAATTAATAGGTATATAAGAAATGGAAGATTATGCCATAGCAGTTTTTAGTGGCTTTGTACCACAACCTTATCGACTTTCTTACGCAGCTCGAAGTAAAATACAAAACCACGAAAAGCTAATACAAAATTATCTTCCCTATGTGTATTCTATTTACAGAAATCGGTAAACAATTTTATTGGCTTGGGGCACGATTCAATTCTTTGCTCGGGAATACAGGTGGTACGACGGATCTGCCATTATTGTTGACGGATGAGGCTCAGGTATGGTTCCTAAAGTAACGGTTTTCTTTATATTTATATGGTCCATGCACTACATGGGTATACAATTAGTTTGACTCTCTAAGAATATAGTATAGATCTATTTGAGATATGTTTACACTCGTATAAGATGATTAAAAATCTGATCATCTGCAATAGAGTTTCCAAAGCGTTCGTGAAATGATGATGTAAGTTATTCATCTCTTTCGGCGTAGTTCTCTAACCTTTCTTTTGACCTACTCAAGAATGATTACGTTAGACAATGCCGAATGAATATTTGAACGATTTTCATTTGTAAATATTGCTTTACTCACACGGAATTAAAAAAAAGGGTTTGCACCTTTGTTGTTAAGATTATTACCAGCTTAAATATATGCTTCGTATACAACTGTATACGAACTTTTACGACTATAATTACTGTGTCTTTAATAAATAAATAGTAGTTGCAACAGATGCAAATTAAAACTGTGTTTCGGCCAAACGTATATACAGTTGAACCTGCATTAGCGGTCACTTGTACATAACGGTGAACCCGCTTTTAGCGGTCAGTCTTGAAACTAGCACTTTGTTGTATGTTTAACCTTCATGGATTCATTTAGCGGCCACTTCTGTTATGCGGTCACTTCTCTTGTTCCCTTGACTGAACGCTTAAGACAGGTTTGACTGTATAAAAACATAATATATATATATATATATATATATATATATATATATATATATATATATATAATACTGCACAATCGAAAAGTAAATCATAGCATGTTTCACCGGTTATAAACAACAGTAACCAAAAAAAAAAAAAAATGCTGTGACAATTTAATTCCAAGCTATTTAACATGTATTATTGCTTATTTTTTTAATCATTTGACTATGGTACACTAGTATAGGTCAATCGCTTCGGCAATCTAAGCAGACGACATGTTAAGTCCCGACAATTCTGTTTAAGGTACCATTTGGCAAATGTCTGTCAATCATTGAAAGTGAATGGAGCAAACGTTATTCAGTTTGCATACGCAGTGCCCAAAACAAATAAATATTACACAGTCATGAACGACTAAATGATTGACCTTAAATCGTTTGACCAATTAGGATTTCCTATGATAAAGTGATATTGCCAGTAGGCAGCGTTGCTAACCTACACACTATCACAAGTTTGGGGTGGGGTTGAAGTTATAGCCTACTGGAGTCTGGCTTGTGGTTAGGTGCAGATGGTTCAGTATGGGGGCCCACGGTATGGGAACAAACATTGTGTAATCATGGAATTTCTTGAAAACATTATGTATATATATAGTTGTCATGTTTGTCTGTAATAAAGTCATACTGTCATTATCGACCTTTATCCAGTTTTTCTTTATTATTCGTAAAGTTATCAGTGTTGAATCATATAACCCTGTTTGAATGTATGCATATAATATACAGGAAAACCAAACGGGCAAAGGGGATGTGTTGATGCTCATAGGATTGTTGGATATTCATGGAATGACCACTGGGACTGCAATGCTACCTTTGGAGCAAGCATTTGCGAAAAATACCTATACTTTTAACAGTTTAATAATTTTATCATACTCGAGGGCAAATCAAAAAGTGTTTTGCTTAACATTATAAACAAAACGGATGTGAAATTTGAATGACATGATCACCCCTCAGTTCAATGCATTTGCTTCAACAATGCTTCTATCTCATTTTTGCATCCCGGAAGAACTGTTCATTTTTAAGGTCCAAAATGCAGCAACAACACTAGTTTAAGTTTTGGAATTAGGTAACATTTATTGGGTGCCAAATCAGAGGTAATCGGATGATGAGTCATGGTATCGAAGACGCTCTATTGCTACAGCTACTGCAACTGGTGTGACGTATGCAGGTATATTGTCCTGGGGTAAGAGGACACCTACTTTTGAGTTTTGCTGTTAATTTCCTCCCTCTTTTGAACCATGCAGCTCATTTTTCACTACTTAGATATCTTATATCTTTACATCTCTATGAGCTTATTTGGTTTAATGCCTAAGGAACTAAAATAAGACCAGGTTATAAACTTTCCGATTTACCCTCGTATATAGAAAGACAAATATACATGACATAAATGTATGGAATATCACATGACATGTTTACTATCTTTTACAATAATTATTTAAAAATAAAGTACAAAAGTGTCAACGTTACAGTAAAACATTAATATGGATAAACTGGAAAAAAGAAAGACTGGACTATTTTGAATCTCAATAAGATATCATGGTCTATGACCTAAACTGTTTCCTATTAAATGTCCTGATCAGTGAATAGAAAAACTCATTTGGTATATTGGTTGTGAAAAAATGTCATATTTTTCTGTATTAGTATCCCTATAAAGATTACAAAAACACAAATATCAGCACTAATGCATGGCTTTATTTCTGAGCTTTTCTTTTTGTCTCCTTTTCTCTTGATTTCTTTTTGTTCGATTATTCTGTTCGATCTTACTTTCAGAAATTATATTTGTCCACTTAGCTATCATTGTTACATTAGTATACGTACTGCCATGTTTATTGCTGATTTTTTTTGTGTTGTTTTTTTAGAGAGGAATGCTGTAAATAAGTTTTAGAACGTGTAGCCCAACCCCGTTGCCTTGTTGTAAATATATGTTTACAGTGGGCATCAAAATATGTTAAATGAAAGATGTGCTTTATATGTTACTTTCAGCCTTAGTATTATTCACACTGTTTATATTTTTACTTGTAGTTTAAATGTATAACTATATTTAGATAGAGTTAACGATAAATTATACTGATAAGAATTATCAGTGTGACTATGTGATAATTACAAAATAATTTTTACAGAAATTATAATATATTAGACACACAATGGTGGCATTTCAACTGTAAAACTTTGAAAAGCTTTAAGCCCAAAAAAATAAAAAAGGTTAAAAAGTACAAAGAAAAAAGACATTTTTTATTATAAAATGTGTAAATTATAAACCAGAACCTCTTAAAACAATTCAATATATTAGACATAAATTTAGCTTAGAAGAAGAAACACTTTTGTTACCTTTGTTTTTTGTAACATATTCATATAAACAGACTTTGACCAAATCTTTATAAACGTACTGTCTGTAACATACTGTTGTACAATCATGGGACTTGCTTCAAAATTTGACGCATTTGAATCCTGATTTAATATGTAAAAATATCAACTTTTACTACAGCGTTTAAAATCTAATAACGAGTGAAGCGTATACCTAGTCATTTTACCATAGAACAATACTGATATAAAATATAAAAATTAAAACTTAATATTTTTTATCTAAATCAGATCTGAGTGATACATAAATAATGTTAAAAAAAAAAAAACTTTTAATTGAACCTACAACCCTCAGTTTCAAAGCATTTAGTCAACTGTATGTACTTTAAATCTGTTAATGGATACTCTTCAACATATATATTGAAATGTCCCAGGGTCTTCTCTTAATCCCTTATCAATATGTAAACGTGCGCTATTTTACGGTATACGTGAGACTTGCATCCTGAAAACTGCACAGAAAATTTCAGAAAATAATTATTTTTATATATATATCAAAAATGATAATTCATAATGGATGACAATGGCATTGGTCTGAACACTAGGTAGACAGCTACACTGTTCTTCTATCTGGAATAACTTTATAAATTCTAAAGTGTTGAAGTTATATAGTCCGTAGATGGTTGTAGATTTTTCCATTATGTTGCAATTAATATGTTATAGATGGATTTGTTTGTTAGTTTTGTATATATATTTGTTTACATATTATTATAGCTATAGTGTAAATTATAACCTCTTTGTGATGTAAATAAAATAGATAATCTATATGTATTGTTGTTTTCCTATCAAATACCAATGATATGGGTGTCTATTTATAGCTCTCCTATGGCGACGCAATAGCGATTCTGGTTTTATAGTTAAACATATTTATTCCCATATATACATACATCAAATATTTCAAAATATTTTTTAGGGATGGGATTAGAACAAAAGATTTAAGCTTATATAGTTCGTTTCCTAGAAACAAAGTTAATGTTAGGGCAAGATACATTTAAACTACATATTTATGATTGAGTATATTAAATAGAGAAAGAGATAAATAAACAAATATCGATAACAATGAAACAGTGGAGAAAATCATATAAACAAGAAGAAGAAGAATATTGTTTTAAAGACACCCCAACAGTCGAAAGACGTCATATGGTGTCTAAACGATCATATAAAAACATCAATATCTATCATGTATTACAATAAGATATTTCAAACACAACAGTGATCCCCGTACAGCAGGTGAATGTAAACAAGTTTAATAAGGTGACGAGTGTAAAAATTAAAGTTTGTTATATACACCCATTTCTTTAATAAAAGCGATCAAAGTATGAACAGAAACGGTATTGAAAAGCTTTAACATAGTAGTTACATTGAAATAATTTGTCCTGATCAGACTCAAATCTACACAGTCAATTAAAACATGTTTAATAGTATACGGTTCCTGACAAAGAATACAGAAAGGTTGAACCTCACGATTTAAAAGATAAGAGTGAGTCAAACGACTGTGTCCACCAATTCGACAATTCTTCCCTACACACAGCACGGGAACATATAAACAAGTGCGTCAACATTATGTAAAGCAAAGAAAAAAGAAATAGTAGTGGTTTGGAAATGATTGTCTATGAAAATATAACAAACGGAGAACATGGGCGACTCTGTATGTGCGTGTGTGTGTGTGTGTGCTTGTGTGTGTGTATGTTAGAGAGAGAGAGAGAGAGAGAGAGAGAGAGCATTATACTTTAAGAATCGTTTACTGTCTAATATAAAATTCTGGACACACTGAAAAATAAACTTATTTTCTTGGTTCATTTGACTAGATCTGTGTTAAATCTTGTCGCTTGGTTTAGTAAGCACACCCAATATTGGCATACAACAAGAAGTGTTCATTGCAAGATGTGTCACCTATCAAAAGAAGTGAGACAGACAGACGGTCAGACATCTTGACAAAGTATTAGGTCAGTAAATGACCAATCATCCTGCAGGCACTATGAAGAGAACAGCGCTTGATTTATTACTAGAAAGAAGCACCCAACAAGTCAAGCAGTCAATGGCCATAGCTTGGCTTAAACTTACGTGAAGGCCCGAGCTAGGGCATGCCAGAATCAAGCTGTTTATCTCAGACAGAGATACGTTTGCAGTCCATGAAAACAACTCTGCAATTCTGAAATTCAACGGGCTTATGCAAATCTTTGAAAATTGCAATAAGTGTGTGTGTGTGTGGGGGGGGGGGATACATCGTTTCCTCTTCCATACTTTCCTCTTCTTTTCAGAATTTTCCAGGGAGGGTCCATTAATTTTACAGGGGACAGTGTCCAATAGTCTTTCCAGGGGGTTAGGGGATTCTTTTCTTCTTTATTCTTAATAGAATAGTCAAATCTACATACCTCTGGATCTTCACATGTAGAACGGTCCAGGATTTTTTGAGGATGCAGGTAGGTACGTTTTTAGGTATATTTGGGGCCAAAATTTCAATAATATCGCACGTTTTAATGCACTTGGGTTATTTTGAAAATACCATTTCTGAACCTGTACCTTAACTGCCTAAAAGGAGCTATATGCTATATACTACCACTCTAACTTTACTACAGCTACTACAATCTATATCAATTGCAGTAGACCCATTCTCAATGTCCTCACCCCCAACCAAAGCTGACATCTTAACTCTTAACTGTAGCGAGTCTAGTCAACATTTTTGTGCATATTTCAACCTTCATAATCTTTCACTGGAACATAAAATTGCCAAAAGTCTAAAATCCTTTCTGACAAGACTAATCCAATATACTTATTAGGGGTATACATTTACTTTTACGGCCTCTTTCCCCAATGGTTACCATTCCGCTACCACTGAGGTCCTGCAAGATCTCCGTGCTAACATGCTATTTCCCCTGGAGTAAAGACACTGAGCGAAACAAAACTTTGTCAAATATCAGGATCAAGAGAAGTTACTTATTGTTCCGAAAATAGATATTTAGTTGCCATGACGATATCACTGTGCTGAGTTCTCAGTTCACTAAAGATCAAGAGTGTGTAAAAATATAAAGGTATCAAAATCAGAATGCGAAACAGAGCGATGTTTTAGATTAAGAAGCCGAATGACGATAGTTACGACTAAAATGACAGTCGGTGAACATGACCTATTGTTAATTCTATTTTTAGGTATTTCAATTTTTAAGGTAGATTATTTAGTTGCAATTCATAACTTGATTAAACTTTTGGCATTTAAAGAGAGAAAAAAGGGGAGTATATGCTGCTAGTATATTACAAACTTCAACCAAATTGTCATATGTTAGCCATTGTTAATGTGGTGATGATGAGATATTGTTGAGCTATAGAAACAAACAGCTGGCCTCAGAAACTGGCTACAAATCTGTTATAAATAAGTTAAATAATGAATTTCAGGGCCCAAAACTATGGTAACATCTAACAAATCAATTAAGAAGTATTTATATTAATATTGCACCAACCCCTCGACATGGACTATCAGTAAAGATGACAAATCCCTGTATACAGCTAACTGAAACAGAAAAAGGGCCATTATTCTTACAAAATCCTAGACACGGTTATCTGCACTTGTCTGCTGACTTAAGTCTTACCATGATGAAGCATTATATCAAATGTGAAGGCATTATCAACAACAATTACCAAACAAGTAAAGGACAGGACAGCACTCATATTGCCCCCATTCTTTCATTTCTAATCCTTATCTTTGTATGCTGAACATGGAAGACAAAGTGCCTTTTTGTTGCCTTAATTGTGTTTTTTTTTCGGGTTTAACGTCCCGATGACAGTATTTCAGTCATTTGAAGACGATGTCTACTTGAGACATATATAGTGCTGCCACACTACAGTATCAGGCTGTAGACATGTGGCATGATATCATACCCAGTCACATTATCCAGGCCAGGCAGTGCTGGAACTATCCTTATATGCTGAGCACCAAGCCAGAGCGCTATACCAGTAGCATCTTTTATGACTTTGGTATGTAGCGGCTTGGGACCCAGTGGGACCGATTCTTTTTTGCATTGAAATACAAAGAAAGCAATACATTCTTCAAGAAGAACATTTAACTTTTAGGATTCTAAAATTGAAGAGAGTAAAGCCATGTTAGATCACTTATACGGAAAATATGTTTAGCAATTTTTTCGTTCTATGGAATGTTTACATAAAACAGATACCACAATTTATACATGAAAATTCCCCCGGAGACAAAATTCGCCGTTTTGTACTGTGCAATAACAAATGTTAAACCACAGAATTTATTTAATATAGGATTTCATTTCCAATACCATGTAACGTGATTTTAAAATTAAAAAGTTTAAACATTCATTAAAAGTTATCCAATGGGTTACGTACAATCTTGGTACGAAATTATCTCTGTTACAGTCATATGCTACACATGAATTTCCAACACATGAACTCGTGCTTCTTTTGTTATGATTGATTAAGATACCTTTTGCATTTTAATTTTCTTTAGTTTTTATGAAGAACTTATTGAAACACCCCTTAATTATCGCAATAATTCGTTTTGACATATCTAGGAAGTTTCCAAAAATGACTTCTACAGAAGTAAATTGGGTAAGATGTTTTTCTTCTCTTCTTTGGAAAAGGAACGATTATTTTGCAATTAAATAGATGAATACCAATTAAAATTATTACATTTGATTAACGATAATAAAATATACCATAAATGAAACTTCTTAATAGAAAGAAAATCATAATCCGAATCATGGCGTGGTATGACGAAAAATATCGAAAGTTCGGGCGATCTTTGCCGACATAGGCCGTATATTAATTATGATTAAAATTCTTAAAGTTAATTTATCGATGCGGATGAAGATCAAATAAGAACAAGTATTTTCAATTTTTTAAAATAAACCATTTCTAGTTTGACTATGTGGCTTTCTTATTTTTCTAGAGCCTCATATATATCTCAAGCTTAACTTTTTAGATCATTTTTTTATCTGTATTGAAAAGTTGTTAATTCAAACGTACTTGGTTTATTGCAATAAATCGACTTTATGTATTTGATTCTTATGATATTATACTGTGGGCATTCTAGTACAAAATGAAGTTTATCATCTAATTTATTACATAAACTACATTTCCTCTCCTTTACAGGTACAGATAAAGGTTTGTGCTATCTGCCAGCTTCAGCCGAAGTCGACTGAGTGCAAATCTGTATTTCTTAATACTAACCATATTCAGATATGAACTAAATCCAAAAATATTAATACACTAATAAAAGTTGGCTCTACTAGAATTCCTTATCCGTCAGTTACAGTTTTGAACATATGTATCATAAATACGTTCATGTAAGTTTAATGAAAATATTGTTTCATCACCAACACCTTGATTAAGCCAAACTTTAGGATTAAATAAATACCTGAATAGTGTAGTGGTAACGTGCTTCGCTTCTCACAAATGCGCCCAGGGTTAGATTTCTCGCCTCGTATGTGAGAGGGTACAGTGGTCGCCCGTCCAGACACGTGGTTTTTCTATGTATTTTCAAAAAAAAAAAAAAAAAAAAAAAAAATTACACCGACCACTGAAACTCAGAAGAGGTCATTAGAGTATTTTTAATAAGGCTGAAACTCTAGTCTTATTTTCCATGGACCTATTTCACTTTCGCTTTAAATATATTTTACTTATATTTCATTCCATACGTTGAAATTTAAAATTGGTTTAGATAGAATATTTTCGGATTTTGTTTTCATGGCCAATATGAAATGAACCATGCTTATTTAAAAATACATATTTTACAGATGTATCATTTCAAAATGACAAAATCCGGCTCGTATTTACGAAATATATAAAATAACTTTTCTCGCAAACTTAGAATTACATACCGTATTGGTGACTCAGAAAAATATGGGTGTCTGGAAAGCGTAGCGGTAACGCGCCTCGCTTCTAACCTATGCGTCCCGGGTTCGATTCCTGGTCACGTACATGAGAGGGTACAGTGGTGGCCCGTCCAGACACGTGGGTTTTCACTTGGCTCTCCGGTTTCCTCCCACAATAATGACCACATCCGCCACAACCAGAGCCATCGGTAGATATAAGATGTGATAACTGTTTTCGTAATCGATGTTAAATGAATAAAGTTAAATATGAGAAATAAATATGAGTGGAGAGCAAGCAAAACTTAAAGCCCCGGTACGTTTTAGCTTAAGATTTACAAGAGCAAAATATATTTTTGAATAGTTCTTAAGGGCAAAGCCTCAAATGGCCTCTTAATGCCCAATTATGTCACATAATGACATATTTAACGAAAGAATACGGGAAACGTTGTTCAGACAGGACACTATACACTCGGTTCCAAATGAAAGTGTGCACTTTTTAATTTTGATTATTTCAATATTCAGTAAACATGTCAGTTTTAATTTTTGCAAACTATTTCTCGTGTGTATTTGTTATCGATCTAGCCCGGCATGGAGAGATTTCCAATTATTTCGGTTAGACGTGACTTTGCATGATTTACACATGCAGCCCGGGACAAATGTACATGTCACCAGAAACGTGTATGTGTGTTATCCTAATGTAATTAAGTTATAGTTATTGTTTATTAAGAGAGAATGCCAGAACGAGCGTAGCGAGTGACGGCTTCTTAACTGTTAAATTCTCTCTTAATAAACACTGACTAACTTAGAGTTTGCCCCGCCCTATTACTGCGTCACACTTCTATATTAGGAGATGGCGCCATAAAAGTGTTACGTCAGCGTGTTGTTAAAGTATTCACACACGTGCACGTGCTTTCCAAATATGGATGTAACACATAAATTTCGCGCGTTTTTTCACCGTCGGCTCACTTCTTTTTCAGATTTCAATAATGAAGCATAGGAATTTAATTTGAGTTATTTATTTATTTATTTATCTTTATTATTTAAGACATCAGTACACAGCAACTGATTGACGTTAAGGAAAGATCAAAATATATGAATAATAATTGTAGATCTATAGAAAACCTCTGTCAGCGGAAGATATCAAGGTTAGAAGTACCCTGGAAATACCAAATCAAACGAATTAATACATGATCTGTGTAAATTGTTTATGAACGTTATATCAATTTCAATTCTTGTACTTACCAAAGTCGTAAACATAGGTACCCCTTGCTTGGCGCTCAGCATAATAAGGGTAGTTCCAAGACTGGTTGGCCCGGTGTCAGGATAATGTGATTGGGTGTGGTATCATGCCAACTGTCTACGGCATGATACTGTGCAGTGTGACAGCACTACATCCGTCTCAAGTAGACATCGTCTCCAAATGACTTAAATACTGTCGATGGGACGTTTAACATAATAAACAAAAAAATATCTTTGCATTTTAATATTTATTTTAGCATAGGAGTCCGTTTGGACTGAGTTGGTAATCAACATTTTGCTAAAATATTTCCGAAGCTCTTCATTCTTTTGTTTTTTTTTCTCTTTGGAATCACCAAGTGGTAACCCGTTTATTTTCTATAGAACACAAAATATCGAATACACATTACATAGATAACAGTAAATTGACAAAACATGATCAACATGTGTCATAAATATTTAAAAAAACAACAACAAAAAAAAAAAAAAAAAAAAAAAAAAAACACCAGTAAATTGACATTTGAATTATCATGATAAAGCGTTAGAAGTAGTAGTATATAAAATATATCTTTAGATTAATTAAAAATTACTTTAATTCTATTAAGAACCTATTCAAAAATGAATTCATAATTCCCTTTTCTTTAAATAAAGTTTGAATTACCAAAAGATCATAATATAATAGAGTTTAATTAGTTATTTGTTTTTTATATATATTATCCAATTAAAATTCCAAATTTTTTTCAAAACTGTTGGAGATACGGACAAGTAATTAAAAAATGGTCATAATCTTCTACTTGATGACAATGATTACACAGTGGACTTACAGAAATATTCCAGCGAAATAAATTTAAATTTGTTGCCATAATGTTGTGGATCAGTTTGTATTTATATTGTTTGACTTTATTATCTTTAATCACCCAATGTAAAATGACATACCATGATCTCCAGTTTATCGATTTGTTAAAATGATTATCCCAGTGTTTATGAACAAATGGTTTTTGAAAAGCTAGTTGACAATATATTTGGTAAATTTCTTTATTTGTGAGCTCTTTAAAAGGTTTCACGCCCTGGTAAATCTCTAAATTTGTTTTAACTTTTGTATTAATTGATGTCTTTGATTTAAGAAGAGCTTTCCATTCTAATTTTACGGTGTTTATCTCTGAAATCCAGTTGGTTTTTTTATCCAATTTTTTAGTTATATTTTGCACGTCTATTTCACCAGTGTTTGAAATGATGTCATTTATGAAAATAAAACCTGAGTTTATCCAATTCTTGAATAAAAGACATTTGTTATTGAATTTTATATATTTATTACCAAATGATTTGTTTTCGTATTGTATAGTAATTCATCACGCTTTTGGCTTAGATATATTTTTAAAATAATAATTTATTAACTTAAAAATTGTTTTCCAATTTGCAATTTTCGATTTTATGAAGTTAACCCTTTAATTTTCAAGTATTCGAAAAATATTTGAAATCGGGAACTTCGAGACCCCCATCAAGCTTATTGCCGATAATAGTTGTGCGTTTAATTTTATCTCTTTTGTCATTCCAAATAAAATTGAATATAATAGAGTTAACAGTTTTTATCACATGAGCGGGAGTCAAGATGTTTTGCGCCAAATATGTAAGTTTTGGTAATATTAATGACTTAATAATTGTAATTTTTCCAAAAAAGGTTAAGTTTTTTTTTTCCAATTTTTTAATTTTTTTCAATTTGTTGTTCCCAATTTAAATGTACACATTCAACTTTATTGTTGCCAAAGAATATTCCTAATGATTTTATGTATGTTGATGTGAAACTGATTCCGTAATTTTTATTTGGCTCTTTGTTTTTTGATGAACCTATCAATAAACCTTTTGTTTTTGATAAATTAAGTTCTAGATCGAGAATTTGCCAAAGTTTTCTATAATCTCAATGACTTTCGGGATCTCATTATGATCTTTTAAAAATAATGTTGTGTCATCTGCAAGTTGAGTGACTTTTAAATGTGTATTTCTTATGCTTATTCCTTCAATGTCTTTACATTTCCTAATTTTTGTAGCTAGAACTTCAACAATCGTTATGAAAATTAGAGCAGACAAGGGACACCCTTGACGTATGCCATCCGTTATTAGAGATCCTTGAAGTAATATTTTCAAATTAGTTTGAAAAGATATTTCATTTAAAAATAAAATAATGCCTTGTGTATATTAGAGATTTGAATAATCTATAATATCTTCTATTTGTCTTATATTAAACCTTATATTTCGATTTTTAATAAATCCTTGTTGGTCTTCACTAATAAGATTCGGTAAGACAGATTGTAAGCGTTTAGCAAGTATTTTCGCGCCAATTTTATAATCTAAATTTAATAATGAAATTGGTCTCCAGTTTTCGAGATTTTCTGGGTCACCTTTTTTATACAGTAAAGAAATTATACCCTGTTTCTGTGTATAAGATAGTTCACCTTTTTCATACCCCTCATTTAAGGAATCAATTACAAGATTTCCATTCATTCTTTTGTTAATGTGTATATAAACATGATTTTTTAAGCAACTTTACTCAATGTTTACAAATGACGTCAACATGCGCCAGTGTGGAATTAAATGATAAACACACCTCGTGTGTAGGGATCGGTGTAGTAAACACTGCCATGTATGGCTATCACGTGAATAGGGCGGAGCATAATTTGAAATAATAACATGCGCAGTTTGCCGTAAACTCTTAATAGTTAAATCTCAATTAAGTAGACAAGTCTCGCAAAATCCCGAACTCCTAACAAATTAAATCGACCAAGAATTTGAAATTTTGGGCTCACTGATTGGATAGAAATTGCGGGCAAACTCTAACAGTATAAAGGGTCCTCCAAATAAAAGCTAGACTCACATCCTTTTTTAAATCTTTTTTTTCAAAATTTTATTAAATCTTTTATTTTTTAAAGGATCTTCAAAATTATGTTCTTTAATCCCCAAAGACAGTAAACATATATAAAGCCATTCCCTTTCCTTTATTTCAATATATATGCATATAACGAAAAATCTTATTCATCATTTTGAATATCACTTCTTGTTTAAATGATGTATCTAACTCAGTGATGATTCATAGTATTATCAAAGGACTGAGTGTAAATATTGTGTTACGCATAATCTGGACTAATAAGGAGAAAGTCAAGTGGCTTGTCATTTTGAAAAGTATTATTGATTTTCCACATCATTTTTCCTATGACAGCCGTTCATATTTCAATGAACGACATATATTTATTTGCCATATACCTATTAGATTAACTAATGACAGGATACATGCCAGAGACCCAAGTCGTAGGTTCGATCCCCGGCATCGACATACCAATGGCGTAAGAAATGGTACTGGTATAGATCCCTTACTTGGCGCTAAGCATATTAGGGTAGCTCAAATACTGGTTGCCCCGGTGTCAGGATAATGTGACTGGGTGTGGTATCACTGTATCGCTTTGTGGCAGCACTATATCTGTCTCAAGTAGACATAGTCTCCAAATGACTGAAATACTCTGCTAAGTTAAACTCGATAAATAAACAAACAATTAAACATGCCAGAGGAGCGAGAACTGTTGCATTTCATGTGAAGCAAATGCAGTGTTACTTCATATTTCTGTTGTCTTCTTTCAGAATTGGCATTGCCATGGAAATAAGGTCATCTGTGTAATATCATGACTCGACACAACAAATCACATTTCTGGGAAGCTGATTTGGTTGGAGCTGGGGTTGATGTCACTAAAACACTGAAAATACGTATTGAATTTTGTTTGTTATTGGGTTTAACGTCCCACTGGCAGTATATGAGTCATTTGGAGACTTTGACTACCTGAGACAGATATAGTGCTGACAGTCTACAGTGTCATGTCGTAATACCACACTAAGTTACAGTATACTGAAACCGGGCCAACCAGTCCTGGTCCCGTGATTTCGAAAATACTTAAGTACAAACTCGTGCTCAAATTTGAGTATTGTACTTAAATTCGTGCTAAGCTCCAAGTAAGGAAGCTTTACCAGTACCATTTTTACGGCTTCGTTTGATTTGTCGCGGCCGGGGTATCGAACCCACGAGCTCCCGTTTCCATGTCGGATGATCTTACCACCAGGCCACCGTGACCGGTCATTTGAAATGTGTATATGCTATGTTCAAAATGCTACATTTTCTAGTCTACCTCTTATTTAAAACAGACCACATGCAACAATTATAATGTAACAATTTTCTCATTTTTGAAATCAATATTTATCAGCATTTGAACTAAGCATATTGGTTAATACTAATGAGAGGTCAATTAAAGGTAATTTTTGGTTAATTATTCTGTTGAGGATTTTTTTCTGTAGTAAAGTACACACTATTGATAATAAAATTGCAAATAACTTTTCTGAAGGATTTTGTTACAGAATTGTTCAATTCCTTATATATGACATGTTTTTGAATATACTGATACAGGAGACTAATTCTATTGTGTTTTGACTTGACACTGTTTTGGTGACAAAAGAAAATATATTTAAAAAGATATTACTGTTCAAATCCAAGTGTTCCAAAGTCTGTTGACTCGCACTCATGTGAAAAACGTACATGTACATAAATTTATCCACAATTATGGATAAAGTAATGAAACAATTTTTTAGTTTTAACATATAATATTTGAAAATCATTTTGAAATGTGGTCGAGCCACAAGTTCTAGGAACATTAGGTACGGTCCTTTCACTATACAATAATTTTACAGTTTACCAGGACCTATATATTAAAGAATATATCCTGAGTTTACAATGGCATGAGTTCATTTATATTCCATTATATATTACCCAAATCCTGCACTTTTTAATCTGCCTCAAAAAACACTTTCCCAGGCAAATGTCTTTTAATTTGCATCATAGTGTTTCTTAAACATATAAATGTTGAACTACGTCCAGTTTATGAAACAATTTGAGACACATTCATTATACATGCATTTTATGATTTCTGCCAGATTAAAAAAAATGTTTCACTTGATATGTTTGACCACCATTCATTTCATTTAATGTTTTTATGCAAAGCAGTTTGATGATGACTAAATTCAATTATTTTACAAACGTTTTTTTATAAGAATTACTATCATTTATTACAAACATGTACATACACAGGGGCTCGAAGTTGCATGGGGCGAATCATTTCGTACTTAATGGTAGCATTAAAATAGGAAGGGAGGACACTATTTTTGGCTATTTTATTAATATCGCATTTTCGGAAAATAACGATCAATAAAATTGTTCATATGCATTTGAAATGAATAGAAATATAGAATTGTGACGTTTCCCGTGTTTTATTTACTCTTATAAACGACTAACAAGTGTTTTTAATGTCTCAATCGAGCTTGACAACAGCCGGGACCGGCTACTTCCAATTTCTTTTCTAATGAATAAAATGTAAGCGCTCATTGGTCAATATATTTAAATCAAATACTGTGTAAGCAGGTATGACTTTCCTGTACCTTCTTGTATGACAATGATTACATTGCGCCCATTTTCGATCCCGTTGTTTATGCTATTCTGGACCTCCTTAACTCAATGAAGTTTTCCCGGGAAATGTCAGTTTCGTTTACATTTTGATTGACCAATAAAAACTTACCTTTATATTCACTGCTAAAGAAACCGGAAATAGGTTTCCCCGGCTGTTGTCAAGCTCGATTGGAACAATCAATTAACAATATTATCGTTACAAGAGAAAAACTACCTCATTTACGTTTAGGATTTTCTGAATTTATTCATTTAAAACACAACCTAGTCCGTTTTCAATGTTGAATTTCGTTATAAACGCGTTTTGCCAAATTTGGTCTGAAAACAGTGTCTTCCCTTCCTATTTTTAATGTTACCACTAAGTACGAAATGATTCGCCCCATGCAACTTCGAGTCCCTTTGTGTACATATAGTCGTCTTACCATGTGTCACGTTTAATTAATGTTCTGTTTTTGTATTCCGCATGCCCCTTATGTCAATCATCATATTTGTGATCCTTAGCATGCATAATTTAAATAAAAGTTTGAAGTTCTTATTTCAGCTATAATACCTAGCCTAATGCTGCGGTAATTGCTCTGTTCGTAGCACACGGTACTATTCTCTTTAGGGTATTTAATTCACCATGAAAGCCTGGTCGCTAAAGCCAAGAAAGGTGTAGTTGAGTCTAAAATGATGTGCATGCCCGATCTGTATGGGACGGAGCACATAAGTGCGTTTTCCGGGTTTGAGTCTTGCCAAGGACACTGCTAATTTCTCGTGACGATGTGCAAGCCAGTACTAAAGGAAAATACGCCAGTGCAAGAGACCACTAATTTTGCCCATTGTTATATACATGTTCAACTCTAGAGATCTTCTTATAAATTGTCTGTTTAAATTTAATGGATTTGTTAGTGACAGAAATATTATATTAATAGCTTATGATGATGATGGTATTGTTGTCGACAGGCGTTAACGATAGAGAGGGCAGTAATTCATCAGAGAAAGAGTCTATATAAATTCGGTTAAACTTTATTTATGTAAATCATACATTGTGTCATAACAATTACACAGTATTCAAGAAACAATTTCATTTTAAAAAGACGAACTATTAAGGTAGGAACATGTATGTAATTATTTCAAAACTAATATTTCTACATATTTTAATTTTGGGAATTACATGATACACCCATAGCTTAAGTCTTTAGAGAAATACTTAACCAGGACTATTAAGGTATAAACCAAATAACGTTTTTTATAATGCATTTAACAACTGTAACAAGAATGTACTTCTATTCTCTTCAAGGCAACATATTTCATAATGATTCAATTTTCATTTAAAAAATATAAAATAACATCGAAATATTGTAGACTTACACAAATGATACATAATGTGCAAATATCTTCTATAAAATAACAGTTTAACGTATTGAAAATGTTTATCAAATCACTTTATTTAGTATTTTGGATGGATGTCAAAATAATCTTTTAGCTTGCATTTTACAGAGGCGAGTTTTCCGGAAGACAGTTTGTTATCGGAGATAATTTGAATTTGAGAAACCGTCGACGAATCGAAATTTGTTTCTCTGCTACGTCATCAATTTATGCACTCGTGATTAGTTAACGGAAACATAAGGATCAACTGACTTACCTTTATAATACTTTCTGGAAAGGTCTTGACGATGGCTTAGAAGTCAGAGTTGTTTACTTTGATATCAGTAAAACCTTTGATAAAATATGGCACAAAGGTCTTTTAAGCCAAATTAAATGCTTTAGGAATATCAGACCCCCTGCTAACACGGTTTTATGACTACCTTTCGAATAGAAAACAACGAGTTCTTTCTGGAGCTAAATCCACCTGGTTAACAGTACATTCAGGGGTTCCTCAGGGTTCGTTACTGGGTCCTCTACTTTTTCTTGTTTTTATTAATGATATTGTAGATATAAATTCAAAAATTAATCTATTTACAGATGACACTAGTTTATACATTATTGCTGATGATCTCTTATGTTCAACTAACTTGCTTCAATATGATATTGACCTGATATCCTCATGGGCTGACAAGTGGCTTGTTAATTTTAATCCCTCTAAATCTGAATCGTTATTAATTACATGAAAACATTCTCCACATCACCATCCTCGTCTTGAAATATATAATCAGCTTATTCCTGAATTAAAAGAAGATAAACATTTTGGCGTTTATTTTAATAATAACTGTACTCGGCATTCTCATATCCACTATGTTACTAAAAAAGCTTCGCAGCAAGTCCATATCATGCGAAAATTTAAAATATTGGCCTTGGCCCCCCAGCTGCCCTGGTCATACATTTTTCTAGGCTATAAAATCCCTTGTTCACATCATAGTAGTGTTGTCTGGAGGAAATCCCCATCATGGGCCCCATACTGAACTACCCGCATTACCACCTGACCAGCCAGACTCCTATTGTCTTATGGCCCCCTGCTGTTAATGTGTAGGTAATCCGAATCGGCAGTCGTCCATGACTGTGTGATAAGCGTGTTTTTAGGGTACTGCGGACACGTTCACTGATTGAGAAAAAATTACATATCATCTGCCGAGCGATCTAACGATTGGGAAAAAAAAGGCAATTACCAAAAGTTTGTATCTGTTACAACTATAAACTATTCTAGACAAATGCAGTTTAAGAAATAGCATAAATAGTTAGGCATAAAATTAGCTGCTAAAAACAACAACTAAGCTGGACATTAAAATGTAATTAGCATCGAAACAATTTCACAAGAGCTTTAGAAAAGAAAATGTACAAAAAATCGACAAGCAGAAGGCAACCTTCTGCAACCGTCCGACCCTAAAACGTGCGCCTGATTTTTTTTTATTTGTTTGACTTAAAACTATCCATCTGAAGTATAAAAAGCGACAACCTCTGGCAAAGACATTATCTTCCCTATGAACAAACATAAATGGAGATAATTAAAGGTTTTGCGTCACTAATTATTGGCACAAACAACATATTAATTTCATGAATATTATCAGTTAATTGTACATTTCTTATTAATAGCCTATGATCATGGTCTGCACTGTTTGCTATTTGGTAAAAAAAAATCATTTCCAGATAGCATCCCCACAAAACAACTAATGGTACAGTCCAAATGAAGAAAGGACATGTCCATTTTAAAAAACTGTGCAGAGTAAGGGTTATTTAACTAAATGTCTAGTCAGGACTTTGTATATGGTATTATTTCCACCTTGCATGAAATAAATTCTAACAGCGAAATGAAAGGAGAATAGATACTGTAATCAGAAAATCATCTGGGCCTACCCTTTTCCCGGGAAAATTTTTTTTACCATC
>CM037786.1:42492482-42542482 GCA_021229015.1 Solen grandis | reverse complement strand
ATAAATAAATTTTGGAACATATCAAGACACAGGAAGTCAGGTTATTCAGGGTAAATGTGTTTCTTTTGTTTTCTTAAGAAATTAACTATGTTCCAATAAATGATGAATTTTCAACACGGACTTAAAGCCTGACATGTAAACAGTCGAAGCATACAGCAATGAAATAGAGATGGATTTCGATAACGTGCTATTTATTTGGGTATAATAACAAGGAAATTGCAGGTGAGGAACCTATTTGTATGGGTTTGTATAAGAGAAAAAGACGAAAGTAAGGAATTTTTCGTTAAAATATTAGTTCATGTCATCTATGAAAATATTCAAATTCACAAATGTAAAGTTGTCTACTTACGGCGCTTCCCCAAATATATGTCTAAAAAAGAAAATAAACACTTTAACTTATAAATGAATACTTATGGTAAAAGGAGTCTTAGGAAATAATTCTTCCATTGTAAAGGAACGAATTTCATGTTACATCATTTTTTATGTTAAATTTTAACGATCACCTAATCAACGAAGATAAATAACCATTCGCGAAAATAATGATGATTAAGGAAAGTAAATCTGTAAACTGGACGAGCGAGATATAACGATATGCGATAGAAATAATCAGATACTATATACACTACTTTTGTTACTCTTGCAACATGGCCAGTATATTGTTTTATATATATTTTAGAAAAAAAAAGAAAATAGGGAATATTGTGATATAGAAGCTTTTAGTCGCTTTGTATTTTGCTTCGAGAAAGGTAGGAAATTTGTCAAATTCTCCTTCGCTACGAGTAGCAAACTGCATACCAAGGAAAAGATCATATAAGATAGTTTTCCTTTTATCATATATAAATAACTTAATACTGGAACATGGATCAAGACAAAGGAAGTAAATTTATTCAGATTTTTATGAATTTCTTATGTTTTTTCAAGAAATCAAATATTTTTCATTTGACGATGAAGTTTTTACACATACTTTAAGCTTAACATGTAAAAAATCACAACCGACAGCGATGAAAGAGATGGATTTTGATAACGTCCATGTTATTTGGGTATATTTACAAGGGATTTCCAAGTGAAGCGTGAGGATCTTTTTTGTATTGTTTTGTATGAAAGAGAACGATTATAACAAACATTTTAACGTTTAAATATTAAATCATGTCAATAATAATCATATCTAAATTCACATATATGAAGTTGTTTACTACAGAACCCAGAACTTCTCTACACTAAAAAAAAATCATTACCACGTTATTTTATCAATGAATATATACGTAGGATATATCTGATTGTAAAACGAATATTGGAAAAATGTTTCCTCCATTGTAAATGAACGAATTTCGTGTTACATGATTTGATATCTTGACTTGTAGCGATCATAAAATAAACGAAAAAAAAGAAATAATCATACCCGAAAAGTAATGATGGTAAACGGTTATTAATGAGTACACTGGACATAAATGATAGAATGATAATCAACGGAATTAATTAGAGAAAATACAAACTACTTTTTTTACTCGGCGACATGGTAAGTGCAAAATTCACACATCTGAGTTTGATTACTTACGTAGCTTCAACTGTTCTTTCCCTGAAAATAAAATGAACATTTTATGTTATCAATGAATATATACGTTAGATATATCAAATGGTCAAACGGGTCCTGGGAAATGTGTTACTTGACTTAATATGTTAAATTATACTGATCACGAAATCAGCAAAAATAAATAATCCTACGCGAAAAATAATGATGGGAATCGAAACTAAATGAGTACACTGGACATGAATGATATAATGATATTTAATAAAAGAGGGTATTGATTAATATCTGTTAGAATAAATAGGGAATATCATGTTGTAGAAGCATTTAGTGGCTTTGTATTTTGCTTCGTACAACGTATAAAACATGTTTTATTTCCATTCGTTGCGAGGAACAAAATGTATACCTAGAAAAATACTACAAGAATGTTGTCCATTTCTTTTATACAAATAAATAAATATTGGAACATAAATCAATACTCCGAAAGTCAGGTCATTCAGGGTAAATGAGTTTCTTATTTTTTTTTTAAAGAAATTAAATATATTTCAATGAATAATGAATTTTCAACATGGACTTTAAGCCTGACATGTAAACAGTCGAAGCATACAGCCATGAAATAGACTTGGATTTCAATAACGAGCTTTTTATTTGGATATAATTACAAGGAAATTCCGAATCAAGTGTGAGAAACCTATGTGTATGGGTTTGTATAAAAATAAAAGACTAAAATAAGGAATTTTATGTTAAAATATTAGTTCATGTCATTTATGAACATATTCAAATTCACAAATGTAAATTGTTAACTTACGAGACTTCTCCAATTCTTCATCTGAAAAACAAAATGAACACTATACCTTATCAATGAATACAAATGATAAAATGAGTCTTAGGAAATAATTCCATCATTGTAAATGAACAAATTTCATGTTAATTTATTTTATATTTTAAATTTTAACGATCATGTAATCAACGAAAATAAATAACCCTTCGCAAAAATAATGATGGTAAACTAAAGAAAATATGTAAACTGGACAAGCGAGATATAACGATATGCGATTGAATTAATCTGATACAATATACACTAGTTTTGTTACTCTGGCAACATGGCCAGTATATTGTTTTATATATATTTTAGAAAAAAAAAGAAAATAGGGGATATTGTGATATAGAAGCTTTTAGTCGCTTTGTATTTTGCTTCGAGAAAGGTAGGAAATTTGTCAAATTTTCCTTCGCTACGAGTAGCAAACTGCATAACCAGGAAAAGCTTATGTAAGATAATTTTCCTTTTATCATATATAAATAACTTAATACTGGAACATGGATCAAGACAAAGGAAGTAAATTTCGTCAGATTTTAAGGAGTTTCTTAAGTTTTCTCAATCAAATGTTTTTCATTGCCGATGAAGTTTTTCCACAGACTTAAAGCCTAACATGTAAACAATCACAACCGACAGCGATGAAAAAGAGATGGATTTGATAAGACGCGTATTATTTGGGTATATTTTCAAGGAAATTTCAAGTGAAACGTGAGGATCCTTTTTGTATGGGTTTGTATGAGAAAAAAACGATTATAAGTAACATTGTTACGTTTAAATATTAAATAATGTCAATAATAATCATATCTAAATTCACAAATATGAAGTTGTTTACTACAGAACCCAGATCTCTAAACTGAAAAAAAAATCATTATCACTTTATTTTATCAACGAATATATACGTAGGACATATATGATTGTAAAACGAATCCTGGCAAATGTTTCCTCCATTGTAAATGAACGAATTTAATGTAACTTCATTTTATATTTAAATTTTAACGATCCTGTAATCAACGAAAATAAATAACCCTTCGCAAAAATAATGATGGTTAACGAAAGTAAATCTGTAAACTGGACAAGCGAGATATAACGATATGCGATTGAATTAATCCGATACAATATACACTACTTTTGTTACTCTAGCAACATGGCCAGTATATTGTTTTATATATATTTTAGAAAAAAAAAGAAAATAGGGAATATTGTGATAAAGAAGCTTTTAGTCCCTTTGTATTTTGCTTCGAGAAAGATAGGAAATTTGTCATATTTTCCTTCGCTACGAGTAGCAAACTGCATACCCAGGAAAAGTATATATAAGATAATTTTCCTTTTATCATATATAAATTACTTAATACTGGAATATGGATCAAGACAAAGGAAGTAAATTTCGTTAGATTTTAAGTAGTTTCTTAATTTCTCTCAAGAAATCAAATATTTTTCATTTGCCGATGAAGTTTTTCCACAGACTTAAAGCCTAACATGTAAACAATCACAACCGACAGCGATGAAAAAGAGATGGATTTGATAAGACGCGTATTATTTGGGTATATTTTCAAGGAAATTTCAAGTGAAACGTGAGGATCCTTTTTGTATGGGTTTGTATGAGAAAAAAACGATTATAAGTAACATTGTTACGTTTAAATATTAAATAATGTCAATAATAATCATATCTAAATTCACAAATATGAAGTTGTTTACTACAGAACCCAGATCTCTAAACTGAAAAAAAAATCATTATCACTTTATTTTATCAACGAATATATACGTAGGACATATATGATTGTAAAACGAATCCTGGCAAATGTTTCCTCCATTGTAAATTTGAAATTCACAAATGTAAAGTTGTTAACTTACGATACTTCTTCATTTCTTCATCTGAAAAACAAAATAAACACTATACCTTATCAATGAATACAAATGATAAAATGAGTCTTACCCTTAAAAAAAGGTTAAAAAAAAAACTGGACAATATAACGATATTGAATTAATCCGATACAATATACACTACTTTTGTTACTCTAGCAACATGGCCAGTATATTGTTTTATATATATTTTAGAAAAAAAAAGAAAATAGGGAATATTGTGATAAAGAAGCTTTTAGTCCCTTTGTATTTTGCTTCGAGAAAGATAGGAAATTTGTCATATTTTCCTTCGCTACGAGTAGCAAACTGCATACCCAGGAAAAGTATATATAAGATAATTTTCCTTATATCATATATAAATTACTTAATACTGGAATATGGATCAAGACAAAGGAAGTAAATTTCGTCAGATTTTAAGTAGTTTCTTAATTTCTCTCAAGAAATCAAATATTTTTCATTTGCCGATGAAGTTTTTCCACAGACTTAAAGCCTAACATGTAAACAATCACAACCGACAGCGATGAAAAAGAGATGGATTTGATAAGACGCGTATTATTTGGGTATATTTCAAGGAAATTTCAAGTGAAACGTGAGGATCCTTTTGTATGGGTTTGTATGAGAAAAAAAACGATTATAAGTAACATTGTTACGTTTAAATATTAAATAATGTCAATAATAATCATATCTAAATTCACAAATATGAAGTTGTTTACTACAGAACCCAGATCTCTAAACTGAAAAAAAAATCATTATCACTTTATTTTATCAACGAATATATACGTAGGACATATATGATTGTAAAACGAATCCTGGCAAATGTTTCCTCCATTGTAAATTTGAAATTCACAAATGTAAAGTTGTTAACTTACGATACTTCTTCATTTCTTCATCTGAAAAACAAAATAAACACTATACCTTATCAATGAATACAAATGATAAAATGAGTCTTAGGACATGATTCCTCCATTGTAAATGAACGAATTTCATGTAACTTCATTTTATATTTAAATTTTAACGATCCTGTAATCAACGAAAATAAATAACCCTTCGCAAAAATAATGATGGTTAACGAAAGTAAATCTGTAAACTGGACAAGCGAGATATAACGATATGCGATTGAATTAATCCGATACAATATACACTACTTTTGTTACTCTAGCAACATGGCCAGTATATTGTTTTATATATATTTTAGAAAAAAAAAAGAAAATAGGGAATATTGTGATAAAGAAGCTTTTAGTCCCTTTGTATTTTGCTTCGAGAAAGATAGGAAATTTGTCATATTTTCCTTCGCTACGAGTAGCAAACTGCATACCCAGGAAAAGTATATATAAGATAATTTTCCTTATATCATATATAAATTACTTAATACTGGAATATGGATCAAGACAAAGGAAGTAAATTTCGTCAGATTTTAAGTAGTTTCTTAATTTCTCTCAAGAAATCAAATATTTTTCATTTGCCGATGAAGTTTTTCCACAGACTTAAAGCCTAACATGTAAACAATCACAACCGACAGCGATAAAAAAGAGATGAATTTAATAAGGCGCATGTTATTTGGGTATATTTAAAAGGGAATTCCAAGTGAAGCGTGAGGATCCTATTTGTTTGGGTTTGTATGAGAAAAAAAAACGATTATAACAAACATTTTAACGTTTAAATATTAAATCATGTCAATAATAATCATATCTAAATTCACAAATATGAATTTGTTTACTACAGAACCCAGAACTCCTCTAACTGAAAAAAAAATCATAACCACTTTATTTTATCAATGAATATATACGTAGGACATATATGATTGTAAAACGAATCTTGGCAAATGTTTCCTCCATTATAAATGAATGAATTTCGTGTTACTGATTTGATATCTTAAATTGTACCGATCATGAAATCTACGAAAATAAATAATCCTACCCTAAAAATAATAATGGTAAGCGAAAATAAATGAGTACACTGGGCATGAGAGATATCATGATAATAAAAAAAAAAATGATCAGAAAAAATAAACACATACGACTTTTGTTACACTGGTCACATGATCAATGTATTATTTTTTTTCTTAAAATAAATAGGGAATATCGTGTTTTCGTAGCTTTCTTTGGCTTTGTATTTTGCTTCGTACAACGTATAAAGATGTCTTATTTTCATTCGTTGCGAGGAACAAAATGTATACCAAGGAAAAGCTACAACAAGAAAATTGTCCTTTCATCATATACCAAATGTTCCAATGAATGATTAATTTTCAACACGGACTTCACGCCTACCATCTAAACAGTCGAAGCATACATCAATGAAATAGAGATGGATTTCGATATCGTGCTTTTAATTTGGGTAAAATTACAAGGATTTTCCAGGTGAGGAATGTATTTGTATGGGTTTGTATCAGAGAAAAAGGCAAAAAAAAGTAATTTGAATTTAAAACATTAGTTCATGTCATTTATGATCATATTAAAATTCACAAATGTAAAGTTGTTAACTTACGATACTTCTCCAATTCTTTATCTGAAAAAGAAAATGAACACTTTACCTTAGTAAAGAATACAAATGATAAAATGAGTCTTAAGAAATGATTCCTCCATTGTAAGTGATCAAATTTCATGTTACTTCATTTTATATTTTAAATTTTAACGATACTGTAATCAACGAAAATAAATATCACTTCGCAAAAATAATGATGGTAAACTAAAGTAAATCTGTATACTGGACAAGCGAGATATAACGATATGCGATTGAATTAATCCGATACAATATACACTACTTTTGTTACTCTGGAAACATGGCCAGTATATTGTTTAACATCTTTTAGAAAAAGAAAATAGGGAATATTGTGATATAGAAGCTTTTAGTCGCTTTGTATTTTGCTTCGAGAAAGGTAGGAAATTTGTCAAATTTTCCTTCGCTACGAGTAGCAAACTGCATACCCAGGAAAAGCTTATATAAGATAATTTTCCTTTTATCATATATAAATAACTTAATACTGGAACATGGATCAAGATAAAGGAAATAAATTTCGTTAGATTTTAAGGAGTTTCTTAAGTTTTCTCAAGAAATCAAATATGTTTCATTTCCCTATGAAGTTTTTCCACAGACTTAAAGCCTAACATGTAAACAGTGACAACCGACAGCGATGAAAAAGAGATGGATTTGATAAGGCGCATGTTATTTTGGTATATTTACAAGGGAATTCCAAGTGAAGCGTGAGGATCCTTTTTGTATGGGTTTGAATGAGAAAAAACGATTATAACAAACATTTTTACGTTTTAATATTAAATCATGTCAATGATAATCATATCTAAATTCACAAATATGAAATTGTTTACTACAGATCCCAGAACTCCTCTTAACTGAAAAAAATCATTACAACTTTATTTTATCCATGAATATATACGTAGGACATATATGATTGTAAAACGAATCCTGACAAATGTTTCCTCCATTGTAAATGAACGAATTTCGTGTTACTGAATTGATATCTTAAATTGTACCGATCATGGAATCTACGAAATAAAAAAATCCTACCCTAAAAGTAATGATGGTAAGTGAAAATAAATTGGTACACTGCGCATGAGAGATATTATGATATTAAAAAAAAAAGAATATGAAATTGTTTACTTCAGATCCCAGTTCTGATATAAACTGACAAAAATAGCATTACCACTTTATTTTATCAATGAATATATACGTAGGACATTTATGATTGTAAAACGAATCTTGGCAAATGTTTCCTCCATTGTAAATGAACGAATTTCGTGTTACTGATTTGATATCTTAAATTGTACCGATCATGAAATCTACGAAAATAAATAATCCTACCCTAAAAGTAATGATGGTAAGCGAAAATAAATGAGTACACTGGGCATGAGAGATATCATGATATTAAAAAAAATGATCCAAAAAAATACACACACACTACTTTCGTTACTCTGGCCACATGATAAGTGTATTATCGAATATTTTTTCTTAAAAAAAATAGGGAATATCGTGTTTTAGTAACTTTTATTGGCTTTTTATTTTGCTTCGTACAAGGTATAAAGATGTCTTATTTTCATTCGTTGCGAGGAACAAAATGTATACCCAGGAAAAGCTACTACAAGAAAAATGTCCTTTCATCATAAAATAATAAATAAATATTGGAACATATCAAGACACAAGAAGTCAGGTTATTCAGGGTTAATGTGTTTCTTTAGTTTTCTTAAGAAATTAAATATGTTCCAATGAATGATGAATTTTCAACACGGACTTAAAGCCTGACATGTAAACAGTTGAAGCATACATCAATGAAATAGAGATGGATTTCGATATCGTGCTTTTTATTTGGGTATTATTACTAGGAAATTCCAGGTTAGGAACCTATTTGTATGGGTTTGTATAAGAGAAAAAGACGAAAATAAGAAATTTTTCGTTAAAATATTAGTTCATGTCATTAATGAACATTTTCAAATTCACAAATGTAAAATTGTCTACTTACGGCCCTTCCCCAAATTTATGGCTGAAAAAGAAAACCAACACAATATCTTATCAATGAATACATATGGTAAAAGGAGTCTTAGGAAATGATTCCTTCATTGTAAAGGAACGAATTTCATGTTACTTCATTTTGTATGTTAAATTTGAACGACCACGTAATCAACGAAGATAAATAACCATTCGCGAAAATAATGATGGTTAAGGAAAGAATATCTGTAAACTGGACGAGCGAGATATAATGATATGCGATAGAAATAATCAGATACAATATACACAGCTTTTGTTACTCTGGCAACATGGCCAGTAAATTTTTTTATATATATTTTAGAAAAAAAGAAAATAGGGATATTGAAGCTTTTAGTCGCTTTGTATTTTGCTTCGAGAAAGGTAGGAAATTTGTCAAATTCACCTTCGCTACGAGTAGCAAACTGCATACCCAGGAAAAGCTCATATAAGATAATTTTCCTTTTATCATATATAAATAACTTAATACTGGAACATGGATCAAGAAAAAGGAAATAAATTTCCTCAGATTTAGAGGTATTTCTTAAGTTTTCTCAAGAAATCAAATATTTTTCATTTGCCAATGAAGTTTTTCAAAAGATTTTAAGCCTTTCATGTAAACAATCGCAACCGACAGCGATGAAAGAGATGGATTTTGATAACGTCCATGTTATTTGGGTATATTTAAAAGGGATTTCCATTTGAAACGTGAGGATCCTTTTTGTATTGTTTTGTATGAAAGAAAACGATTATAACAGAATCTTTTACGTTTAAATATTAAATCATGTGTATGATAATCATATCTAAATTCACAAATATGATGTTGTGTACTACAGAACCCAGAACTTTGTTAAACTGAAAAAAATCATGACCACGTTATTTTATCAATGAATATATACATAGGATATAGCTGATTGTAAACTGAATACTGGAAAAATGTTTCCACCATTGTAATTAAAGGAATTTCGTATTATATGATTTGATATCTTGACTTATAGCGATCATAAAATAAACAATAAAAAAAATAAATATTCATACCCGAAAAGTAATGATGGTAAACGGTAATAAATGAGTACACTGGACATAAATGATAGAATGATATTCAACGGAATTAATTAGAGAAAATACAAACTACTTTTTTTTTTCGACGAAATGGTAAGTGCAAAATTCACACATCTGAGTTTGTTTACTTACATAGATCCAACTGTTCTTTCCCTGAAATTAAAATGAACATTTTATGTTATCAATGAATATATACGTAAGATATATGAAATGGTCAAACGGGTCCTGGGAAATGTGTTACTTGACTTAATATGTTAAATTATACTGATCACGAAATCAGCAAAAATCGATAATCCTACGCGAAAATTAATGATGGGAATCGATATTAAATGAGTACACTGGACATGAATATTATGATATTATTTCAATGGAATAAATCAGAGAAAAGAGACACTACTTTTGTTACATTGGCGAAATTGTAAGTGTATTGATTAATATATGTTAGAAAAAATAGGGAATATCGTGTTGTAGAAGCTGTTAGTGAAATTGTATTTTGCTTCGTACAACGTATAAAACATGTTTTATTTCCATTCATTGCGAGGAAGAAAATGTATACCCAGAAAAATTAATACAAGAATGTTGTCCTTTTAATACATACAAATAAATAAATATTGGAACATACAGTGGTGCTAACGTATCAGTTGTCAAAAAATACGATTGGAATACGATAGAAATACGGACGATATACTATATGCGATATACGATCTGCGATATGCGATGTGCGATAGCTAGTCTGATTTACCTTTACGATTCGTTACGATGCGATGCGATGCATTCTTTGTCTGATACCATACGATATACGATTTACGATCTGCGATATACGTTATGCGATATACGATACAGGATAAGCACAGTATAAATGGGATTTTTTACAACTGTATACAACTAGATTTTACAATAAGTTCAAAAATATGAAATATCAACTAAGCTTTTAACAATATTTATCACAAGCCGTGTTTTCATCTGAAATAAACAGCGGAAATAAACAAAACGGGAAACAGGAAATGGGGACAAACTAAATTGCAGTTCCTCTAGAAATGTTACGGACTCTGTTGTCTCCGTCAATAGCAACCTAAGCACGTGTAATGAAAAACTGATTTTTTTCCTAATGAGGACTCATAAAAAATGTATTAATTATGCTTTGTTAGTATGTGTTTTGATATTAATCACATTAAAATAACAAATGATACCAGTAATCATCTAATATCTAGTACGCTGTCATTTGTGCTAATTAAAACAATATCTTCGGGCATTTTTCAAACTTTGCATTTAACCCATCAAACATAAATGTATATATAATTTATTGGATGTATCAAATATCAAAAGAACGCGAGTAAGTGTGGGAGAATAGCACTGTATCTATTTTCTTATTAGAATATTCGTATATATTACAAGTAGGTAACTGTCATAGGTATAGATTTAATATAAATATGTTTTCATATACTTTAACCAGAAGCTCGGAAAATCCGCTATTGTTTTAAAAAGCCCTAAGCCCGAAGAATTGTTGTTGGAAATTGACCTTGGTAATTAAACAATTAAATACATGTACATTAACATGGGTCGGAAAGCTATCTTTGTCGAAAAGATGCCATGAGTGAAGAGGCCGCCGTTTAACCGGGTATTCGTGAGAAATGTCATACGCCGCCGTGCGTATACAGTTTAATATGATTTGTTTCGTTAATCGAGTACAAGAATAAAATAGTTGCCAAATCGGTTATATCTCATTTTGACTACACCCAGTTCATCTACTGTATAAAGTTATTTCACACCTTTCCAGACATGTTTCCAGATTGTCTAACACATGCATTGCTACATGTAAAGGATATATAACTAATTGTCTCTTATTAAGTAGGGAAATATCATCATGTGTTGGGCTTTCAATATTTTGTAATGGTATCCATGTTTTTGACCAAGTATTATTGTAAAATTATTTAAATGTAAAGTATTTAATATTTTATTAAATATTTATGATATAACATTTATATTGTGTGCATATGTATCATCCCCACACTAATTCACTGTGTCTTCCGCATAAATATGCATTCATCTCTCCTCTCTCTCTCTCTCTCTCTCTCTCTCTCTCATCCTATATTTTGAGCTAATGGTCATTAATGTTATCATGTATGTGGTTTCGAGACACGTTTTAATTTGCAGAAATTTTGATTTGTAGACACAATGGGTTTCAATCGGAAGAACAAATTAAAAAAAAAAAATATATTTAAAATCTGTGTATTTTACTCGCCGTTTTAACAATCAAAATATTTTAAAGAATACCCTATGATTCGCTCATTTGTGATATAAAAATAAGTCCATAAGTCACACACATGTGTGCCCGCACACTCCCTTACAAATGTATTTTTGATACATGTATCATCATCATCATCATCATCATCATCATCGTGTACATTTAAGATTCTTTTTCTCTCTTCGAAATATATTCTGTGCCTCATACCTAGATTGGAAAGTTTTATTATTATTATTATTCTATGAATATTGGTGTGTTTAAAATAGAATTTCAAATTATTGCTAAAAATTGTAATCTTTTAGTACCGGAAATAACATTCACTCTGTGTACATGTCAAAAGTCTTCTCCTCTGGGGGTGGTATACCGGCAGCGGCGAGACATAAAGGTGACATATCCGGTCAAAATAAACACATGCTGTGCCTGCTGATAAGAACTTATGACACGCCTCCGGTATTGCGAAACACACTTTTTTCACTTAATTATACATAAAAGATTAGGGATATGCAAGAAAATGCTCTAACCTATCATATCTCTAGCAAACTGTAATAATATGGAAATGAGATCTTTAGCGAACTGTAGTAATATGGAAACAAGATCATTTTCTTTTAACTATTATCATGTCAGTGAACTAACTCTGTGTTATCACGGAATAAAATACATCAGTTATTTTATAACAAATCTTCCATTCCCATGTAGATTTTATGTTTATTTTTCTATTGTTATGGCTTGCAATAATTCCTGGTTTATCATATTAAATATTAAGACATAGCAGTGAAGCATATCACGAAAATGTGGTCCCGTTTTATCATTGTTTTTTTTCCATATGAAAGAGACAGTTGTTGGATACAATTAAGTTCGGGTGTGATACCCATGCTAATTTCGCAAAAAAAAAAAAAAAAAAAAAAAAATGCTCTTCGAAATATACGTGTCCGAGGTATAGCACCGATATACTGTAAACATGTTCCTGTGTAGAATTAGTACTTTGAGCTCCGTGTTCTCAAAGCAATACCGATGCATCTTGTACACATCATATACGTATTAGGATTTACGCGATCATCGGGAAAAAATGCTCCGGTTTGGATTTTCAGTCTCCAACTACCTGAATTTTGATTATCTCGGTACTGATGAAAAAGGGGTAAAAAAGAAACATAATTTGCACTCATTCATCCAATTTATTTTTGGAAGTGTGTGTGCGCGCGCGCGTGTGCGTAATGAAAGAGAGATAGAGAAACCTAAATAAAATAGGAAATAATTAAATAAATAAACTATATGCGTAAATTACAACTATCTTTTGTTCACGAATTCATTAAATAATAAAGAAAAATGGGCATTCGAGTAAATACAGCAGTAAAAAATGTCCCGGGAAATAAATGATTACACGAAAGCAACATTTCGGACGATCTTGCATAAGTAGGTAAGTTTTAATTTGTTAGTTTTTAGACAGGTTAATAAAGCAAACATTGATCAAACATATCGATTACACATATTTTAAAATTAGTCCACTTTAATACTGATATAGTCACGAAGCTATATTAAAGGTGTTTACGTCTCTGATATAGTACTTTTCACACGTGCATCAAATTATATAACATCGCATGGCGTCTGCTCCTGAAAGTCACGTAGGCCATAACACATGTATAAAATAATAAAGTAAAAGAAATATAACCATTGCAATTGGTAAAATATGAAAAAAATGTACTGCATAATGTGATTTTATGATCCACCATTAATAAACTTAAGCAAATATTAAATTTAAAGACACGAACATTAATTATTTCTGAAATATCGATGGTGTCCCGTAACTTAAACTGTCCTAAACCACTGGGTGGTTCAATATGATATACGTTATGCGATTTACGATATACGATTACCGATATACGGTTGCCTTACGATGCGATGCGATACATACAATCCCGTTTATTATGCCTAATACGATTGAATGCGATAGAATACGATTCCATACGTTACGATGCGATTGAGTAATATATCTGTACTGTATTCTGTATTGGGGTTTACCATCGCTGCGATAGTATTTCAATCATATAGCGACGTCCAGCTAATTACAGGTGGAGGAAGACCCCGAGTACACAGAGGTACCCGGGTAGAACCACCGACCTACCGCAAGCCAGCTGGAAGGTTTCCTCACATGAAAATTCCGAAGTCCCTAACGGGATTCGAACCCACAGCGGTGAGGGGCTGAGAGATTTGTAGTCCATGACTGTAACCGCTCGGCCACGGCGGCCCCTTTTGAGTAATATATACGTTACGATACGATGCGATACGAACGATATACGCTATTTTTGACAACTGATACGTTAGCACCACTGTAAATCAATACTCAAGAAATCAGGTTATCCAGGGTTAATGAGTTTCTTAATTTTTCCCAAGACATCTAATTTGTTTCATTAGCCAACGAAGTTTTTTCCACAGACTTTAATCCTAACATGTAAACAATCGCAACCGACAGCGATGAAAGAGATGGATTTTGATAACGTCCATGTTATTTGGGTATATTTACAAGGGATTTCCAAGTGAAGCGTGAGGATCCTTTTTGAATTTTTTGGATGAGAGAAAACGATTATTACAAACATTTTAACGTTTAAAAATTAAATCATGTCAATAATAATCATATCTAAATTCACAAATATGAAGTGTACTACAGAACCCAGAACTTCGTTAAACTGAAAAAAAAATCATTACCACTTTATTTTATCAATGAAGATATACGTAGGATATAGCTGATTGTAAAACGAATCTTGGAAAAATGTTTCCTCCATTGTAAATAAACGAATTTCGTGTTACATGATTTAATATCTTGACTTATAGCGATCATAAAATAAACGAAAAAAAATCTTATCCGAAAAGTAATGATGATAAACGGTAATAATAAGTACACTGGACATAAATGATAGAATGATATTCAACGGAATCAATTAGAGAAAAATACAAACTACTGTTTTTACTCGGCGACATGGTAAGTGCAAAATTCACACATCTGAGTTTGTTTACTCACATAGCTTCAACTTTTCTTTCCCTGAAAATAAAATGAACATTCTATGTTATCAATGAATATATACGTAAAATATATCAAATGGTAAAGCGGGTCTTGGGAAATGTGTTACTTGACTTAATATATTAAATTTTAGTGATCAAGAAATCAACAAAAATAGATAATCCTACGCGAAAAATAATGATGGAAATCGATATTAAATGAGTACACTGGACATGAATGATATAATGATATTCAATGAAATAAATCATAGAAAACAGAGACTACTTTTGTTACTCTGTCGACAAGGTAAGTGTATTGATTAAAATATGTTAGAAAAAATAGGAAATATCGTGTTGTAGAAGCTTTTAGTGGCTTTGTATTTTGCTTCGTACAACGTATAAAAATGTCTTATTTTCATTCGTTGCGAGGAACAAAATGAATACCCAGGAAAAGCTACAACAAGAAAATTGTCCTTTCATCATATACCAATAAAAAGAATTGGAACATATCAAGACACAGGAAGTCAGGTTAATCAGGGTTGATGTGTTTCTTTAGTTTTCTTCAGAAATTAAATATGTTCCATAAATTATGAATTTTCAACACGGACTTAAAGCCTGACATGTAATCAGTCGAAGCATACAAATAAGAAATAGAGATGGATTTCGATAACGAGCTTTTTATTTGGATATAATTACGAGGAAATTCCAGGTGAGGTACCTATTTGTCTGGGTTTGTATAAGAGAAAAAGACGAAAATAGGATAAAGCTGATTGTAAAACAATCCTGGAAAAATGATTCCTCCAATGTAAATCAACGAATTTCGTGTTACATGATTAAATATCTTGAATTGTAGCGATCATAAAATAAACGAAAAAAAAACCTACCCGAAAAGTAATGATGGTCAACGGTAATAAATGAGTACAATGGACATAAATGATAGATTTATATTCAACGGAATTAATTAGAGAAAGTAAATCTGTAAACTGGACAAGCGAGATATAACGATATGCGATTTAATTAATCAGAAACAATATACACAACTTTTGTTACTCTGGCAACATGGCCATTATATTGTTTAACATCTTTAAGAAAAATAAAATGGGGAATATTGTGATATAAAAGCTTTTAGTCACTTTGTACTTTGCTTCGAGAAAGGTAGGAAATTTGTCAATTTTCCTTCGCTACCAGTAGCAAACTGCATACCCAGGAAAATCTAATATAAGATAATTTTCCTTTTATCATATATAAATAATTTAATACTGGAACATGGATCAAGACAAGGGAAGAACATTTCTTCAGATTTTAAGGAATTTCTTAAGTTTTCTCAAGAAATCAAATATGTTTCATTGGCCAATGAAGTTTTTCCACAGTCTTTCAGCCTAACATGTAAACAATCGCAACCGACAGCGCTGAAAAAGGTGGATTTTGATAACGTCCATGTTATTTGGGTATATTTACAAGGGATTTCCAAGTGAAGCGTGAGGATCCTTTTTGAATTTTTTGGATGAGAGAAAACGATTATTACAAACATTTTAACGTTTAAAAATTAAATCATGTCAATAATAATCATATCTAAATTCACAAATATGAAGTGTACTACAGAACCCAGAACTTCGTTAAACTGAAAAAAAAATCATTACCACTTTATTTTATCAATGAAGATATACGTAGGATATAGCTGATTGTAAAACGAATCCTGGAAAAATGTTTCCTCCATTGTAAATAAACGAATTTCGTGTTATATTATTTAATATCTTGAATTGTAGCAATCATAAAATAAACGAAAAAATAAATCCTACCCGAAAATTAATGATGATAAACGGTAATAAATGTGTACACTGAACATAAATGATATAATAATATTCAATGGAATTAATTAGAGAAAATACAAACTACTATTTTTACTCGGCGACATGGTAAGTGCAAAATTCACACATCTGAGTTTGCTTACTCACATAGCTTCAACTTTTCTTTCCCTGAAATTAAAATGAACATTTTATGTTATCAATAAATATATACGTAAAATATATCAAATGGTAAAGCGGGTCCTTGGAAATGTGTTACTTGACTTAATATGTTAAATTTTATTGATCACGAAATCAGCAAAAATCGATAATCCTACGCGAAATATAATGATAGTAATCTATATTAAATTAGTACACTGGACATGAATGATATAATGATATTCAATGGGATAAATCAGAGGAAATAGACGCTACTTTTGTTACTCTGGCGACATGGTAAGTGTATTGATTAATATCTGTCAGAATAAATAGGGAATATTGTGTTGTAGAAGCTTTTAGTGGCTTTGTATTTTGTTTCGTACAACGTATAAAAATGTCTTATTTTCATTCGTTGCGAGGAACAAAATGTATACCCAGAAAAAGCTACAACAAGAAAATTGTCCTTTCATCATATACCAATAAATAAATATTGGAACATATCAAGACACAGAAAGTCAGGTTATTCAGGGTTAATGAGTTTCTTAAATTTTCTGAAGAAATTAAATATATTCAAATGAATGATGAATTTTCAACATGGACTTAAATCCTGACATGTATACAGTCAAAGCATACAGCAATGAAAGAGAGATGGATTTCGATAACTTGCTTTTTATTTGGGTATAATTACAAGGAATTTCCAAATGAGGAACGTATTTGTATGGGTTTGTATAAGAGAAAAAGACGAAAATAAGGAATTTTACGTTAAAATATTAAATCATGTCATTTATGAAAATATTCAAATTCACAAATGTAAAGTTGTCTACTTACGGCGATTCCCCAAATTTATGGCTGAAAAAAGAAAATGAACACTTTACTTTATCAATATATACATATGGTAAAATGAATCTTAGAAAATAATTCTTCTATTGTAAAGGAACGAATTTCATGTTACTTCATTTTATATATATGTTAAATTTTAACTATCACGTAATCAACGAAGATAAATATCGCTTCGCGAAAATAATGATGGTTAAGGACAGAAACATATGTGTATGGGTTTGTATATAAATAAAAGACGACAATAAGGAATTTTACGTTAAAATATTAGTTCATGTCATTTATGAACATATTCAAATTCACAAATGTAAAGTTGTTAACTTACGATTATACTCCAATCCTTCATCTGAAAAACAAAAACAAAACAAAAACAAAAACAAAACAAAAAAATGAACACTTAACCTTAACAATGAATACAAATGATAAAATGAGTCTTAGGAAATGATTCCTCCATTGTAAATGAACGAATTTCATGTTACTTCATTTTATATTTTAAATTTTAACAATCATGTAATCAACGAAAATAAATAACCCTTCGCAAAAATAATGATGGTTAACGAAAATAAATCTGTAAACTGGACAAGCGAGATATAACGATATGCGATTGAATTAATCAGATACAATATACACTACGTTTGTTACTCTGGCAACATGGCCAGTATATAGTTTAACATCTTTTAGAAAAAGAAAATATTGTGATCTAGAACCTTTTAGTCCCTTTGTATTTTGCTTCGAGAAAGGTAGGAAATTTGTCAAATTTTCCTTCACTACGAGTAGCAAACCGCATACCCCAGGAAAAGCTTATATAAGATAATTTTCCTTTTATCATATATAAATAATTTAATACTGGAACATGGATCAAGACAAAGGAAGTAAATTTCTTCAGATTTTAAGGAGCTTCTTAAGTTTTCTCAAGAAATCAAATATTTTTCATTTGCCGAAGAAGTTTTTCCATAGACTTAAAGCCTAACATGTAAACAATAGCAACCGACGGCGATAAAAGAGATGGATTTTGATAACGTCCATGTTATATGGGTATATTTACAAGGGATTTCCATTTGAAGCGTGGGGATCCTTTTTGTATTGTTTTGTATGAGAGAAAACGATTATAACAAACATTTTTTACGTTTAAAAATTAAATCATGTCAATAATAATCACATCTAAATTCACAAATATGAAGTTGTGCACTACAGAACCCAGAACTTCGTGAAACTGAAAAAAAATCATTACCACTTTATGTTATCAATGAATATATACTTAGGATATAGCTGATTGTAAAACGAATCTTGGAAAATTGTTTCCTCTATTGTAAATAACCGAATTTCGTGTTACATGATTTAATATCTTGACTTGTAGCGATCATAAAATAAACGAAAAAAAAAATCCTATCCGAAAAGTCATGATGGTAAACGATAAAAAATGAGTATACTGGACATATATGATAGAATGATATTCAACGGAATTAATTAGAGAAAATACAAACTACATTTTTTACTCGACGAAATGGTAAATGCAAAATTCACACATCTGAGTTTGTTTACTTACTTCGCTTCAACTGTTCTCCCGCTGAAAATAAAATGAACATTTTATGTTATCAATGAATATGTACTTAAGATATATCAAATGGTAAAGCGGGTGCTGAGAAATGTGTTACTTGACTTAATATGTCAAATTTTACTGATCACAAAATCAGCAAAAATAAATAATCCTACGCGAAAAAAATGATGGAAATCGATATTAAATGAGTACACTGGACATGAATGATATAATGATATTCAACGGAATTAATTAGAAAAAGTAAATCTGTAAACTGGACAAGCGAGATATAACGGTATGCGACTGAATTAATCAGATACAATATACACAACTTTTGTTACTCTGGCAACATGGCCATTATATTGTTTAATATCTTTTAGAAAAAGAAAATGGGGAATATTGTGATATAGAAGATTTTAGTCGCTTTGTATTTTGCTTCGAGAAAGGTATGAAATTTGTCAAATTTTCCTTCGCTACGATTAGCAAACTGCATACCCAGGAAAAGCTTATATAAGATAATTTTCCTTTTATCATATATGAATAATTTAATACTGGAACATGGATCAAGACAAAGGAAGTAAATTTCTTCAGATTTTAAGGAGCTTCTTAAGTTTTCTCAAGAAATCAAATATTTTTCATTTGCCGATGAAGTTTTTCCATAGACTTAAAGCCTACTCGACGAAATGGTAAATGCAAAATTCACACATCTGAGTTTGTTTACTTACTTAGCTTCTGTTCTCCCGCTGAAAATAAAATGAACATTTTATGTTATCAATGAATATATACTTAAGATATATCAAATGGTAAAGCGGGTGCTGGGAAATGTGTTACTTGACATAATATGTCAAATTTTACTGATCACAAAATCAGCAAAAATAAATAATCCTAAAAAAACCGGAAATGATATTAAATGAGTACACTGGACATGAATGATATAATGATATTCAACGGAATTAATTAGAAAAAGTAAATATGTAAACTGGACAAGCGAGATATAACGGTATGCGATTTAATTAATCAGATACAATATACACAACTTTTGTTACTCTGGCAACATGGCCATTATATTGTTTAACATCTTTTAGAAAAAGAAAATGGGGAATATTGTGATATAGAAGATTTTAGTCGCTTTGTATTTTTCTTCGAGAAAGGTAGGAAATTTGTCAAATTTTCCTTCGCTACGATTAGCAAACTGCATACCCAGGAAAAGTTAATATAAGTAAATTTTCCTTTTATCATATATAAATAACTTAATTCTGTAACATGGATCAAGATAATGGAAGTAAATTTCTTTAGATTCTAAGGAGTTTAAGTTTTCTCAAGAAATAAAATATTTTTCATTTGACGATGAAGTTTTTACACAGACTTAAAACCTAACATGTAAATAATCGCAACTGACAGCGATGAAAGAGATGGATTTTGATAACGTCCATGTTATTTGGGTATATTTACAAGGGAATTCCAAGTGAAGCGTGAGGATCCTTTTTGTATTGTTTTGTTTGAGAGAAAACCATTATAACAAACATTTTTACGTTTAAAAATTAAATCATGTCAATAATAATCATATCTAAATTCACAAATATGAAGTTGTGTACTACAGAACCCAGAACTTGTTAAACTGAAAAAAAATCATTACCACTTTATGTTATCAATGAATATATACGTAGGATATAGCTGATTGTAAAACGAATCTTGGAAAATTGTTTCCTCCATTGTAAATAAACGAATTTCGTGTTACATGATTTAATATTTGACTTGTAGCGATAATAAAATAAACGAAAAAAAAATCCTATCCGAAAAGTCATGATGGTAAACGGTAAAAAATGAGTATACTGGACATATATGATAGAATGATATTCAACGGAATTAATAAGAGAAAATACAAACTACTTTTTTTACTCGACGAAATGGTAAATGCAAAATTCACACATCTGAGTTTGTTTACTTACTTCGCTTCAACTGTTCTCCCGCTGAAAATAAAATGAACATTTTATGTTATCAATGAATATGTACTTAAGATATATCAAATGGTAAAGCGGGCGCTGAGAAATGTGTTACTTGACTTAATATGTCAAATTTTACTGATCACAAAATCAGCAAAAATAAATAATCCTACGCGAAAAAAATGATGGAAATCGATATTAAATGAGTACACTGGACATGAATGATATAATGATATTCAACGGAATTAATTAGAAAAAGTAAATCTGTAAACTGGACAAGCGAGATATAACGGTATGCGACTGAATTAATCAGATACAATATACACAACTTTTGTTACTCTGGCAACATGGCCATTATATTGTTTAATATCTTTTAAAAAAGAAAATGGGGAATATTGTGATATAGAAGATTTTAGTCGCTTTGTATTTTGCTTCGAGAAAGGTATGAAATTTGTCAAATTTTCCTTCGCTACGATTAGCAAACTGCATACCCAGGAAAAGCTTATATAAGATAATTTTCCTTTTATCATATATGAATAATTTAATACTGGAACATGGATCAAGACAAAGGAAGTAAATTTCTTCAGATTTTAAGGAGCTTCTTAAGTTTTCTCAAGAAATCAAATATTTTTCATTTGCCGATGAAGTTTTTCCATAGACTTAAAGCCTACTCGACGAAATGGTAAATGCAAAATTCACACATCTGAGTTTGTTTACTTACTTAGCTTCTGTTCTCCCGCTGAAAATAAAATGAACATTTTATGTTATCAATGAATATATACTTAAGATATATCAAATGGTAAAGCGGGTGCTGGGAAATGTGTTACTTGACATAATATGTCAAATTTTACTGATCACAAAATCAGCAAAAATAAATAATCCTACGCGAAAAAAACCGATGGAAATCGATATTAAATGAGTACACTGGACATGAATGATATAATGATATTCAACGGAATTAATTAGAGAAAGTAAATATGTAAACTGGACAAGCGAGATATAACGGTATGCGATTTAATTAATCAGATACAATATACACAACTTTTGTTACTCTGGCAACATGGCCATTATATTGTTTAACATCTTTTAGAAAAAGAAAATGGGGAATATTGTGATATAGAAGATTTTAGTCGCTTTGTATTTTTCTTCGAGAAAGGTAGGAAATTTGTCAAATTTTCCTTCGCTACGATTAGCAAACTGCATACCCAGGAAAAGTTAATATAAGTAAATTTTCCTTTTATCATATATAAATAACTTAATTCTGTAACATGGATCAAGATAATGGAAGTAAATTTCTTTAGATTCTAAGGAGTTTAAGTTTTCTCAAGAAATAAAATATTTTTCATTTGACGATGAAGTTTTTACACAGACTTAAAACCTAACATGTAAATAATCGCAACTGACAGCGATGAAAGAGATGGATTTTGATAACGTCCATGTTATTTGGGTATATTTACAAGGGAATTCCAAGTGAAGCGTGAGGATCCTTTTTGTATTGTTTTGTTTGAGAGAAAACCATTATAACAAACATTTTTACGTTTAAAAATTAAATCATGTCAATAATAATCATATCTAAATTCACAAATATGAAGTTGTGTACTACAGAACCCAGAACTTTGTTAAACTGAAAAAAAATCATTACCACTTTATGTTATCAATGAATATATACGTAGGATATAGCTGATTGTAAAACGAATCTTGGAAAATTGTTTCCTCCATTGTAAATAAACGAATTTCGTGTTACATGATTTAATATTTTGACTTGTAGCGATAATAAAATAAACGAAAAAAAAATCCTATCCGAAAAGTCATGATGGTAAACGGTAAAAAATGAGTATACTGGACATATATGATAGAATGATATTCAACGGAATTAATAAGAGAAAATACAAACTACTTTTTTTACTCGACGAAATGGTAAATGCAAAATTCACACATCTGAGTTTGTTTACTTACTTCGCTTCAACTGTTCTCCCGCTGAAAATAAAATGAACATTTTATGTTATCAATGAATATGTACTTAAGATATATCAAATGGTAAAGCGGGCGCTGAGAAATGTGTTACTTGACTTAATATGTCAAATTTTACTGATCACAAAATCAGCAAAAATAAATAATCCTACGAATTAATTTAAATGGACAAGCGAATATAACGGTATTTAAAAAATTTTTTAAGGCCTTCGAAAAAAATGATGGAAATCGATATTAAATGAGTACACTGGACATGAATGCAACTTTTGTTACTCTGGCAACATGGCCATTATATTGTTTAATATCTTTTAGAAAAAGAAAATGGGGAATATTGTGATATAGAAGATTTAGTCGCTTTGTATTTTGCTTCGAGAAAGGTATGAAATTTGTCAAATTTTCCTTCGCTACGATTAGCAAACTGCATACCCAGGAAAAGCTTATATAAGATAATTTTCCTTTTATCATATATGAATAATTTAATACTGGAACATGGATCAAGACAAAGGAAGTAAATTTCTTCAGATTTTAAGGAGCTTCTTAAGTTTTCTCAAGAAATCAAATATTTTTCATTTGCCGATGAAGTTTTTCCATAGACTTAAAGCCTACTCGACGAAATGGTAAATGCAAAATTCACACATCTGAGTTTGTTTACTTACTTAGCTTCTGTTCTCCCGCTGAAAATAAAATGAACATTTTATGTTATCAATGAATATATACTTAAGATATATCAAATGGTAAAGCGGGTGCTGGGAAATGTGTTACTTGACATAATATGTCAAATTTTACTGATCACAAAATCAGCAAAAATAAATAATCCTACGCGAAAAAAACCGATGGAAATCGATATTAAATGAGTACACTGGACATGAATGATATAATGATATTCAACGGAATTAATTAGAGAAAGTAAATATGTAAACTGGACAAGCGAGATATAACGGTATGCGATTTAATTAATCAGATACAATATACACAACTTTTGTTACTCTGGCAACATGGCCATTATATTGTTTAACATCTTTTAGAAAAAGAAAATGGGGAATATTGTGATATAGAAGATTTTAGTCGCTTTGTATTTTTCTTCGAGAAAGGTAGGAAATTTGTCAAATTTTCCTTCGCTACGATTAGCAAACTGCATACCCAGGAAAAGTTAATATAAGTAAATTTTCCTTTTATCATATATAAATAACTTAATTCTGTAACATGGATCAAGATAATGGAAGTAAATTTCTTTAGATTCTAAGGAGTTTAAGTTTTCTCAAGAAATAAAATATTTTTCATTTGACGATGAAGTTTTTACACAGACTTAAAACCTAACATGTAAATAATCGCAACTGACAGCGATGAAAGAGATGGATTTTGATAACGTCCATGTTATTTGGGTATATTTACAAGGGAATTCCAAGTGAAGCGTGAGGATCCTTTTTGTATTGTTTTGTTTGAGAGAAAACCATTATAACAAACATTTTTACGTTTAAAAATTAAATCATGTCAATAATAATCATATCTAAATTCACAAATATGAAGTTGTGTACTACAGAACCCAGAACTTTGTTAAACTGAAAAAAAATCATTACCACTTTATGTTATCAATGAATATATACGTAGGATATAGCTGATTGTAAAACGAATCTTGGAAAATTGTTCCTCCATTGTAAATAAACGAATTTCGTGTTCATGATTTAATATTTGACTTGTAGCGATCATAAAATAAACGAAAAAAAAAATCCTATCCGAAAAGTCATGATGGTAAAACGTAAAAAATGAGTATACTGGACATATATGATAGAATGATATTCAACGGAATTAATAAGAGAAAATACAAACTACTTTTTTTACTCGACGAAATGGTAAATGCAAAATTCACACATCTGAGTTTGTTTACTTACTTCGCTTCAACTGTTCTCCCGCTGAAAATAAAATGAACATTTTATGTTATCAATGAATATGTACTTAAGATGTATCAAATGGTAAAGCGGGTGCTGAGAAATGTGTTACTTGACTTAATATGTCAAATTTTACTGATCACAAAATCAGCAAAAATAAATAATCCTACGCGAAAAAAATGATGGAAATCGATATTAAATGAGTACACTGGACATGAATGATATAATGATATTCAATACAATTAATTAGAGAAAGTAAATCTGTAAACTGGACAAGCGAGATATAACGGTATGCGATTGAATTAATCAGATACAATATACACAACTTTTGTTACTCTGGCAACATGGCCATTATATTGTTTAACATCTTTTAGAAAAAGAAAATGGGGAATATTGTGATATAGAAGATTTTAGTCGCTTTGTATTTTGCTTCGAGAAAGGTATGAAATTTGTCAAATTTTCCTTCGCTACGATTAGCAAACTGCATACCCAGGAAAAGCTTATATAAGATAATTTTCCTTTTATCATATATGAATAATTTAATACTGGAACATGGATCAAGACAAAGGAAGTAAATTTCTTCAGATTTTAAGGAGCTTCTTAAGTTTTCTCAAGAAATCAAATATTTTTCATTTGCCGATGAAGTTTTTCCATAGACTTAAAGCCTACTCGACGAAATTGTAAATGCAAAATTCACACATCTGAGTTTGTTTACTTACTTCGCTTCTGTTCTCCCGCTGAAAATAAAATGAACATTTTATGTTATCAATGAATATATACTTAAGATATATCAAATGGTAAAGCGGGTGCTGGGAAATGTGTTACTTGACATAATATGTCAAATTTTACTGATCACAAAATCAGCAAAAATAAATAATCCTACGCGAAAAAAACGATGGAAATCGATATTAAATGAGTACACTGGACATGAATGATATAATGATATTCAACGGAATTAATTAGAGAAAGTAAATCTGTAAACTGGACAAGCGAGATATAACGGTATGCGATTGAATTAATCAGATACAATATACACAACTTTTGTTACTCTGGCAACATGGCCATTATATTGTTTAACATCTTTTAGAAAAAGAAAATGGGGAATATTGTGATATAGAAGATTTTAGTCGCTTTGTATTTTTCTTCGAGAAAGGTAGGAAATTTGTCAAATTTTCCTTCGCTACGATTAGCAAACTGCATACCCAGGAAAAGTTAATATAAGTAAATTTTCCTTTTATCATATATAAATAACTTAATTCTGTAACATGGATCAAGATAATGGAAGTAAATTTCTTTAGATTCTAAGGAGTTTAAGATTTCTCAAGAAATAAAATATTTTTCATTTGACGATGAAGTTTTTACACAGACTTAAAACCTAACATGTAAATAATCGCAACTGACAGCGATGAAAGAGATGGATTTTGATAACGTCCATGTTATTTGGGTATATTTACAAGGGAATTCCAAGTGAAGCGTGAGGATCCTTTTTGTATTGTTTTGTTTGAGAGAAAACCATTATAACAAACATTTTTACGTTTAAAAATTAAATCATGTCAATAATAATCATATCTAAATTCACAAATATGAAGTTGTGTACTACAGAACCCAGAACTTCGTTAAACTGAAAAAAGAATCATTACCACTTTTATTTATCAATGAATATATACGTAGGATATAGCTGATTGTAAAACGAATGTTGGAAAAATGTTTCCTCCAATTGTAAATAAACGAATTTCGTGTTGCATGATTTAATATCTTGACTTGTAGCGATCATAAAATAAACGAAAAAAAAAATCCTATCCGAAAAGTCATGATGGTAAACGATAAAAAATGAGTATACTGGACATATATGATAGAATGATATTCAACGGAATTAATTAGAGAAAATACAAACTACATTTTTTACTCGACGAAATGGTAAATGCAAAATTCACACATCTGAGTTTGTTTACTTACTTCGCTTCAACTGTTCTCCCGCTGAAAATAAAATGAACATTTTATGTTATCAATGAATATGTACTTAAGATATATCAAATGGTAAGGCGGGTGCTGAGAAATGTGTTACTTGATTTAATATGTCAAATTTTACTGATCACAAAATCAGCAAAAATAATAATCCTACGCGAAAAAAATGATGGAAATCGATATTAAATGAGTACACTGGACATGAATGATATAATGATATTCAACGGAATTAATTAGAAAAACTAATCTGTAAACTGGACAAGCGAGATATAACGGTATGCGACTGAATTAATCAGATACAATATACACAACTTTTGTTACTCTGGCAACATGGCCATTATATTGTTTAACATCTTTTAGAAAAAGAAAATGGGGAATATTGTGATATAGAAGATTTTAGTCGCTTTGTATTTTGCTTCGAGAAAGGTATGAAATTTGTCAAATTTTCCTTCGCTACGATTAGCAAACTGCATACCCAGGAAAAGCTTATATAAGATAATTTTTCCTTTTATCATATATGAATAATTTAATACTGGAACATGGATCAAGACAAAGGAAGTAAATTTCTTCAGATTTTAAGGAGCTTCTTAAGTTTTCTCAAGAAATCAAATATTTTTCATTTGCCGATGAAGTTTTTCCATAGACTTAAAGCCTACTCGACGAAATGGTAAATGCAAAATTCACACATCTGAGTTTGTTTACTTACTTAGCTTCTGTTCTCCCGCTGAAAATAAAATGAACATTTTATGTATCAATGAATATATACTTAAGATATATCAAATGGTAAAGCGGGTGCTGGAAATGTGTTACTTGACATAATATGTCAAATTTTACTGATCACAAAATCAGCAAAAATAAATAATCCTACGCGAAAAAAACCGATGGAATCGATATTAAATGAGTACACTGGACATGAATGATATAATGATATTCAACGGAATTAATTAGAGAAAGTAAATCTGTAAACTGGACAAGCGAGATATAACGGTATGCGATTTAATTAATCAGATACAATATACACAACTTTTGTTACTCTGGCAACATGGCCATTATATTGTTTAAACTCTTTTAGAAAAAGAAAATGGGGAATATTGTGATATAGAAGATTTTAGTCGCTTTGTATTTTTCTTCGAGAAAGGTAGGAAATTGTCAAATTTTCCTTCGCTACGATTAGCAAACTGCATACCCAGGAAAAGTTAATATAAGTAAATTTTCCTTTTATCATATATAAATAACTTAATTCTGTAACATGGATCAAGATAATGGAAGTAAATTTCTTTAGATTCTAAGGAGTTTAAGTTTTCTCAAGAAATAAAATATTTTTCATTTGACGATGAAGTTTTTACACAGACTTAAAACCTAACATGTAAATAATCGCAACTGACAGCGATGAAAGAGATGGATTTTGATAACGTCCATGTTATTTGGGTATATTTACAAGGAATTCCAAGTGAAGCGTGAGGATCCTTTTTGTATTGTTTTGTTTGAGAGAAAACCATTATAACAAACATTTTTACGTTTAAAAATTAAATCATGTCAATAATAATCATATCTAAATTCACAAATATGAAGTTGTGTACTACAGAACCCAGAACTTTGTTAAACTGAAAAAAAATCATTACCACTTTATGTTATCAATGAATATATACGTAGGATATAGCTGATTGTAAAACGAATCTTGGAAAATTGTTTCCTCCATTGTAAATAAACGAATTTCGTGTTACATGATTTAATATTTTGACTTGTAGCGATCATAAAATAACGAAAAAAAAAATCCTATCCGAAAAGTCATGATGGTAAACGGTAAAAAATGAGTATACTGGACATATATGATAGAATGATATTCAACGGAATTAATAAGAGAAAATACAAACTACTTTTTTTACTCGACGAAATGGTAAATGCAAAATTCACACATCTGAGTTTGTTTACTTACTTCGCTTCAACTGTTCTCCCGCTGAAATAAAATGAACATTTTATGTTATCAATGAATATGTACTTAAGATATATCAAATGGTAAAGCGGGTGCTGAGAAATGTGTTACTTGACTTAATATGTCAAATTTTACTGATCACAAAATCAGCAAAAATAAATAATCCTACGCGAAAAAAATGATGGAAATCGATATTAAATGAGTACACTGGACATGAATGATATAATGATATTCAACGGAATTAATTAGAAAAAGTAAATCTGTAAACTGGACAAGCGAGATATAACGGTATGCGACTGAATTAATCAGATACAATATACACAACTTTTGTTACTCTGGCAACATGGCCATTATATTGTTTAACATCTTTTAGAAAAAGAAAATGGGGAATATTGTGATATAGAAGATTTTAGTCGCTTTGTATTTTGCTTCGAGAAAGGTATGAAATTTGTCAAATTTTCCTTCGCTACGATTAGCAAACTGCATACCCAGGAAAAGCTTATATAAGATAATTTTCCTTTTATCATATATGAATAATTTAATACTGGAACATGGATAAGACAAAGGAAGTAAATTTCTTCAGATTTTAAGGAGCTTCTTAAGTTTTCTCAAGAAATCAAATATTTTTCATTTGCCGATGAAGTTTTTCCATAGACTTAAAGCCTACTCGACGAAATGGTAAATGCAAAATTCACACATCTGAGTTTGTTTACTTACTTCGCTTCTGTTCTCCCGCTGAAAATAAAATGAACATTTTATGTTATCAATGAATATATACTTAAGATATATCAAATGGTAAAGCGGGTGCTGGGAAATGTGTTACTTGACATAATATGTCAAATTTTACTGATCACAAAATCAGCAAAAATAAATAATCCTACGCGAAAAAAACCGATGGAAATCGATATTAAATGAGTACACTGGACATGAATGATATAATGATATTCAACGAATTAATTAAGAGAAAGTAAATTGTAAACTGGACAAGCGAGATATAACGGTATGCGATTTAATTAATCAGATACAATATACACAACTTTTGTTACTCTGGCAACATGGCCATTATATTGTTTAACATCTTTTAGAAAAAGAAAATGGGGAATATTGTGATATAGAAGATTTTAGTCGCTTTGTATTTTTCTTCGAGAAAGGTAGGAAATTTGTCAAATTTTCCTTCGCTACGATTAGCAAACTGCATACCCAGGAAAAGTTAATATAAGTAAATTTTCCTTTTATCATATATAAATAACTTAATTCTGTAACATGGATCAAGATAATGGAAGTAAATTTCTTTAGATTCTAAGGAGTTTAAGTTTTCTCAAGAAATAAAATATTTTTCATTTGACGATGAAGTTTTTACACAGACTTAAAACCTAACATGTAAATAATCGCAACTGACAGCGATGAAAGAGATGGATTTTGATAACGTCCATGTTATTTGGGTATATTTACAAGGGAATTCCAAGTGAAGCGTGAGGATCCTTTTTGTATTGTTTTGTTTGAGAGAAAACCATTATAACAAACATTTTTACGTTTAAAAATTAAATCATGTCAATAATAATCATATCTAAATTCACAAATATGAAGTTGTGTACTACAGAACCCAGAACTTTGTTAAACTGAAAAAAAATCATTACCACTTTATTTTATCAATGAATATATAGTAGGATATAGCTGATTGTAAAACGAATTTGGAAAAATTGTTTCCTCCATTGTAAATAAACGAATTTCGTGTTCATGATTTAATATCTTGACTTGTAGCGATCATAAAATAAACGAAAAAAAAAATCCTATCCGAAAAGTCATGATGGTAAACGGATAAAAAATGAGTATACTGGACATATCATGATAGAATGATATTCAACGGAATTAATTAGAGAAAATACAAACTACATTTTTTTACTCGACGAAATGGTAAATGCAAAATTCACACATCTGAGTTTGTTTACTTACTTCGCTTCAACTGTTCTCCCGCTGAAAAAAATGAACATTTTATGTTATCAATGAATATGTACTTAAGATATATCAAATGGTAAAGCGGGCTGCTGAGAAATGTGTTACTTGACTTAATATGTCAAATTTTACTGATCACAAAATCAGCAAAAATAAATAATCCTACGCGAAAAAAATGATGGAAATCGATATTAAAATGAGTACACTGGACATGAATGATATAATGATATTCAACGGAATTAATTAGAAAAGTAAATCTGTAAACTGGACAAGCGAGATATAACGGTATGCGATTGAATTAATCAGATACAATATACACAACTTTTGTTACTCTGGCAACATGGCCATTATATTGTTTAACATCTTTTAGAAAAAGAAAATGGGGAATATTGTGATATAGAAGATTTTAGTCGCTTTGTATTTTGCTTCGAGAAAGGTATGAAATTTGTCAAATTTTCCTTCGCTACGATTAGCAAACTGCATACCCAGGAAAAGCTTATATAAGATAATTTTCCTTTTATCATATATGAATAATTTAATACTGGAACATGGATCAAGACAAAGGAAGTAAATTTCTTCAGATTTTAAGGAGCTTCTTAAGTTTTCTCAAGAAATCAAATATTTTTTCATTTGCCGATGAAGTTTTTCCATAGACTTAAAGCCTACTCGACGAAATGGTAAATGCAAAATTCACACATCTGAGTTTGTTTACTTACTTGCTTCTGTTCTCCCGCTGAAAATAAAATGAACATTTTATGTTATCAATGAATATATACTTAAGATATATCAAATGTAAAGCGGGTGCTGGAAATGTGTTACTTGACATAATATGTCAAATTTTACTGATCACAAAATCAGCAAAAATAAATAATCCTACGCGAAAAAAAACCGATGGAAATCGATATTAAATGAGTACACTGGACATGAATGATATAATGATATTCAAACGAATTAATTAGAGAAAGTAAATATGTAAACTGGACAAGCGAGATATAACGGTATGCGATTTGAATTAATCAGATACAATATACACAACTTTTGTTACTCTGGCAACATGGCCATTATATTGTTTAACATCTTTTAGAAAAAGAAAATGGGGAATATTGTGATATAGAAGATTTTAGTCGCTTTGTATTTTTCTTCGAGAAAGGTAGGAAATTTGTCAAATTTTCCTTCGCTACGATTAGCAAACTGCATACCCAGGAAAAGTTAATATAAGTAAATTTTCCTTTTATCATAATATAAATAACTTAATTCTGTAACATGGATCAAGATAATGGAAGTAAATTTCTTTAGATTCTAAGGAGTTTAAGATTTTCTCAAGAAATAAAATATTTTTCATTTGACGATGAAGTTTTTACACAGACTTAAAACCTAACATGTAAATAATCGCAACTGACAGCGATGAAAGAGATGGATTTTGATAACGTCCATGTTATTTGGGTATATTTACAAGGGAATTCCAAGTGAAGCGTGAGGATCCTTTTTGTATTGTTTTGTTTGAGAGAAAACCATTATAACAAACATTTTTACGTTTAAAAATTAAATCATGTCAATAATAATCATATCTAAATTCACAAATATGAAGTTGTGTACTACAGAACCCAGAACTTTGTTAAACTGAAAAAAAATCATTACCACTTTATGTTATCAATGAATATATACGTAGGATATAGCTGATTGTAAAACGAATCTTGGAAAATTGTTTCCTCCATTGTAAATAAACGAATTTCGTGTTACATGATTTAATATTTTGACTTGTAGCGATCATAAAATAAACGAAAAAAAAAATCCTATCCGAAAAGTCATGATGGTAAACGGTAAAAAATGAGTATACTGGACATATATGATAGAATGATATTCAACGGAATTAATAAGAGAAAATACAAACTACTTTTTTTACTCGACGAAATGGTAAATGCAAAATTCACACATCTGAGTTTGTTTACTTACTTCGCTTCAACTGTTCTCCCGCTGAAAATAAAATGAACATTTTATGTTATCAATGAATATGTACTTAAGATATATCAAATGGTAAAGCGGGCGCTGAGAAATGTGTTACTTGACTTAATATGTCAAATTTTACTGATCACAAAATCAGCAAAAATAAATAATCCTACGCGAAAAAAATGATGGAAATCGATATTAAATGAGTACACTGGACATGAATGATATAATGATATTCAACGGAATTAATTAGAGAAAGTAAATATGTAAACTGGACAAGCGAGATATAACGGTATGCGATTGAATTAATCAGATACAATATACACAACTTTTGTTACTCTGGCAACATGGCCATTATATTGTTTAACATCTTTTAGAAAAAGAAAATGGGGAATATTGTGATATAGAAGATTTTAGTCGCTTTGTATTTTGCTTCGAGAAAGGTATGAAATTTGTCAAATTTTCCTTCGCTACGATTAGCAAACTGCATACCCAGGAAAAGCTTATATAAGATAATTTTCCTTTTATCATATATGAATAATTTAATACTGGAACATGGATCAAGACAAAGGAAGCAAATTTCTTCAGATTTTAAGGAGCTTCTTAAGTTTTCTCAAGAAATCAAATATTTTTCATTTGCCGATGAAGTTTTTCCATAGACTTAAAGCCTACTCGACGAAATTGTAAATGCAAAATTCACACATCTGAGTTTGTTTACTTACTTCGCTTCTGTTCTCCCGCTGAAAATAAAATGAACATTTTATGTTATCAATGAATATATACTTAAGATATATCAAATGGTAAAGCGGGTGCTGGGAAATGTGTTACTTGACATAATATGTCAAATTTTACTGATCACAAAATCAGCAAAAATAAATAATCCTACGCGAAAAAAAAAACGATGCATTAAATAATAAATAAATAGAAAAATATTTTATCTGAACATGGCCATTATATTGTTTAACATCTTTTAGAAAAAGAAAATGGGGAATATTGTGATATAGAAGATTTTAGTCGCTTTGTATTTTTCTTCGAGAAAGGTAGGAAATTTGTCAAATTTTCCTTCGCTACGATTAGCAAACTGCATACCCAGGAAAAGTTAATATAAGTAAATTTTCCTTTTATCATATATAAATAACTTAATTCTGTAACATGGATCAAGATAATGGAAGTAAATTTCTTTAGATTCTAAGGAGTTTAAGATTTCTCAAGAAATAAAATATTTTTCATTTGACGATGAAGTTTTTACACAGACTTAAAACCTAACATGTAAATAATCGCAACTGACAGCGATGAAAGAGATGGATTTTGATAACGTCCATGTTATTTGGGTATATTTACAAGGGAATTCCAAGTGAAGCGTGAGGATCCTTTTTGTATTGTTTTGTTTGAGAGAAAACCATTATAACAAACATTTTTACGTTTAAAAATTAAATCATGTCAATAATAATCATATCTAAATTCACAAATATGAAGTTGTGTACTACAGAACCCAGAACTTCGTTAAACTGAAAAAAGAATCATTACCACTTTATTTTATCAATGAATATATACGTAGGATATAGCTGATTGTAAAACGAATGTTGGAAAAATGTTTCCTCCAATTGTAAATAAACGAATTTCGTGTTGCATGATTTAATATCTTGACTTGTAGCGATCATAAAATAAACGAAAAAAAAAAATCCTATCCGAAAAGTCATGATGGTAAACGATAAAAAATGAGTATACTGGACATATATGATAGAATGATATTCAACGGAATTAATTAGAGAAAATACAAACTACATTTTTTACTCGACGAAATGGTAAATGCAAAATTCACACATCTGAGTTTGTTTACTTACTTCGCTTCAACTGTTCTCCCGCTGAAAATAAAATGAACATTTTATGTTATCAATGAATATGTACTTAAGATATATCAAATGGTAAAGCGGGTGCTGAGAAATGTGTTACTTGACTTAATATGTCAAATTTTACTGATCACAAAATCAGCAAAAATAAATAATCCTACGCGAAAAAAATGATGGAAATCGATATTAAATGAGTACACTGGACATGAATGATATAATGATATTCAACGGAATTAATTAGAAAAAGTAAATCTGTAAACTGGACAAGCGAGATATAACGGTATGCGACTGAATTAATCAGATACAATATACACAACTTTTGTTACTCTGGCAACATGGCCATTATATTGTTTAACATCTTTTAGAAAAAGAAAATGGGGAATATTGTGATATAGAAGATTTTAGTCGCTTTGTATTTTGCTTCGAGAAAGGTATGAAATTTGTCAAATTTTCCTTCGCTACGATTAGCAAACTGCATACCCAGGAAAAGCTTATATAAGATAATTTTCCTTTTATCATATATGAATAATTATATACTGGAACATGGATCAAGACAAAGGAAGTAAATTTCTTCAGATTTTAAGGAGCTTCTTAAGTTTTCTCAAGAAATCAAATATTTTTCATTTGCCGATGAAGTTTTTCCATAGACTTAAAGCCTACTCGACGAAATGGTAAATGCAAAATTCACACATCTGAGTTTGTTTACTTACTTAGCTTCTGTTCTCCCGCTGAAAATAAAATGAACATTTTATGTTATCAATGAATATATACTTAAGATATATCAAATGGTAAAGCGGGTGCTGGGAAATGTGTTACTTGACATAATATGTCAAATTTTACTGATCACAAAATCAGCAAAAATAAATAATCCTACGCGAAAAAAACCGATGGAAATCGATATTAAATGAGTACACTGGACATGAATGATATAATGATATTCAACGGGAATTAATTAGAGAAAGTAAATATGTAAACTGGACAAGCGAGATATAACGGTATGCGATTTAATTAATCAGATACAATATACACAACTTTTGTTACTCTGGCAACATGGCCATTATATTGTTTAACATCTTTTAGAAAAAGAAAATGGGGAATATTGTGATATAGAAGATTTTAGTCGCTTTGTATTTTTCTTCGAGAAAGGTAGGAAATTTGTCAAATTTTCCTTCGCTACGATTAGCAAACTGCATACCCAGGAAAAGTTAATATAAGTAAATTTTCCTTTTATCATATATAAATAACTTAATTCTGTAACATGGATCAAGATAATGGAAGTAAATTTCTTTAGATTCTAAGGAGTTTAAGTTTTCTCAAGAAATAAAATATTTTTCATTTGACGATGAAGTTTTTACACAGACTTAAAACCTAACATGTAAATAATCGCAACTGACAGCGATGAAAGAGATGGATTTTGATAACGTCCATGTTATTTGGGTATATTTACAAGGGAATTCCAAGTGAAGCGTGAGGATCCTTTTTGTATTGTTTTGTTTGAGAGAAAACCATTATAACAAACATTTTTACGTTTAAAAAATTAAATCATGTCAATAATAATCATATCTAAATTCACAAATATGAAGTTGTGTACTACAGAACCCAGAACTTTGTTAAACTGAAAAAAAATCATTACCACTTTATGTTATCAATGAATATATACGTAGGATATAGCTGATTGTAAAACGAATCTTGGAAAATTGTTTCCTCCATTGTAAATAAACGAATTTCGTGTTACATGATTTAATATTTTGACTTGTAGCGATCATAAAATAAACGAAAAAAAAAATCCTATCCGAAAAGTCATGATGGTAAACGGTAAAAAATGAGTATACTGGACATATATGATAGAATGATATTCAACGGAATTAATAAGAGAAAATACAAACTACTTTTTTTACTCGACGAAATGGTAAATGCAAAATTCACACATCTGAGTTTGTTTACTTACTTCGCTTCAACTGTTCTCCCGCTGAAAATAAAATGAACATTTTATGTTATCAATGAATATGTACTTAAGATATATCAAATGGTAAAGCGGGCGCTGAGAAATGTGTTACTTGACTTAATATGTCAAATTTTACTGATCACAAAATCAGCAAAAATAAATAATCCTACGCGAAAAAAATGATGGAAATCGATATTAAATGAGTACACTGGACATGAATGATATAATGATATTCAACGGAATTAATTAGAGAAAGTAAATCTGTAAACTGGACAAGCGAGATATAACGGTATGCGATTGAATTAATCAGATACAATATACACAACTTTTGTTACTTGGAAATCGATATTAAATGAGTACACTGGCGCTTTGTATTTTGCTTCGAGAAAGTATGAAAATTTGTCAAAAATTTCCTTCGCTAAATTAGCAAACTGCATACCCAGGAAAAGCTATATAAGATAATTTTCCTTTTATCATATATGAATAATTTAATACTGGAACATGGATCAAGACAAAGGAAGCAAATTTCTTCAGATTTAAGGAGCTTCTTAAGTTATCTCAAGAATCAAATATTTTTACATTTGACGATGAAGTTTTTCCATAGACTTAAGCTACTCGACGAAATGTAAATGCAAAATTTACACATCCCGAGTTTTGTTTTAATATTCCTTTATCTTGTTTAATCCCGACTGAAAATAAAATGAACATTTTATGTTATCTTAAATATATACTTAAGATATTCAAATGTAAAGCGGGTGCTGGAAATGTGTTACTTGACATAATATCAAATTTTTACTGATCACAAAATCAGCAAAAATAAATAATCCTACGCGAAAAAAAACAAATGGAATGGGGAAATCGATATTAAATGATTACCACTGGACATGAATGATATAATTTGATATTAATTCAACGGAATTAATTAGAGAAAGTAAATATGTAAACTGGACAAGCGAGATATAACGGTATGCGATTGAATTAATCAGATACAATATACACAACTTTTGTTACTCTGGCAACATGGCCATTATATTGTTTAACATCTTTTAGAAAAAGAAAATGGGAAATTTGTGATATAGAAGATTTTAGTCGCTTTGTATTTTTCTTCGAGAAAGGTAGGAAATTTGTCAAATTTTCCTTCGCTACGATTAGCAAACTGCATACCCAGGAAAAGTTAATATAAGATAATTTTCCTTTTATCATATATAAATAACTTAATTCTGTAACATGGATCAAGATAATGGAAGTAAATTTCTTTAGATTCTAAGGAGTTTAAGATTTCTCAAGAAATAAAATATTTTTCATTTGACGATGAAGTTTTTACACAGACTTAAAACCTAACATGTAAATAATCGCAACTGACAGCGATGAAAGAGATGGATTTTGATAACGTCCATGTTATTTGGGTATATTTACAAGGGAATTCCAAGTGAAGCGTGAGGATCCTTTTTGTATTGTTTTGTTTGAGAGAAAACCATTATATCAAACATTTTTACGTTTAAAAATTAAATCATGTCAATAATAATCATATCTAAATTCACAAATATGAAGTTGTGTACTACAGAACCCAGAACTTTGTTAAACTGAAAAAAGAATCATTACCACTTTATTTTATCAATGAATATATACGTAGGATATAGCTGATTGTAAAACGAATGTTGGAAAAATTGTTTCCTCCAATTGTAAATAAACGAATTTCGTGTTGCATGATTTAATATCTTGACTTGTAGCGATCATAAAATAAACGAAAAAAAAAAATCCTATCCGAAAAGTCATGATGGTAAACGATAAAAAATGAGTATACTGGACATATATGATAGAATGATATTCAACGGAATTAATTAGAGAAAATACAAACTACATTTTTTTACTCGACGAAATGGTAAATGCAAAATTCACACATCTGAGTTTGTTTACTTACTTCGCTTCAACTGTTCTCCCGCTGAAAATAAAATGAACATTTTATGTTATCAATGAATATGTACTTAAGATATATCAAATGGTAAAGCGGGCGCTGAGAAATGTGTTACTTGACTTAATATGTCAAATTTTACTGATCACAAAATCAGCAAAAATAAATAATCCTACGCGAAAAAAATGATGGAAATCGATATTAAATGAGTACACTGGACATGAATGATATAATGATATTCAACGGAATTAATTAGAGAAAGTAAATCTGTAAACTGGACAAGCGAGATATAACGGTATGCGATTGAATTAATCAGATACAATATACACAACTTTTGTTACTCTGGCAACATGGCCATTATATTGTTTAACATCTTTTAGAAAAAGAAAATGGGGAATATTGTGATATAGAAGATTTTAGTCGTTTTGTATTTTGCTTCGAGAAAGGTATGAAATTTGTCAAATTTTCCTTCGCTACGATTAGCAAACTGCATACCCAGGAAAAGCTTATATAAGATAATTTTCCTTTTATCATATATGAATAATTTAATACTGGAACATGGATCAAGACAAAGGAAGTAAATTTCTTCAGATTTTAAGGAGCTTCTTAAGATTTCTCAAGAAATCAAATATTTTTCATTTGCCGATGAAGTTTTTCCATAGACTTAAAGCCTACTCGACGAAATTGTAAATGCAAAATTCACACATCTGAGTTTGTTTACTTACTTCGCTTCTGTTCTCCCGCTGAAAATAAAATGAACATTTTATGTTATCAATGAATATATACTTAAGATATATCAAATGGTAAAGCGGGTGCTGGGAAATGTGTTACTTGACATAATATGTCAAATTTTACTGATCACAAAATCAGCAAAAATAAATAATCCTACGCGAAAAAAAAACGATGGAAATCGATATTAAATGAGTACACTGGACATGAATGATATAATGATATTCAATACAATTAATTAGAGAAAGTAAATATGTAAACTGGACAAGCGAGATATAACGGTATGCGATTTAATTAATCAGATACAATATACACAACTTTTGTTACTCTGGCAACATGGCCATTATATTTTTAACATCTTTTAAAAAAGAAAATGGGGAATATTTGAATTTTAGTCGCTTTGTATTTTTCTTCGAGAAAGGTAGGAAATTTGTCAAATTTTCCTTCGCTACGATTAGCAAACTGCATACCCAGGAAAAGTTAATATAAGTAAATTTTCCTTTTATCATATATAAATAACTTAATTCTGTAACATGGATCAAGATAATGGAAGTAAATTTCTTTAGATTCTAAGGAGTTTAAGATTTCTCAAGAAATAAAATATTTTTCATTTGACGATGAAGTTTTTACACAGACTTAAAACCTAACATGTAAATAATCGCAACTGACAGCGATGAAAGAGATGGATTTTGATAACGTCCATGTTATTTGGGTATATTTACAAGGGAATTCCAAGTGAAGCGTGAGGATCCTTTTTGTATTGTTTTGTTTGAGAGAAAACCATTATAACAAACATTTTTACGTTTAAAAATTAAATCATGTCAATAATAATCATATCTAAATTCACAAATATGAAGTTGTGTACTACAGAACCCAGAACTTCGTTAAACTGAAAAAAGAATCATTACCACTTTATTTTATCAATGAATATATACGTAGGATATAGCTGATTGTAAAACGAATGTTGGAAAAATGTTTCCTCCAATTGTAAATAAACGAATTTCGTGTTGCATGATTTAATATCTTGACTTGTAGCGATCATAAAATAAACGAAAAAAAAAATCCTATCCGAAAAGTCATGATGGTAAACGATAAAAAATGAGTATACTGGACATATATGATAGAATGATATTCAACGGAATTAATTAGAGAAAATACAAACTACATTTTTTACTCGACGAAATGGTAAATGCAAAATTCACACATCTGAGTTTGTTTACTTACTTCGCTTCAACTGTTCTCCCGCTGAAAATAAAATGAACATTTTATGTTATCAATGAATATGTACTTAAGATATATCAAATGGTAAAGCGGGTGCTGAGAAATGTGTTACTTGACTTAATATGTCAAATTTTACTGATCACAAAATCAGCAAAAATAAATAATCCTACGCGAAAAAAATGATGGAAATCGATATTAAATGAGTACACTGGACATGAATGATATAATGATATTCAATGGGATACATCAGAGAAAATAGACACTTCTTTTGTTACTCTGGCGACATGGTAAGTGTATTGATTAATATCTGTCAGAATAAATAGGGAATATCGTGTTGTAGAAGCTTTTAGTGGCTTTGTATTTTGTTTCGTACGACGTATAAAAATGTCTTATTTTCATTCGTTGCGAGGAACAAAATGTATACCCAGGAAAAGCTACAACAAGAAAATTGTCCCTTCATCATATACCAATAAATAAATATTGGAACATATCAAGACACAGAAAGTCAGGTTATTCAGGGTTAATGAGATTCTTAATTTTTCTTAAGAAATCTATGTTCCAATGAATGATGAATTTTCAACACGGACTTAAAGCCTGACATGTATACAGTCAAAGCATACAGCAATGAAATAGAGATGGTATTCGATAACATGCTTTTTATTTGGGTATAATTACAAGGAAATTCTAGGTGAGGAACGTATTTGTATGGGTTTGTATCAGAGAAAAAGACGAAAATAAGGAATTTTACGTTAAAATATTAAATCATGTCATTTATGAAAATATTCAAATTCATTAATGTAAAGTTGTCTATATACGGCGATTCCCCAAAGTTATGGCTGAAAACGAAAATGAACACTTTACCTTATCAATATATACATATGGTGAAATGAATCTTAGAAAATAATTCTTCCACTGTAAAGGAATGAATTTCATGTTACTTCATTTATATGTTAAATTTTAACGATCACGTAATCAACGAAGATAAATATCCCTTCGCGAAAATAATGATGGTTAAGGACAGAAACCTATGTGTATGGGTTTGTATATAAATGAAAGACGACAATTAGGAATTTTACGTTAAAATATTAGTTCATGTCATTTATGAACATATTCAAATTCACAAATGTAAAGTTGTTCACTTACGATTATACACCAATCCTTCATCTGAAAAAAAAAAAAAAAAAAAAAAACACTTTACCTTAACAATGAATACAAATGATAACATGAGTCTTAGGAAATGATTCCTCCATTGTAAATGAACGAATTTCATGATACTTCATTTTATATTTAAAATTTTAACGATCATGTAATCAACGAAAATAAATAACCCTTCGCAAAAATAATGATGGTTAACGAAAGTAAATCTGTAAACTGGACAAGCGAGATATAACGATATGCGATTGAATTAATCAGATACAATATACACTACTTTTGTTACTCTAGCAACATTGCCAGTATATTGTTTAACATGTTTTAGAACAAGAAAATAGGGAATATTGTGATATAGAAGATTTTAGTCGCTTTGTATTTTGCTTCAAGAAAGGCAGGAAATGTGTCAAATTTCCCTTCGCTACGAGTAGCAAACCGCATACCCCAGGAAAAGCTAATATAAGATAATTTTCCTTTTATTATATATAAATAACTTAATACTGGAACATGAATCAAGACAAAGGAAGTAAATTTCTTCAGATTTTAAGGAGCTTCTTAAGTTTTCTCAAGAAATCTTTTTTTTTTTTCATTTGCCGATGAAGTTTTTCCATAGACTTAAAGCCTAACATGTAAACAATAGCAACCGACAGCGATGAAAGAGATGGATTTTGATAACGCCCATGCTATTTAGGTATATTTACAAGGGATTTCTAAGTGAATCGTTAGGATCCTTTTTGAATTGTTTTGTATGAGAGAAAACGATTATAACAAACATTTTAACGTTTAAAAATTAAATCATGTCAATAACAATCATATCTAAATTCACAAATATGAAGTTGTGTACTACAGAACGCAGAACTTCGTTGAACTGAAAAATAAAATCATTACCACTTTATTTTATCAATGAATATGTACGGATTTAAAAAATTTAAAAAAAATTCCAAATAAACGAATTTCGTGTTACATGATTTAATATCTTGACTTGTAGCGATCATAAAATAACGAAAAAAAAATCCTATCCGAAAAGTAATGATGGTAAACGGTAATAAATGAGTATACTGGACATATATGATAGAATGATATTCAACGGAATTAATTAGAGAAAAGACAAACTACTTTTTTTACTCGATGAAATTTTAAGTGCAAAATTCACACATCTGAGTTTGTTTACTTACATAGCTTGAACAGTTCTTCCGCTGAAAATAAAATGAACATTTTATGTTATCAATGAACATATACGTTAGATATATCAAATGATAAAGCGGGTGCTGGGAAATGTGTTACTTGACTTAATATGTCAAATTTTACTGATCACAAAATCAGCAAAAATAAATAATCCAACGCGAAAAATAATGATGGAAATCGATATTAAATGAGTACACTGGACACGAATGATATAATGATATTCAACGCAATTATTTAGAGAAAGTAAATCTGTTAACTGGAAAAGCGAGTTATAACGATATGCGATTTAATTAATCAGATACAATATACACTACTTTTGTCACTCTGGCAACATGGCCATTATATTGTTTAACATCTTTTAGAAAAAGAAAATAGAGAATATTGTGATTTAGAAGCTTTTAGTCGCTTTGTATTTTGCTTCGAGAAAGGTAGGAAATTTGTCAAATTTTCCTTCGCTGCGATTAACAAACTGCATACCCCAGGAAAAGCTAATATAAGATAATTTTCCTTTTATTATATATTAATTACTTAATACTGGAACATGGATCAAGACAAAGGAATTAAATTTCTTCAGATTTTAAGGAGCTTCTTAAGTTTTCTCAAGAAATCATATTTTTTTCATTTGCCGATGAAGTTTTTCCATAGACTTAAAGCCTAACATGTAAACAATCGCAACCAACTGCGATGAAAGAGATGGATTTTGATAACGTCCATGTTATTTGGGTATATTTACAAGGGATTTCCAAGTGAAGCGTTAGGATCCTTTTTGAATTGTTTTGTATGAGAGAAAACAATTATAACAAATATTTTAACCTTTAAAAATTAAATCATGTCAATAATAATCATATCTAAATTCACAAATATGAAGTTGTGTACTACAGAACCCAGAACTTCGTTAAACTGAAAAAAAAATCATTACCACTTTATTTTATCAATGAATATATACGTAGGATATAGCTGATTGTAAAACGAAGTATGGAAAAAAGTTTCCTCCAGTGTAAATAAACGAATTTCGTGTTATATGATTTAATATCTTGACATGTAGCGATCATAAAAAAACCTACCCGAAAATTAATGATGATAAACGGTAATAAATGTGTACACTGGACATAAATGATAGAATAATATTCAACGGAATTAATTAGAGAAAATACAAACTACTTTTTTTTTACTCTGCGACATGGTAAGTGTAAAATTTACACATCTGAGTTTGTTTACTCACATAGCTTCAAATGTCTTTCCCTAAAAATAAAATGAACATTTTATGTTATCAATGAATATATACATAAATGATAGAATGATATTCAACGGAATTAATTAGAGAAAATACAAACTACTTTTTTTACTCGGCGATATGGTACAGTCAAAATTCACACATCTGAGTTTCTCAAATAGATTAAACTTTTTTCCCCTGAAAATAAAATGAACATTTTATGTTATCAATGAATATATACGTAAAATATATCAAATGGTAAAACGGGTCTTGGGAAATGTGTTACTTGAATTAATATGTTAAATTTCATTGATCACGAAATCAGCAAAAATCGATAATCCCACGCGAAATAAAATGATGAGAATCGATGTCAAATGAGTACACTGGACATAAATGATATAATGATATTCAATGGGATAAATCAGAGGAAATAGACACTTATTTTGTTATTCTGGCGACATGGTAAGTGTATTGATTAATATCTGTCAGAATTAATAGGGAATATCGTTTTTTTAGAAGCTTTTAATTGCTTTGTATTTTGCTTCGTACAACATATAAAAATGTCTTATTTTCATTCGTTGCGAGGAACAAAATGCATACCAAGGAAAAGCTACTACAAGAAAATTGCCCTTTCATCATATACCAATAAATAAATGTTGGAACATATCAAGACACAGGAAGTCAGGTTATTCAGGGTTAATGTGTTTCTTTAGTTTTCTTCAGAAATTAAATATGTTCCAATGAATGATGAATTTTCAACACGGACTTAAAGCCTGACATGTAAACAGTCGAAGCATACATCAATGAAATAGAGATAGATTTCGATAACGTGTTTTTAATTTGGGTATAATCATAAGGAATTTCCAGGTGAGGAACCTATTTCTATGGGTTTGTATAAGAGAAAAAGACGAAAATAAGGAATTTTACGTTAAAATATTAAATCATGTCATTTATGAAAATATTCAAATTCAGAAATGTAAAGTTGTCTACTTACGGCGCTTCCCCAAATTTATGTCTGAAAAAGTAAATAAACACTATACCTTATCAATGAATACATATGGTAAAATGAGTCTTAGGAAATAATTCTTCCATTGTAAAGGAACGAATTTCATTTTACTTCATTTTATATGTTAAATTTTAACGATCACGTAATCAACGAAGATAAATAACCCTTCGCGAAAATAATGATGGTTAAGGCAAGTAAATTTGTAAACCGGACAAGCCAGATATAAAGATATGAAATAGAAAAAATCAGATACAATATACACCAGGTTTGTTACTCTGGCAACATGGCCAGTATATTGATTTATATATATTTTAGAAAAAAGAAAGTAGGTAATATTTTGCTATAGAAACTTTTAGTCGCTTTGTATTTTGCTTCGAGAAAGGTAGGAAATTTGTTCCGATTTTAAGGAGTTTCATAAGTTTTCTCAAGAAATCAAATATTTTCCATTTGCCGATGAAGTTTTTACACAGACTTAAAGCCTAACATGTAAACAATCGCAACCGACAGCGATGAAAGAGGTGGATTTTGATAACGTCCATGTTATTTGTATATATTTACTTACTTTTTTTATTGTTTTGTATGACAGAAAACGATTATAACAAACATTTTTACGTTTAAAAATTAAATCATGTCAATTATAATCATATCTAAATTCACAAATATGAAGTTGTGTACTACAGAACCCAGAACTTCGAAAGGAAGGAAATTTGTAAAATTTTCCTTAGCTACGAGTAGCAAACTGCATACCCCAGGAAAAGCTTATATAAGATAATTTTCCGTTTATCATATATAAATAACTTAATACTGGAACATCGATCAAGACAAAGGAAGTAAATTTCTTCAGATTCTAAGAAGTTTCTTAAGTTTTCTCAAGAAATCAAATATTTTCCATTTGCCGATGAAGTTTTTCCACAGACTTAAAGCCTAACATGTAAATAATCGCAGCCGATAGCGATGAAAAAGAGATGGATTTTGATAACGTGCATGTTATTTGGACATATTTACAAGGGAATTCCAAGTGAAACGTGAGGATCCTATTTGTATGGGTTTGAATGAGAGAAAACGAATATATTAAACATTTTTTACATTCAAAAATTAAATCAATTATAATCATATCTGAATTGAAGAAAAATTATAACCAATATTTTATCAATGAATATATACGTAGGATATATCTGATTGTAAAACGAATCCTGGTAAATGTTTCCTCTCTTGTAAATGAACGAATTTCGTGTTTTAATATCTTATATTGTAGTGATCAAGAAATCAACGAAAATAAATAATCCTACACCAAAAAGAACGATGGTAACGATAATAAATTGGAACACTGGACATGAAAGATATCATGTTATTCAGTGGAATTAATTAGAGAAAATACACGCAACTTTTGTTACTCTGGCGACATGGCAAGTGCAAAATTCACACATATGAGTTTGTAAATTAAAGAGGTTCAACCTTTCTTCCTCTGAAAATACAGTGAACACTTTATTTTATCAATGAAAATATACGTAAGATAGATCAAATGGAAAACGAGTCCTGGGAAATGTGTTACGTGACCTAATATGTTAAATTTTACTGATCGCGAAATCAACTAAAAAAATAGTAATCCTACGCGAAAAAAATGATGGTAAACGAAAAAAAATGTTTTAAGTGTACATGCGAGAAATAAATATATTCAATGAAATAAATCAGATACAATACATACTTCCTTTTTACTCTGTCCACATGGGCAGTATATTCTTCAAACATTTTCAGAATAAATAGGGACTATCATTCTGTAGTACTTTTTAGTGGCTTTGTACTATGCTTCTAGCAACGTAGAAAAAATGTCATATTTTCCTTCGTTTCGAGGGGAAATATGCATACCAAGAAATGGCTACTACAACCAAATTGTTAATTTATTATATACCAATAGATGAATACTGGAACATAAATCAAGACACAAAAAGACAGTTTATTCATGTTTTAACGAGTTTGGTAAGTTTTCTTAAGAAATAAAACACTTTGCAATGAACGATGAATTTTCAATACGGACTTGAATCGTTACATGTAAAAGTTTGCCGCCGAAAGCAATGAAAAAGAGATGAATTTCGATAACGTGCTTTTTTTTTGGGGGGGGGGGTATATTTAAGAGGAAATTCAAATTGAAGTGTGAGGAAATTATATATATATATTTATGAGAATAAATGAAGAAATTCAAATTCATATTTTGTATCTTAATCATTATGTTTCATTATGGCGTGAACATAAAAGGCTATTGATTATATTTTATCATCATATGAACATTATCATTATATGAACAATTTTAAAATGCATCCATAACTTAACCATACATATCCAAAACCATATCTAAATGATAAATTCTTAATAGCTGATGCCCATTTATTTCTTCCTAGACTTTCTTTCTGTTTTAACATTAAATGACAATTTCTCAGATATCTATTTTCGGACATACATAGGAGTTTGTACCAGTACTTAACACATTTTACATTGTGCTCGATACATAATCCTAGTCTACCCCATTCTCCCAATGCTACACAATCATTCACATTAAAATTTACACCTAGAAAATCTTTACAGTATTAAATATGAACTTGTTCTAAAATATCTGAATATATTTCAGCGCCATATGTTAGCGACATTGTCGTCTTTTATTCGGACAAATCCACGTAAATTTGAATACATAGATATTAATTCTCGTAAGATTTTTCCTCTAACTCCATTTTTATGTAAACTAGAGAACAAGTTGTGATGCAATAATCCGTCGAATGCCTTTTGGAAATCCACATATAGTACATAAAATCTATTACCGTCTTACTTAAATACTTTTGTATTGAACTTTGCAAAGTAAACATATTATCTATGTGGAATATCCTGCCCTAAAACCGGCTTGCACTTCTTCTATTTTATTAATTTCTTGAGCCCATGTACACTATCTTTCATATATTACGTTTGATTTTTTTTTAAACATTTCATGAATACTTTAGAAGCCCCTGTAATTTGAAGGGTCTAATTTACAACCAGACGGTAGTAGAGTTGTTGTTGTTGTTGTTGGTTTTTTTTTTTGTTTTTTTTTTTTATAAAATTCAGCCCCAAAACCATCTTTTCCTTTAGATTTTCCGCTTTTTATTTTATTTATGTTTTTCATAATTTCTTCTCTGTTTATCTTTGTATTTAAAATACTCTTTGCTCATCGGTTAGGTCAGTCCCATCTAAATCTAAATCATTTATTCTTGGTTAATTGTTCTTCCATAATATACCCTCAGAATATTTTCTTCATATATCCATGTATACGAGCTCCGCTATGTTCTTTTTTAATGTTTTTAAGCATTTGCCAAAATAATTTGGGGGTTTTACTACACTTTAGTAATTCCCCTCTTTTATTATGCTGATAAAGACGTTGTTTACAGAGTACATTCTCTTAAAGGGTTTCCTTCGTTTAATATAGTCTTGAAAATGTTGTATATTGTTTGCACATCGGAATCTCCTTGAAACCACATATTTAAGTTGCTTCAATTCATCGCATTTTTTGTCCCACCATGATTTATTTCTGTCGGATGAATTAGGCATGTTTCTGTATCTCATACGCATATTTTGTGCGGCGTCGTCATGCATTGTTAGGATTAAGGCTATTAATAATATCGTTTGCATTTGTGTTAAATGTGTTGCTCAAGATTCAAGGAATTTATCTTTACATACATCCGGCCATTTATATTTGCTAACTTACACATGATCTCCATCATGTCTGTCTGGCTCACAACTATAATTCTCAATATAATTTTGATACACAGAACATAGAGGTAGGTGACCTCACTCATCTTTTAAAGAAACATTAAAGTAACTAACAAACAATTATTTTGATAAAACATGGTAATCAACTACACTCATACCATTATACTTTAAACAAGTATAATTACCTAGAGAGTCATGATGCAATCTTACATTCAGAATATGCTTACCTTATGTTCAACAAATATCAATAAGGGATTTACCAAATACATAATATCGTTCAGAATCTTTGTTATTTCAAGACATTGTTACACATTACACCTAACCTAGTTATGTATACACAACACTGTAGAGGGAAATCCCTATTCTAAGAATAACTTGTTTACTAGTTTTGTTCTGGAGTTATCTATTAGGCGATCCCTGTTCTAAAAATAACTTGTTTACTGGTATATTTGTTTACTGGAACTTTCTTCCTTTCTATGGAAAATTCTAGAAGTCTTATGTAACCTTTTTACACTTTAGAACATTCTTTTTTGGAAGAATAGTATGGTTGCTTCAAGAGTATTTTGCTCAAGTATATATAATGAAGGGGGGTTTAGGGAGAGCAGACTTGTAGACTTGTTGAGGAGACTTGTTTTAGCAGACTTGTTTTTGGAGATTCATCAAGTGTGGGTCATTCAAAAGTGTGGAATTAATTTCGGACTTACATTTGGATAAAGGACATATCTATTGGATTGCTCAGGTTAAATTTAAATTTTATCAATCAGACAAGGATCATACTAATTTGTTATAATAATTTTAAGACACTGAATGTTGTGATATTCATATTGATATTTGTCACTTGTTTATAATCAACATCTGTATGAAAAATATTATTAATGTTATCATCGGGAATAAAAGCGACCAGGTTTGCTGCCCATGCATTCTAATTACTTGCTAAATAAATAAAAGCCTCCGGATAAATTTTATTTATCAGAAACCGAATATTAGTATATTTAATGCCATTTTTCTTTCTCTATCATAATAAATATTCAATCCGTCTGGAGAAACATAATTTATATTCTGGAAAATAGAATAGAAGATTTCATATGTAAAAATAACACAATCAATAAGATCATTACATACTCTAGTGATAATAGTGGCTATTACGTCTGATTTGACAAATACAAGTAC
>CM037786.1:42442382-42492382 GCA_021229015.1 Solen grandis | reverse complement strand
AAGCGGTGTTAATTATTTGAAATATACGATATAAAATTTATTTATCATTTTTTTAATTTATTTTATTAAGTAAAAAGTGCACTCTGAGGAAACCCGGACGCAGTCAGACCCCGTTTTCTCAGATTTCCGTATTTTTTTAAGGAGTCCACCCCTTTTTAAAATGAATAAATTTTTAAGAAATATACAGACATTATGCAGTGTATTTTAAACCAAGGTGGTTACCTCATAATGAAAAGTCCGGATTATCACATGTGCCTTGGGTACAGGCTAATGCACCAACAAAAAAAAAATAATGGGTTTCCCATCATGTTTCAAAAATTTAAAATTAAACTAAACTTATTTACAAGTTGAAATTATGTATAATATATATTTATTCTACTGAAAAAATACTTAAAAAAAATTTCGTGTAATTCATACACACTCCCATAATACAAACCAGCAATCAGTATGATCAGTTTTTGTTTCCAATTTACCTTACCCATTAGTCGATATAATGGTTTTAAGTGACCGGTTTTTCACATTTGATGGACCGTATTTTCAGGGGGATTTTCTAATAATGGTTTTAAAGGACTCATCGGCCCTCCGATTTCGATTTTACAGAATCCTTATTGTCAGAGAATATTAAGATAAAATTTAAGAAAAATTCGGACCAAACAGCGCCGGTAATTAAGAGCTCCGTTTTCTCAGAGTTCACTGTACATGTGTATAAAAAATAAAATAAAAGAAAAAAAAAAAAATTTATTATGAAAGTTTGTTGTTTTTTTGTTTCTTCCACAATTCTATAATCAAAAAACTGTAGGCAAAGAAATTATTTACTTTCATGGAAATTACTTAAGATGGGGGTTTTTATATAAAAAATCAGGACACTGTTTCACCCAAAAATTTTTGGATTTTAAAAAGTAATTATGCCCTTTTTTTCTAAACTCTTCAAAAATGGAGGGATTTTCAATAATTAAACTGATTTTTTTTTTTTTTTTTGGATATTTGTGTTTGATTTGTCATTTCAGATTCGTGCTAGTTCATTGACATCACCAAATTAATAAATAAAAAAAATAAGATACTTTCTTTGACCCGGTGGAAAACAATCAGAAGCGTTTCATGAAATGGACCTTTGTAAACCGGCCTTCCAAAGGGCCATACAAGGGTGTGGGGTAACTTTACTGATTGAAAAATTAAATATCGTAATTTAAACTTTTTAATAATTATATAATAATAAAAAAAAAAGCAAATCAAGTATTAATATCAGTAGGGAAATATTTAGGTATATGATTTTGTCAGCGTTTGACCCTAGTCGAAGACAGACCCCATTTTATACTTTGTCATACAACATTCTGTGTAATTGCACTTTTTCCCCCCACCCCGGGGTAACTGGAGGGGAAATTATAGGTTTGCCCTCCCCGTCCCCTCGTCCATCTGTCCGTCCTCCGCAAAACTGGACCCCTGATAACTCAAAAAATATGAAGATATTTCTATTAAACTTGGGAAAAAATGGATAGATGGCTGTATGGGAATATGCAACCTTTTATTACTTCCTGATGAACAATCTGGTTGCTCTGACAACAAATAGACTTTAAATATGGCCAAAAAAAAAAAAATTTTGATAATCAAAAAGTACTGAAAAATTTTTTGAAACTTGAAATAGATGATGCAGTATGGAATTATGCAAAATCTTTTTTAAAAGGTTGTTTTTTTTTTTTTTTTCGCCCAAAAATTCTGGTTGCTTTGGTAATGGGAAAAAAATGTACTCACCGGTAGTATTGTTTAGCTTTGTAAATTCTGATTATTTTATTGAAATTTATTTAGACATGTTTAAAGAAAATTAAAGCCAAATATTTCACTTACAAAAAATGCTAGGGTTTAAAATGGAACTCACAAATTTCCCTTTTTCTACTTGCTTTTTTGCTAAAAAAGCAAGTGTTAATTTGAGCCTGTTTAAATGTAGCAATCCATTGAAAAAAAAGATGTGTTCACCTTTTTTTAAAAAGACCGTATTCAAAAAAGGTCAAAGTGGTATAAAAAACCTGGGTTATTGATGCCTTGAAAATTTGATCAATGTTTTTAAATTCACTTTGATAAACAAAGAAAGTGACTCATCTTTTTAAAAAATTTCTTCTCCCCTCAGACTGTTAGAGCTTTGATTACTCACAAACAGATATTGGTAAGAAATTTGACTGATCTCTGTTCATTGTTTGACTGCCCACATTTTACATTGAAAGACTTCTCCCCCAAACAGTTGGAAAAATTTTTTTTAAAAAAAAATTAAAGGGATTCTGGATTGTTCCTTTAAAATTTGTTTAAAGAATTCTTAAATTTCCCAAAGTAGGACTCTGGTTACCATAGCAATGGAAAGGGGAAAAATGTCTAGCAAGGTTGTTCAAATTTTTTTGATCGTTAAAAAACATGATCTTTAGGCATGCAGGGTATTTTTTTATTTATTCCATTTTGCATTATCTCAAGGTCTGAGAGAAAAACTATCCTTATTGTCTTTTTCAAAATGAACTTAGAAAATTTTTCCTGATTAGCCCTTGACATGCTATTGCTGAGTGATAGCAATTAAACACTTAGGTGGAAAGCTAATTGTTTGAAAGCAGTTAAAGTACAAAACAATTATCAGATTTTTTACTGTTTCAGAAAAGATGCAGGAAAAAACCAATAAAGTAATCAGCAGTAAACTGGTGTGGATATATGGTAAACAGATACTCAATTAAAACAAAAAACCCTTGTTTAAATAACGAAACCAAAGGGTCCCCAGGGAAAAACCAGAAGAAGGGGGCAAGTACAGATAAATGATGGAAAATTACTGGAAAGAGGGGAACCCTTAAAAAAGAACAAATTTTCAACCTTGAACGGTAACCCGCAAAAGGACCAAAAAGGTTTCAGGGGACCCAAGCTCACACTCCCAAGATATTTCCCCTGATACTAACAGTGTAAAACAGGATAAAAATATCCCATTTAAATTTAGAATAATAGTAAAGGGACCTGCTTGGGAAGAAAAAGTATGTTTAATTTAAAAAAAAAATAGAAACATTTTTTAAAACCCTAACAGTAAAATTTTAAAATGAAAGCCATGGCAATGAATAACAATATAAGTTAAGTGTATAATGTATGATTATTTTTTAATTTAATCCCCTGTCAAAAACACCCTAAAATTTATTTAGGGACTTTATTTCAAAAGAAAAAAATTAAAAAAAGGTTCCCCCTGAAAATTCAAATATGTTGTCCACGTCCATCTCAAAAGGAATTTGCCTTCATTGCCTGCACCCTACTGTGGTGAAATTTGGTTTTGAATTTTGTGGTTTTATCAGATTAGTGTTTAGTTAAAATTAATTTAATGCTTTTGTGGGGAGTTTTGGTTCTGCTGGTTCACAGTGCTGATTTTGGTCATTTAGAAATGGATTTTAAGTTTTGTTATTATTTTTGGATGAATTTGGGAATTAGGGGCCCTTTTTAATTCATTTTGAATGCTCTTGAATACAATTTAAAAAATCAAGTTATTTTAGTGCTCATTGTTTAAATTTTTAAAACCATCAGATGTAGTAGGTGTACCACAATAAAAAAGTGGTGCAGCTTTGGAAATTTGTCATTCTGCCCTGTTTGTCATGAAGGTCACTTCTAATTGGCAGTATCACAATATGGTTGCTGAGGCTTGTTAAGGGTGGGCCCCGATCTCTAAAACATTGTTCTTATTGGATTCCCCCCAAATTTTCACTGTCTAGGTTTTTGTGGGGAACCCGATCGCCAAAAGCTGCACAAGGTTCGGGGCGAGGTTTGAGCCTACGTGGAAGGCCAGATTTCAATTGTTTTGTTTAGATGAGAGCAGTTAAAGGAATTTCTGAAAGTTGCTTGTTTTAAATTTCATTGCGATAGAAGAGTTTGGGGTAAGCTTTCTTTTGTGCTGTGGGACCCTTTTTTCCTCCATTATAAAGAAGCAAGCATTTTTTTTAATAAATTGGTATTCAGCTTAGTTTTGGAAGTGTAAAAATCAACTGTCAAAAAATTATTATATGTAGTTGACCATATATTTATTCAGTGTTTCTTTTAACATACAGGGCTTGTGTTTAGGGTAAACTTGTTTGAATCAAATATTGTTATTTTGAATTTTATTAAATTCCCTTGCATTTTCTGGGTTTTTTGAGTTCGAAAGTTGAACACTTTGTTTCATCTATTGATTTCACGTGTTGATCTTCCTTTTCTTTTTCAATATAATTTCAAAATAGCATGTTATTCCACAAAAATGATTTAATTTGCCCTTAAAAGAAAAAAACAACACGAAATCCCTACACAAAAACATATTTCCATAAAAACACGATGAGAAATCATAACTCAAAGTTATTTTGGGCAACCGCACGGTATGAAACCTATACTGATTGTATAAAGGGAAGTATCAAAAAAATTTGCCCATGTGTAATTTACAGAGGTCTGAATTTCTTTAAAAATCCTACGCTTTTTAAGACTGAATTTTTAGTTTTTTGGGTTTTTTGAAGAAAAAATAAAAGTTATTGTTGTAACTCTGCGTCTGCGTTGTCGTCATCGTCTACAACTTAATTTTTTCCCCATAACTTCTCTACTATTAGTAAAATTTCATTTTTAGTATGCATATTCATCCAAAAAATGCCTATCCAGACATATCATTATTTCATCTATTACCCTTGCCCTTTGATCTATTTTTGGCGTAATTTTGAAAAGGGAAAATGTCATTTCAGAACCGTTACCACAGGCACTGATTATCACATGTGGTTTCTTTTGGTGGCAAGACCTTCCATCAGTGTCACACTTTGGACTTTTGACCTTTGAACTTTACTTTTTTTTTAATTGTTTTACAAAAAACTTAAACGTTGGCCATAAATCCTTTATTATATTTGGGATCCCACTTTTATTTTTGGTATGCGTACGGGCCTATCCGACATAGGCAATATTCACCAAAGACTTAAAAATGCCTGTCATTTAGAATTGTACCAATGGGTAACGGGGGGATATTTCACTGTGAATTCCTTATGGCAAGCCCCTTTCCTTTAATGTTACTCTTTGACTTTTGACCTTGATCTTGAACTTGCCTATTTTTAAAATGTTTAACTAAAAACTTAAAAATTGACCAAATTTCTTTACTATTTGACATGCAATTTTTTATTTTTGGTATGCATTTTCATTTTGACAAGGCTTTTTAAAAGATATACTTTAAATGTTTCATATAACGACCTTGACCTTGATCTTATTTTACCAAAATTTTTTGGACAATTTTTAAAATCTATATATTTATCTGTCATTTTTAAATTTGAATTTTTTTTATAACTAGACAGAAAAAAAAGAAAAGAAAAAATGGTCTTCAATTTATGTTTTTTGTTGATTATCGAAAAATTAAAGATTAGCATTGTAATTTTTGTTGTATACATCTATTCCATGCTAGGTAAAGGGCATCATTTAAGGTCAAAGTCATATTTAAAGGGTTGTACTTCATTTTGCATGTAAAGCGTAGAGTTTAAGTTGTGATTTTCAAGGTCCCAAATTTAGCCCCACCTGAGCAGTTCGTGCTCAAAGGGAGCTTTTGGATCATCCGTTTATCCGTCGTTCTTGCTGTCGTCAACAATTTACTTTAAACACATCCCTCTGAAATGCTGGGCAGAATTTGATTTTTAAATTAGCAGGATGTTCTTGTGTGAATCTTCACAAAAATTGTAAAAATAAACTTATCCAGGGGGACCAGGGGTGGCAACAGAAAGAAAAAAAAATTTTTTTAAAAAATTTAAAAAACATCTCCTCAAAACTTTGGCCAGATTTCAAAATAATTTGGTACCGAATTACTCTCCAAACCCAAAATTGGGTAAAAAAAAAAATTCCCATCTGGAAAAAAACATGGCCACCAGGGGTGGGCTAATTTGCCTTATAAAGTTTAAAATGACATCTCTGAACGCTGAACAGAATTTGATTTAAATTTGAAGAAATTGTTAAAATATTTTTTATCCGTAAATAACATGGCTGCCGGCGGGGGTTAAAATTTTCCTACTGTCACACGTAGATTTTGGGGGCCAGCTACAAAAAAGGCAATCCCGATTTTTAGGGTAACATTTTGAAAAAAAAAACCCACAAAACTAATCTTTCGTTATGCGAAATTTGTTTTGAAATCCAAACGTCACTCCCGGGAAATTCTACGGTGAAAACCCTTTTATATACACATGGCATAAAATTTTCCGTAGCCAGTTTTCTTAGGAGGGAGGATAAAAGTGACACATTTTCGTAACATGACATTTTCTCACTGTGTCCTGGCATATTAAATAAAAAACCCAAATTTCTCCCCAAATAACAAACCTTATGTAACAATTGCCACCTGTCCTATTTTCCTGTAAATCATGAGGTCCATAAATAAACTTATTTGTTTTTATTGAAATGGTTCCATCAAGTTGTTTTTAGTTCTCACAAATCATTTATCAAGAAAAATACCCCGTTTGGGTAACTAATAAGAACAAAAGCAATAATTGGTATTGTTTTTTTTTGGTTCATATAGACTTAAAAAAAATAATATCGCATTCATTTTCTTTCAAATCCATTTCTGAATCGTTATGGTAAATTTACTTCTATGATTTAAAAAGAAAACCTTTAAAAACTGTATATCATCATAAAGGGCACCTCCTCTAAAAACCTAAATTTTTGGAAATACAGTGCGCCCTATTGCCAGTGGGATACATTGCTAAAATTATTCCGATCCCTAAAAAAACAGGGGCCGCCATGGGCGGGGCTAATTTGCCTTATATGTGTATAGGAAATTCTAAATGCATCTCCTCTGAAACGCTGACAGATTTTTTATTTAATTTGGCAGGGGTTTTTTTTCACCCCCACCCAAAATTGCTAAAAAAATTCTGATCCTAAAAAATTGGCTGCAGGGGCAGGACCAATTTGCCTTATTGTACAGTGGCTATGATCAGATGTAAAAAAAATATGATTGATATACGATGAAATACATACGATAAAATTGCGATGTCGAAAGAGTTGATTTCCCTTTTACAAATTCGATACAATTGATGCGATGCGTTTAAAATCTAATCCCAAAAACGATATACAATCCATGATCTGCGATATCATTATGATATAGATATACGGAAGCACGGTTTACATGACATTTTATACCTGCAAGCTGATTTTACTAAAATTTCCCCAAAAAATAGCAAAAACCTCTGTTTTAACAATATTTATTGTTACATATAATGGTAATCCGTGTGTTCATCTGAAATAAACATAGCAAGCAACAGAAATGGGGACATACAAAATTTGGGCTTTCCCCCTAAAAAGAAACGGACTCGTGATTCCATTGAGACCACTGTTAACGGCACATGTATCGAGAAAAAGTTTTTGTATTTTTTTACGAAGTTTTACAGTTTTTATAAAAATCTTTATTTACGTGTAATAATAGCAATCACAATAAAAAAACTGATAACATACTTTACGTATCTAGTACTTTGCTACTTATGTTAATTAACACATATATTTTAGCTCACCTTAGCACAAAATGGTCATGGTGAGCTTTTGTGATCGCCCTTCGTCCCCCGGGTCCGTCGTGTCCGTCGTCAAAAAATTTGCTTAAAAAGACATCCCCCTGAAACCCCCTTTTGGGCGAATTAATTTAAACTTTTGGGAGGAAGTTCCTTGTGGCTCTACAAAAGTTGCTAAATAAAAATTGATCCAGGGGAAAAACTCTGGTGCCCTGGCTACAAAAAAAAAAATCATTTGAAAACTTAAAAAACATCTTCAAACTATGGCCAGATTTCAAAATAATTTGGTACAGATGTCCTTGGTTTACCTCTACCCAAATTGTAAAAAATTTTCCCATCCCTAAAAAAACTGGCCCCAGGGCGGGCTTTTTGCCTTATAAAGATATAGAGAAACCTTTAAACAACCTCCCTCTGAAACCACTGGACAGAATTTGATTAAACTTGGCAGGGATGAACCTTGGGTCAAACATCACAAAAGTTTTCTAAAAAAAAACTTTTATCCATGAAGACTCTGGTTGCCATGGCAACAAAAAAAAAGAAAACTTTTTAAAAAAATCTTCCTCAAAACTAAATGCCATATTTAAAATAAATTGGTACAAAATGTTTTCCCTTTGGTCAACCTCTACCAAGTTTCTAAAATTTCCGATCCTAAAAAACATGGCCGCCAGGGGGGTTATTTGCCCTTTTAAAAAATATTGAAAAAAACCTTTTAAACAACATACCTCTGAAACCACTGGACAGATTTGAAATTAAAATTGGCAGAAGATCCCTTGGGGTTTAAATCACAAAAATTGCTAAAATAAACTTGATCCAGTGAACTGGTTGCATGGCAACAAAAAGAAAAAAAAAGAAAATTTTAAAAAACATCTTTTTCAAAACTCGGCCAAATTTTTAAAAAAAATTTGGGGACGTGCCGGGCAAAAAACCCTCCTTAAAAAAAAAAAAACCAAAAGTTTTCCCAAAGTTTTCCGATCCTAAAAAAAACCCGGCCACCAGGGCGGCTTATTTGCCTAAAAGTATATGGGAAAAAATTTAATCAACATTCCTCGAAACCATGGACAGAATTTGAATTTAAATTGGCAGGAATGATCCCTTTGGGGAAAGTACACAAAAATTCCCAAAATAAATGATCCATATAGAACTCTGGTTGCCATGGCAAAAAAGAAAAATATGAAAACTTTAAAAATCATCTTCAAAACTACTGGCCGATTTTTAAAAAAAATTGGTACAGATGTTCCTGGGTCAAACCCATTTATCTCATTTGGGGATTTAGGGCCATCTGGCCTCTTTCTTAAATAATATTAATAATAAAATTTTTGGTCCATGCCCCTTTTATTTACACGCGACTCTCAATGAATAAGAAAAATAGCACGTGCACGGTCTAGGAATTCTGGTAAACTGTCAAAGCCGAAAAAAAATGTAATGTGGGATGACAAATGCTGCAACTTACCCTTTTATAAGAGAGAAAAAAGGAAAACCGTATTGCGGGTTCTTTAAAAAAATTAATCAGTTAAAAAAAAGAAGACCGGAAGGCGATCTTGTTCGAAAAGGGAATAATAAGTGAAAGATCGTCGATTCTGTCGCGTTTATATGATGATACGAAAAAACTAATTTGCAAACAGCTTCTTAAAATTTATCCCATGCTTTAAAAACCTTTAAGCACAAATTATTTGTTCCTTAAAAGAACTTTTGCTATACTTTCCCTCGCTTGTTTTAACTATAAAAAGATATTTTTTTTTTGTTTTATCAATCATAAGAATACTCTTAAGACTTACTCGTATGTGATTTCTATTTTTTTTAAAATCCCTTAGTCTTGAATTTGCAAAAAACCCCCCCAACCCCCTCAAGAGAGAAGAGATAGATCTTTTGATATTAATATCATCATCAAAAAGATTCCCTATGGAAATATACTAAAATATAAAATTGTCTTCCTCTTCGGAATATAATATTTTTATATGACAATTTAATTTAGAATAATAATGTAATATTGATATACTTAAAAGGAATTAACAATAGAATCAAATTAATTAATGGAAGAAACTTGTAATCATGTTGTTGTTGTCTAGTAGATTCCTCCGTTGTTTTCAGGACACCCTTGTAGGATGAAGAATTTTGAGTTTTCTGTATTAAGGGTCACACTTCATTATGTACACTCGCAAGTTGTGAATATATACTTTAAAACGCATAGGCGGCAGAGCTTTTAGTCAGACGGTATTAATTTAGTCGGTACAGTTTATATTACGTAAGTGCTCTGTAGTGTATGTATATATGGGAGTTTTTAAAAAAAAGTGCAAATTTTGACCATATTTTTTCAGAAAGTGTCACAAAGAAGTTAGTTTTTTTCTTGTAGTTTGAAATCATGTACATACCTTAAATTTGAACTAAATGGGCAACAGGGATCTCCAGACCTATATTTTTTACCAATTTGATGATTCTATTGCAGAAAATTAAAGTTGTAATTCCTTCCTAGTCCACACTTTTATTTCTCTATTTTTTAGGTTAAAAAGTTTATTTTGATAATACTTTAATGTAAATCATGTAAAGGTAATTAACTTAAACCATTAAAAAAAAAAAAAAATAATTTCAAAGAAAGTAAGTTTTTAGATCTTTGAAATTAACAATAAAAACAAATATTTAAAGATATTTGGTGTGAAAAGTTGCAATTTTATATTTGCTTATTCAATGCTCAACATCAATTTTTTTATTATTACAATAAAGGATTAATTTTTTCAATGATTTTAGTATCTGACATCTCCAATATTACAATGAAACTTAAAAACTAACTTAAACTGTCAGTGACAGAAGGAATACAGCATTACTGGAAGGAACTAGCGTTACAGGATGGAAAGACAAAAAGACAAAATATTTTTTTAACTTTTTTTTTTAAAACTTTTTTATTGCTTTGAACTTTCTTTACAGATATAAAACAGTAACAAGAAACTTTGCCATTATTTACTTAACACGTTAAAATCAGCAATATCTGCTGAGTACAAAATCAGCAATATCTGCTGAGTACAAAATCAGCAATATCGGCTGAGTACAAGCCATATATCACCAACACTGAATAATACTTCTTTCTGTCAATTTGATGAAGTATCACGTCTGTTTGGGCATGCCTATAATGCTGTTTGTATTAATTTAACAATGGTTAAAAAAACTGTGAGTAAATCTGGTAATAGTTTAACAAGAAAACATTCTCTTAACTATAAAATTTAATGTTAAAAGATCTAATGATCATTTAAGTTAACTTTGATCATTTCAAAATCTAAATAATTCATTTTTAACTATCATATTTGAACACTACATCAATAAACAATGGTTTGGTCACCATTGGTATGGCATCTTCTGATGACAGACAGTAAAAATCTAGTTGGTTACATGATAATAAACCATAACAGTTTTTACTGAATATCTCCCAATCCTTGAATACAAGATGTTGGTAACCAGATGTTGAGATACTCACTTGAGGCATGATCAAGAACTACAATTACATTTTCCATCTGGTACCAACATTCATCTTTGATTAACTTAGGCCAGTAAAACTCATTTTGTTGATTTTCCCACTTGATGGAGGCACCTGACAAATACTCTCACTCACACTAACATCAGTTACTTGACCAGCTACAAATTTGTTAAGCAAAAGAGATGTATTTTCCCTAAGTCATGTTCAGAGTCCGTTTCCATACTGTTAATATTCAGTCTGAATTTGGAGCACGGAAATCAGTTTATTGGGCTCTTCTGTACTGACAGAATCGGGTGGTGTGATTGTATAAGGGCACAAAATGATTTGGTACCCAGTACTCATCAGACATGTCATTCCTTGTGCTTGTCCACATGTTATGAATGGGGGTTATCTGAAGATTCAATTCTAGGGTATATCATGCGATGCAGATGCTGCCTTACACCAATTTCCCAGTTCGGATAGACAGAATACAGTGGAAGTTGCAACACACTAGATAATGCAAACACTTGCCATATACCCATGTATGATTTTTGGTGTACAAATTGACATGACCTCAGCTTCAAAAATCTTCTTATCTTGTTTCAGACAAATCTATGCCTGGCACATAAAAACTGAATACATGGCAAATCTTTTAGCCAGGTTACTTGTGTTATGGATAAGACTTTGCACCTTTATAAGGTGTTTCTTGTGACAAATACAAATCATCATATGTACATAGCTCATGTATGATGCACACTCTGGTTTCATCAGTGGTGATCTGCATGACCAAAGAGGAAACACTACCACAAGAAGGTAGACAGTTCACCATCAGATTAACAGTTAACTGGATATACCTCAAATCATTCTGGTAAATAGTCAAAAGCTAAGTTGTCAAGGTTCAGTTTTTCAATAACCATGTATCTTTGTTCAGCTTTAACTGAGGGAGGTTAATTTTTACAGATTTTTTGTTTCAACATATCATATGATTTGCAGGTCTCAAGTTCATTCAAAAGTTTTCCAAAAATCTGTCTGTTCCAATGAGATAGTTTTCATTTCAGATTTATCAATTGAACATTGAACTCAAATCTCTCACATTAATAACACCTGTATTTCCTGTTTTAACTTGGTGAATGCCAAGTGTTCCTGGAACAGGCTTCAATTTACAGGATGACAGAATATCTGAAAATGTATTTATCTCATTCTGCTGAACTTCTATCAATTTTACTTTTGTCCTTTCACTGACTTTCTCCACAAAATCTTTTGCTGACATTACATTTACCACATTCAGTACTACTCGGTTAGCTATTTTTTTCACAACTGCTCCAATACCATCAGGTATTCCACGCCCATGACCAGATTCATGGTAGTTCCATGTTCCTATCATCCCCATTGCTTCCATTTCATGTGAGAAGAGGTAAAAATTTCCCTTTTGTTTGTACTGAGTGACTGGTCCATCACTGAATATATGAAGCCTTTGGACTTGAGGATTGTTTTGTTTCATTTCCTGCAATATTGGCTTTAAATGACCCCACACACCTGCTGGACCATGATCCAAAGAATCGGACACTGTTGTAAATGTACAACCTGGCCTCTGACCAACATAGTAAATACCAGTGTGTAATGACATTGTGGTTTTGAAGCACCAAAATGCATAGATTGGATTTCATTTCCCATTTTTTCCAACATAATTTTCTGAAAAATCTACACTTATCAAAGCCTCACTATCACTAAGGGACTCTTATTTATGTTTTCATGATATTTTTGACATCATAAGACGATGTCAATTATGTCATAGGCAATATCAATTTTTGATAAAGATGTAATATATTAAATTGAAGTCTTAAAAGTAAACTTACTTTACATGAGTCAAGTACAAAAGATTATATGTAGTCAGAATACTTAACTAAGATTTTTAAGGGGGTAGAGGAGACTAATGTTTAACCCTTGGTTACCTTTAGAGCCATCAAAGTTGTACAGTTTAATCTGTTATGAAAAAATTTGATAGCCTCATCCAAAGTAAGTGCCCTTTAAAGAATTGATTCAACTATAATGTAAGAAAGAAGAAGAAAAATAGGAAACGGGATTAAAAATATCTCAAAACTTTGATCTTAAGACTTAATAAACAAATCCCTAACATTAAAATAAAAAAAAAATACCTATAAATATTAATTATTTCTTTCCTGTCACAAGAGGTTTCAGGATAGAAAATAAATGCATTATATATAAAAAAAATAATTACTGATCCCTTTTCAAGTTCATTTGGTGGGAAATATTTTAATTGCACATTATACTGCTAAATATGAGACATGGTGTTTAAAATTTAAGAAAAATATAAAACCAAGAAACATCATAACAGGAAGGAACATTAAGATGTACTCACCTTTACAACCAGCTGTAATTTTTCATGAAAAATTGTATCTTACAAAACCCCATGGTTTAAACCATGTGCCATTTTGTTTTTGAAAAGGGAGATTACTGAAAAACACTTAAAACATTGCTAACAAGGGACTGGTTATTATTTATGGGAATATTTTACCCTGTCGTGACAGGATGGAAAGGGAATTTTGGACAAACTTTGAAATAATTTTTTTTTAATGAAATACAGTATTTATTTTGCATTTTATAATAAGAAAATCCTTCTCTTGAACTGTTTTATTACCATAAATTTATATGTTTTTGTGCTTTTTTGAGGTTTTTAAAGCTAAAAAAGTAAGTAATTTTTAAATATTATGAAGTGTGACGCCCATTTTTTTCAATGTACAACCAAATTCTTAGCCTGTATTTTTCAAACTGATTGTTATTTTCTATATGAAGTAAGTTATAAATACAAAAGATAATATAAGAATAACACAATACAAAAAGAAAAATAAAGAAAAATAAACAAATAAAAGCATAAAAATATTGATATAATTGTCAACATGGAATTCGAACTTTTTTTGAAAAACTCCCATATATATATACACATACTTATTCTAAGTTACTTGTAAATTATTGTAATAATATTTATTATAAAAGAGGAACAGTTTTTGACTAAGCTACCCAGTGACACTACGTACATAAAACCCTGGTTCTTTCTTTGATAATGTTCTCACAATAGGCCTGCTGAACATCTTTCATGTTTTCTGTCACGTTAATTAGTACCAGTTATAACATCATGTTGTGTAAAGGTTGATTGTCCCTCCCTCGCCTTGGGTGGGATTGGGGGTGGGGGGTGAGTGACGATATACCGGCGATAAATAAAGATGACATATCCGTCAAAATTAACACATGCTGTGCCCGCTGATAAGAAGGTATGACATGCGTCTGGTGAAATACATTACGTTGTTAAATATACACATTCATACATAAATGTACATACATGAGAAAAAAAATCAATATATTTTAAGCGAACTATACCTGTAATAATATGGAATTTATAGATTTTTTTTCCCATTTAACTTTTATCATGTAGTGAATTTGTGTTTTCACGGACAAGGAGAGATCGGTAATTTGACTAAAACCATATGCCTCTATTCTCAATGGCAGTATGTTAATCTTCTATTGTAGGGGTCCTGTTTTTTTTGGGTTTTTTTGCTGAAAAAACAAGCATCGGAAAAGACATTGGTTGGATACAAGTGAGTCTGGGTGCGATACCCTAGCTCATTTCCCGAAAAGAACGCATTGGTTCTTTTACCGTCAGGGGAATAGCACCAACTGATACATGGAGAGAAGTTCCTGCTTAGAACCAGTACTGAATTCTCCGAGTTCCCATAGCAACCCCAATTATGTATTCTGCATATGTGGAGAGGGGGGGGGGCTAATTATGAATTTGCATATGTGGAGAGGGGGGGGGGCTAAATAAAGTAGGAAATAAAAAAAAAATAATGTAGGTATATGCGTAAGTTACGATCATCACTTTCAATGTTTTTAATAAGAGCACGCGAGCGAACACTGCAGAGGAAAAAGGTCCCCGGAAAATAAGTTATTCAAAGAAGCAACATCTTGGACGAAATCGGAGTTTGATTATGCATAATTAGGTCAGATTTAAATTGATAATTTTCAGACTTGCTAATCATGAAAATTTTGATCAAACACATCAAATAAACTTATAGGAATGAATGTGGCCCAGCGTATACTTCAATACCGATTTAATGCTTTCGAATACATATTTTTCACATGTGCATTAAATTGCTTAACGACGCACGGCGTCTGCTAAAGGCCGGAAAAAAAAAAATAATTAAAAAATAATAAAAAAAAAAAAACATATACTCAAAATGTTGAATTTAGCGAAGAATAATTTTTTCTATAAAAAAAATAAATAAATAAAGGGTGTCCCGAAACATAGACTGTCAAAATCTTAGAGTGATTCGATATTATATACGTTATGCGATTTACGATATACCATTGCTTTACGATACGATACGATAAGATCCCGCTCATTATGTGTAATACGATTGAATGTGATAGGATACGAATCTATACGTTAAAATGGCTTCTCCTCTGAAACTGCTGGACAGAATTTGATAAAACTCTGCAGGGATCATCTCCTTCAAAACTACTGGCCAAATTTCAAAATGTTTGGATACAGACTGATGTTCCTTGGGTAACCCTATACACAGGTGAGCGATCTAGGGCCATCATGGCCCCCTTGTTTAAATGTTCAACCAAAATATTGTGCACTTGTGCTCGGGATTTTTGATCGCCTTTTGTCTGTCGTCCATCGTCCGTCGTCAACAATTGCTTGTGAACAATCTAGAGCCACAGTTTTGGCCCAATCTTCATGAAACTTGGTCAGGGTGTTTATCTACATGATATCTTGGATGAGTTCGAAATTGGGTCATGTGTGATCAAAAACTAGGTCACCAGGTTAAATCTTAGAAAAACCTTGTGAACACTCTAGAGGCCACAACTTTGGCCCAATCTTCATGAAATGTGGTCAGGATGTTTGTCTACATGATATCTCGGATAAGTTCGAATTTGGGTCATGTGGGGTCAAAAATTAGGTAACCAAGTCAAATGTTAGAAAAACCTTGTGAACACTTTAGAGACCACAGTTTTGGCCCAATTTCATGAAAAATGTAATGTGGGGTCAAAAACTAGTTCACCAGGTCAAATCTTAGAAAAACCTTGTGAACACTCTACAGGCCACAGTTTTAGCTCAATCTTCAATAGATTTGGTCAGGATGTTTGTCTAATTGATATATTGGATGAGTTCGAAAATGAGTCACATGAGGTCAAAAACTAGGTCACCAGGTCAAAATTTAGAAAAATATTGTGAACACTCTAGAGACCAGATGAGTTTTAAAATGGGTAATGTGGGGTAAAAACTAGTCAAGGCCACAGTTTTGGCCCAATCTTCATGAAAAATGGTCAGGATGTTTGTCTACATGATATCTCGGATGAGTTTGAAATTGGGTCATGTTGGGTCAAAAACTAGGTCAACAGGTCAAATCTTAGAAAAACATTGTGAACACTCTAGAGGCCTCACAGTTGGCCCAATCTTCAAGGAAAAATGGTCAGGGTGTTTGTCTTCATGATATTTTGGATGAGTTTGAAAATGGGTAATGTGTGGTCAAAAACTAGGCCACCAGGTCAAATCTTAGATAAACCTTGTGAACACTCTACAGGCCTCAGTTTTGGCCCAATCTTCATGAAAAATGGTCAGGTGTTTGTCTTCATGATAATTTTGGATGAGTTTTAAAATGGTAATGTGGGGTCAAAAACTAGGTCACCAGGTCAAATCTTAGAAAAACCTTGTGAAACACTCTACAGGCCACAGTTTTAGTCAATCTTCAATAGATTTTGTCAGGATGTTTGTCTAATTGATATATTGGATGAGTTCGAAAATGAGTCACATGAGGTCAAAAACTAGGTCACCAGGTCAAATCTTAGAAAAACATTGTGAACACTCTAGAGACCAAATGAGTTTTTAAAATGGGTAATGTGGGGTTTAAAAACTAGGGCACCAGGTCAAATCTTAGAAAAACCTTGTAACACTCTACAGGCCACAGTTTTGGCCCATCTTCATGAAACTTGGTCTGGATGTTTGCTACATGATATCTCAGAAGAGTTCGAAATTGGGTCATGTGGAGTCAAAAACTAGGTCACCAGTTCAAAATTTAGAAAAACCTTGTGAATACTCTACAGGCCACAGTTTTAGCTTAATCTTCAATAGATTTGGTCAGGATGTTTGTCTAATTGATATATTGGATGAGTTCGAAAATGAATCACATGAGGTTAAAAACTAGGTCATCAGGTCAAATCTTAGAAAAACTTTGTGAACACTCTAGAGACCACAGTTTTAGCCCAATCTTCATGAAAAATGGTCAGGGTGTTTGTCTTCATGATATATTGGATGAGTTCGAAAATGAGTCACATGAGGTCAAATCATGGAAAAACCTTATGAACACTCTAGAGGCCACAGTTTTGGCCCAATCTTCATGAAACTTGGTCTGGATGTTTGTCTACATGATATCTCAGAAGAGTTCGAAATTGGTCATGTTGGTCAAAAACTAGGTCAACAGCTCAAATCTTAGAAAAACATGTGAACACTCAAGAGACCACAGTTTTAGCCAATCTTCATGAAAAATGGTCAGGGTGTTTGTCTTCATGATATTTTGGATGAGTTTGAAAATGGGTAATGTGGGGTCAAAAACTAGGTCACCAGGTCAAATCTTAGAAAACCTTGTGAAACACTCTACAGGCCACAGTTTTGGCCCAATCTTCATGAAAAATGCTCAGATGTTTGTCTACATGATATCTCGGATGAGTTTGAAATGGGTCATGTTGTGTCAAAAACAAGGTCAACAGGTCAAACTTAGAAAAACATTGTGAACATTCTAGAGACCACAGTTTAAGCCCAATCTTCATGAAAAATGTCAGGGTTTGTCTTCATGATCTCTTGGATGAGTTTTAAATGGGTAATGGGTCAAAACTAGGTCACCAGGTCAAATCTTAGAAAAACCTTGTGAACATCTACAGCCACAGTTTAAGCTCAATCTTCAATATATTTGGTCAGGATTTTTGTCTCATTGATATATTGGATGAGTTCGAAAATGAGTCACATGAGGTCAAAAACTAGGTCACCAGGTCAAATCATGGAAAAACCTTGTGAACACTTAGTGGCCACATTTTGGCCCAATCTTCTGAAACTTGGTCTTGATGTTGTCTACATGATATCTCAGAAGAATTCGAAATTGGGTCATGTGGAGTCAAAACTAGGTCACCAGGTCAAAATTTAAAAAACCTTGTGAATACTCTACAGCCACAGTTTTGGCCCAATCTTCATGAAACTTGGTCAGGATGTTTGTCTACAATATCTCGGATGAGTTTGACATTGGGTCATGTTGGGTCAAAACTAGTTACAGGTCAAATCTTAGAAAACATTGAAAAATGGTCGGTTTTTGTCTAATGAATCTTCATGAGTTTGAAAATGGTAATGTGGGGTCAAAAACTAGTCACCAGGCAAATCATGAAAAAACCTTGTGAACACTCTAGAGGCCACAGTTTTAGCCAATCTTCATAGAACTTGGTCAGGATGTTTGTCTACATGATATTCTCGGATGAGTTTGAAAATGGTCAAGTTGGGTCAAAAACTAGGTCAACAGGTCAAATCATAGGAAAAACATTGTGAACACTCTAGAGACCACAGTTTTAGGCCCAATCTTCATGAAAAATGGTCGGTGTTTGTCTTACATGATATTTGGATGAGTTTGAAAATGGGTAATGTGTGGGTCAAAAACTAGGCCACCAGGTCAAATCTTAGATAAACCTTGTGAACACTCTACAGGCCTCAGTTTTGGCCCAATCTTCATGAAAAATGGTCAGGATGTTTTTCTACATGATATCTTAAATGAGTTTGAAAATGGTCAGTGGTTCAAAAACTAGGTCACAGGTCAAATCATGGAAAAACCTTGTGAACACTCTAGAGGCCACAGTTTTGTCCCAATCTTCATGAAACTTGGTCAGGATGTTTGTCTACATGATATCTCGGATGAGTTTGAAATTGGGTCATGTTGGGTCAAAAACTAGGTCAACAGGTCAAATCTTAGAAAAACATTGTGAACACTCTAGAGACCACAGTTTTAGCCCACTCTTCATGAAAAATGGTCAGGGTGTTTGTCTTCATGATATTTTGGATGAGTTTAAAATGGTCAATGGGTCAAAAACTAGGTCACCAAGTCAAATCTTAGAAAAACCTTGTGAACACTCTACAGGCCACAGTTTTGGCCCAATCTTCATGAAACTTGGTCTGGATGTTTGTCTACATGATATCTTGGATGATTTGGAAAATGAGTCACATGAGTCAAATCATGGAAAAACCTTATGAACACTCTAGAGGCCACAGTTTTGGCCCAATCTTCATGAAACTTGGTCTGGATGTTTGTCTACATGATATCTCAGAAGAGTTCGAAATTGGGTCATGTTGGGTCAAAAACTAGGTCAACAGCTCAAATCTTAGAAAAACATTGTGAACACTCTAGAGACCACAGTTTTAGCCCAATCTTCATGAAAAATGGTCAGGGTGTTTGTCTTCATGATATTTTGGATGAGTTTGAAAATGGGTAATGTGGGGTCAAAAACTAGGTCACCAGGTCAAATCTTAGAAAAACCTTGTGAACACTCTACAGGCCACAGTTTTGGCCCAATCTTCATGAAAAATGCTCAGGATGTTTGTCTACATGATATCTCGGATGAGTTTGAAATTGGGTCATGTTGTGTCAAAAACAAGGTCAACAGGTCAAACCTTAGAAAAACATTGTGAACATTCTAGAGACCACAGTTTAAGCCCAATCTTCATGAAAAATGGTCGATGTTTGTCTACATGATATCTCGAGATTGAAATTGGGTCATGTGGAGTCAAAACTAGGTCACCAGGTCAAAATTTAGAAAAACCTTGTGAATACTCTACAGGCCACAGTTTTGGCCCAATCTTCATGAAACTTGGTCAGGATGTTTGTCTACATGATATCTCGGATGAGTTTGACATTGGGTCATGTTGGGTCAAAACTAGGTTAACAGGTCAAATCTTAGAAAAACATTGAAAAATGGTCAGGATGTTTGTCTACATGATATCTTGCATGAGTTTGAAAATGGGTAATGTGGGGTCAAAAACTAGGTCACCGGTCAAATCTTAGAAAAACCTTGTGAACACTCTACGGCCACAGTTTTAGCTCAATCTTCAATAGATTTGGTCAGGATGTTTGTCTAATTGATATATTGGATGAGTTCGAAAATGAGTCACATGAGGTCAAAAACTAGGTCACCAGGTCAAATCATGGAAAAACCTTGTGAACACTCTAGAGGCCACAATTTTGGCCCAATCTTCATGAAACTTGGTCTGGATGTTTGTCTACATGATATCTCGGATGAGTTTGAAAATGGGTAATGTGGGGTCAAAAACTAGGTCACCAGGTCAAATCTTAGAAAAACCTTGTGAACACTCTACAGGCCTCAGTTTTAGCTCAATCTTCAATAGATTTGGTCAGGATGTTTGTCTAATTGATATATTGGATGAGTTCGAAAATGAGTCACATGAGGTCAAAAACTAGGTCACCAGGTCAAATCATGGAAAAACCTTGTGAACACTCTAGAGGCCACAGTTTTGGCCCAATCTTAATGAAACTTGGTCTGGATGTTTGTCTACATGCTATCTCGGATGAGTTTGAAATTGGGTTATGTTGGGCCAAAAATTAGGTCAACACGTCAAATCTTAGAAAAACATTGTGAACACTCTAGAGACCACAGTTTTAGCCCAATCTTCATGAAAAATGGTCAGGGTGTTTGTCTACATGATATTTTGGATGAGTTTGAAAATGAGTCACATGAGGTCAAAAACTAGGTCACCAAGTCAAATCATGGAAAAACCTTGTGAACACTCTGCAGGCCACAGTTTTGGCCCAATCTTCATGAAAAATGGTCAGGATGTTTGTCTACATGATATCTTGCATGAGTTCGAAATTGAGTCACATGAGGTGAAAAACTAGGTCACCAGGTCAAATCATGGAAAAACCTTGTGAACACTCTAGAGGCCACAGTTTTGGCCCAATCTTCATGAAACTTGGTCTGGATGTTTGTCTACATGATATCTCAGAAGAGTTCGAAATTGGGTCATGTGGAGTCAAAAACTAGGTCACCAGTTCAAAATTTAGAAAAACCTTGTGAATACTCTACAGGCCACAGTTTTGGCCCAATCTTCATGAAGCTTGGTCAGGATGTTTGTCTACATGATATCTCGGATGAGTTTGAAATTGGGTCATGTTGGGTCAAAAACTAGGTCAACAGGTCAAATCTTAGAAAAACATTGTGAACACTCTAGAGACCACAGTTTTATCCCAATCTTCATGAAAAATGGTCAGGTGTTTGATATCTTGCATGAGTTCAAAATTGAGTCATGTGGGATCAAAAACTAGTCACCAGGTCAAATCTAGAAAAACCTTGTGAACATGTGGGATCAAAAACTAGATCACCAGGTCAAATCTTAGAAAAACCTTGTGAACACTCTAGAGGCCACAGTTTTAGCTCAATCTTCAATAGATTTGACACATTAAAAAGTCACCAGGTACATTTTTGTCCCAATCTTCATTAACATTGATATGAATGATGACTGCATGAATTCCCAGTTGAGTGCAAATTCAGTTAGGATCAATATGTAGGTTACTTAGTCAAATGTTAGAAAAACACTTTAGATACACAGATTTTTTGTCATTATACCTAACACAGCCATCTTACTCAGGTGAGCAACACAGGGCCATCTTGGCCCTCTTGTACATGCTTTAGTGCCGACGAAGACCTAGCTAAAAATTGCCAAGCTCGGTAGAAGCCGAAAGTTAGTGATGATAGTAATAATAAAAAGACTTTCGGTAAGAAATTATCAGGCCCCAAGGTCACTTCTGGCGGAAAGAAAACTTCATCGCCAAAAAAAATGAAGAATTCCGGTAGGGTTTTGATGTCAATAATTTTCTGTTAATATTAATGGACTTAAATTGGGAATTTCATGGATTTAGTCTGAAAGTTTGTCTAATGAAATCTAGCATGAGTTTGAAAATAGGTCACTTGGGGTCAAAAAGTCACCAGGGCAAATCTTAGAAAAACCTGAGAACACTGTAGAGGCCACATTTTTGGCCTAACCTTCATGTTACTTGGTTAGAATGTTTGCCTTCATGAAATCTTGGATGAGTTCAAATTTTGGTAGGGTCAAAATCTAGGTCACTTAGTCAAATGTTAGAAAAACATTGCAAACACTTTAGATGCCACATTTTTGGTATCATGCCTAACACAGCAATCTTACTCAGGTGAGCAAGAGCAACATAGGGTCATTTTGGCCCTTTTGTTTTCTTCAGCCTTAAATATCTCAAAACAGTAAATATTCTATGAAGACCATATTAGTATAAATTGTAATCTTTTGAAAGACCTTTAAGATGAAATAAACATTTTGAAGATTGGGGTTGAATCAGTTGATTTATGGCAGGCAAACGAAAATTGTTCACTCTTCTGCTTGAGTATTAAAACATTTTCACAATCTAGTGTCATGAATTTTGAGACAATCCTATTAATTTTTCAGAATTTACACACAGGCTAGAGCTAAGATATTTAGTGTGTTACATTATCAAGTTGACCTCTACCAATTTTGTTCAAATCATAGCCTTGGGGCAAAATTGGCCTTAACCCAGGGGTCACTTGATAATACATAGTTTTATAGGAAAACCATCAGAAACCACAAGGCCTGGAGTTTAGATATTTAGTATTAAACATGGCCTAGTGCTCATCTACCATGTTTATTCACATCATATCCCTGGGGTCAAACTTGATTTTATATAGACATATATAGGGAAAAAAAAAAAAAAGATCTTGTTAGAAATCATAAGAACTTGGGTCTAGATATTTGGTATGTAACATGGCCAAAAAGACCTGAACCAAGTTTTTAAAATCATGGCCCTGGTGTCGAAATCGGTCCCACCACAGGGGTCACTTTATTTTGTAGCTATGACTTTCAAAATTGGACCACAGTACAGTTTTTGTGTGAAATTACTTCGTTATAAAAAGCAATGAAGGCATCATTTCTTAGGTAAGTGATTCAGGGCCATCTTGACCCTCTTGTTTATTATCTCCCACTGAAGGTGGCGGGGATATGGTAATAGTCTCTGTCTGTCTGTCCAGACATTCATCCTTCCATCCCACATTTTTGCCCAGAGCATAACTCAAAAAGTATTTGAGGTATCAACTTGATAATTCACAGGTGGATAGATCTCATTGAGGAGGAGTGCAGTGCACAAAAATGATAACTCTAACTTTTATCATTTTTGAGGTATTGCCCTTTGTTATTTTTTCAGGCTTTATTTTTGTCCAGAGCATAAGTCAAAAAGTATTAGAGATATCAACTTGAAACTTCATAGGTGGATAGATCTCATTGAGGAGGAGTGCAATACACAAGAATGATAACTCTAATTTGTTCAAAGCCTATAAGGCCCTGGTCAAAGGGGGTAGGTTGAGCGAAGCCAAAGATGTTAAGTCTGCTTACGACGAGGCTAAGCGACAAGCAAAAAGAGTGGACTGGAAAGCAAAGTCAGAAGCTGAAAAGGACAAATTCGCCAACATATCGCCCAATGATGAAAGCATCTTTAAGATAGCCAAACAGATGGACAGGGCTAACCAGGATGTTGTCGGCGAAAAGTGTATCAAGAATGATGCTGGTGAGCTGTCCATTAGTGATGAGGAAAAGATGAAGGCTTGGGTTGAGCACTATGCAAGGTTGCTAAATGTTGAGTTCAAGTGGCCAAGTGATTTATTTCCTGAGGTTGCTCCAGTTGAAGGACCTGTCCCGCCAATCACTTTGGAATTAATCCGCACTGCACTCAGCAAGATGAGATGTGGCAAAGCTGCCGGACAATCAGGTGTTGTTGCTGAGATGATGAAAGCAGCTGGCGAGGATGGTATGGTTATGTTGAGGCATTTGACTGAGAAAGTCTTCAGTGATGGTGTGACTCCCAAGGACTGGGAAGAGAGCTACATCCTTAACCTATACAAGGGGAAAGGAGATGCCCTTGACCGAGGCAGTTATCATGGACTCAAGCTTATAGATCAAGCAATGAAATTGATGGAGCGTGTTCTAGACACCTTCATTCGCAGGATGGTGAACATTGACAAGCCATTGTATCTTGCCTTTGTGGATCGTGTTCCTAGGATAGTTCTTTGGTGGGCTCTGAGAAATCTTGGCGTTGAGGAGTGGGCTGTTCGCATCATCCAGGCGATGTACACCAATGTCAGAAGCCAGGTGTGTGTCAATGGACAGTTCAGTGAAGAATTTGGTGTGGAAGTTGGAGTGCACCAGGGATCTGTTCTCAGTCCCCTACTCTTCATCATTGTGCTGGAGGCACTGTCACATGAGTTTAGGACTGGCATACCTTGGGAACTGCTTTACGCCAATGACCTAGTTGTAGTAGCTGACTCCTTGGACGAATGCATCTCGAAGCTGAAGGCTTGGAAGGATGGTATGGAAATGAAAGGGCTACGAGTCAACATGAAGAAAACCAAGCTTATGGTGTCTGGCCCTGGGCTTGACCTACTTCGTGATTCCCGCATCGACCCTTGTGCCATCTGTAGAAAGGGAGTCCGGAATAACTCATTCCAGTGCTCTCAATGCAGACTTTGGGTACACAAGAAGTGTAGCGGTGTCTGTGGAAACTTGTTGCAATCCAGACTATATCGTGACCCATTGATGGCAGACCAGTCACTGAAGTAGATTTGGCTCCACTTGATGTTGAAGCCAGTTTCTGCTATCTGGGCGATATGCTGTGTGCTGGTGGAGGTTGCACACTTGCCATTGCAACCAGGTGTTGTATTGCCTGGGGAAAGTTCAAGAAGCTCCTGCCAATCCTGACATCTAAGCACATGTCCTTGACAGCTCGGGGGAGAGTATTCAACTCAAGTGTACGTTCTGCATTACTGCATGGCAGTGAAACTTGGGCCACAACTGTTGCTGACCTATAGAGACTTCGCAGAAATGACAGAGCGATGATACGTTGGATCTGTGGGACCAAGCCACTTGAGGAGTCTCCCACTCAATTGCTCTGTGCGAAGTTAGGGATACAGGAAGTGACTGAAGCACTTCGCTCCAGATGTCTAAGATGGTATGGTCATGTGATGCATTCTTCAGCTTACATCAACACTATTACTACCATGAGGATCCCATACCCCGGAAAACGTGGACATCCAAGAAAGACATGGTCGGAGTGTGTAAAGGCTGACCTGAAAGCTTGCAACCTCTTGGACACCAATCCTCTGAACATGGTTTCGTGGAGTTTGAGTGTCAGGCGATCTAGCCACCTGCTGCCTACCCCAGTTCGTGGGATGTCCACAGCAGATGAAAAATAAAATCTGGATTTGATTGATTGAATGATGTAAAACATTTTAGTTATTGCCCTTTGTTATTTTTCAAGCTTAATTTTTGTCTGGAGCGTAAGTCAAAACGTATTTGAGATATCAACTTGAAACTTTATAGTAGGATAGATCTCATTGAGAAATGCAGTGCACAAGAATGATAATTATACCCTTCATAATTTTTGAGTTATTGTTATTTTTCAGGCTCAATTTTTGTCATTTTATCTGTAGACCTCAAAAATAGCAGAATTAGTGGGTTTCATATCTATAATCACTTCAAACATCAGTCTTCATTACCAAAAATTATCTTTTAAAAATGAATTATTATACTCCCCCCCCATGTCTACAAGGCTCTTGTTATTAGTCTCCTACCAACATTGCCAAAGGTGACTAAAGGTTTGCACTCTGTCCGTCCGTCCATCAGTCAGTTCGTCAGTCAAACACATGTTTTCGAGGCTCTATTTTTAAACACATGCAGATATTGATCTTATATTTGTTATGTCAGTCTACCACCATGAGTTACAGATCAAGCTCAAGTTTTGTTCCGGTCCACAAATTTTTTTACGAAATTATGGGCCTTGGACTTCAGTGGGAGATAATAAACAAGTGGGTCAAGATGGCCCTGAATCACTTACCTAAGAAAAATTCTTTAAAATAGCAGTTTCCCTGACTATTTTTCTAAACGCTTGCAGATATTCATTTAATATTTGGTATGTGAGTATACCACCATGAATTATAGATCAAATTTGAGTTTCGTTCCGGTCCACTGATTTTTGACAAAGGGTCTTATAAAATTTCTTTAAAATAGCAGTTTTCCGTACTTATTTTCTAAACACTTGCAGATATTGATCTAAATGAGTTACAGATCAAGTTCCAGTTTGTTCAGGTCTACTGATTTTTGACAAAATTTCAGGCCTTGGACTTACAAAATTTCTTTAAAACAGCATTTTTCCAGACTTTTTTTCTAAACGCTTGCAGTCTACCACCGTGAGTTACAAATCAAGTTTGAAGAGGGTTGTGAAACAAAACAAAACAGTGTGAAGAGGGGCGGGGTTCTTAGTTTTCTATATGCTGGTAGGGGACTTAGTATTGCTTGTTGTTTTTTTTGTTATTATTTTTCCTCTGTTTTTATGACTGAATTTCGATATATTGCTGTTGTGTCAGCGAGATGAAATTTTATGTCAGTTTCTAAAGTTACTGAATTTTGATATAAAGGAACTTTCATCTTCATATGATGTCATAAGACGTCAGCATTAACATCAGTTTAAACTGTGTATGCAGCCTGCAGTCATTATTTTTGGCTGTTTTTCTTGAAATTTTCACAGGATGTGTATATTATATTCTAGATGTGCATCAGAATTCTGCAGTGTTTTTTTTTTCTCCAAAATTAGAAAACGCCAAAGTTCTATTGCAGAACCAAGTTTCAAACCTGTGGCCCTGAAATGCATTTAAGTGTATCGGAGCTTCCAGATGAGCTAGTCACCTGAAAATTGTACAACTTATATTATTTTTATGTATTCTTTACATTCCAAGACCTCTGAAATTACACAGTCTTAAGCTTTTCAGGTCTGCTCTTTTTTTTACCGATTTTTATGAAAATTTTCACTAAAGGTGCATAATTGCATCCTATGGTGAAATGTACCGTATACACGGTCAGATTAGGCGCAGCTACGTATAAGGTGCATCCTAACTTTCAAGGTAACTTATTTGAAAAAAAAAATCACTTATCGTATCGTATGCGGCGAAATCTTGTTTTGAAATTTGTGCAGTCGTACATTTTGACAGACTGAAAGCTATCCATACGTCACCGGGCTAATCATACGGTGAACCGTTTTATTTACGCATGGCATAAGATTACCGTTAGACCGTTACATTAACGACGGGTAGGATAAAGGTGACACATTTTCATAACATGACATTACTCAAGCATGTCCCCGCATTCTAACACTGGGGACCATCGTCACCTGTCAAAATTCTCCCAATTAACAAACATTACATAACACTTGCAATCTGTCAAGTTTCTCCTATACATCATGAGGTCCCGTAAAATAAACTTATTTGTTTATATTGAAAATGGCTTCCATCAAGTTGTTTCAGTTTCTCACGATCATTTTATCATGAAATATACCAGTAGGATAACTAATAAGAACAAAAGTAATAATCTGGTATTGTTTATCATGGTTTTGTATAGACTTTGTGGCATATTATCGTATTCATTGGCTTTCAGTATATCCATTTTCTGAGATCGTATACCAGTAAATTTCACTTCTCAGGGATTGAAAAAAGAAAGCTGAAAAGCTGTATATCATCATATAAGGCGCACCCCCTCTATAAACTTGAATTATCTGGGAAAAAAAGTGCGCCTAATCTGCCGGTGTAAACGGTAATTTCCATCAAAAGAAGATTGCAAAGGTCAAGGTCATATGTTTTTCTTTGGCCTTTAATATCTCAAAAAGGATAAATATTCAATCAAGACAGTATCTGTATAATTTGTAGTTCTTTGAAAGACCTTTCAGTTGATATTTAGATTTCAAAGATCGGGGTTGAATCAATTGAGTTATGGCGGAAAAAAGAAGAGGTTGTTATCCAAAGTACATTTGATTGTTTATATCTTGAAAAAGATTAGTTTTTATAAGTAAGAGTATGAACATGATTTGTAGATCTTTTCTTGACTGTTCTTCGAGTGTTTAAATTTTAAAGATTGACTTAAGATCCATAAAGATATGGGAAGAAAACAAAACAAACAACATGAATATATAACTATTTTTCCTTTCCGCCCATGACTCTGACATTCCTTGATGGATTTTGAAAGAACAGAAATGTTCTCCACCATGAGACGATGTGTCATATTCTCAGGTCTATAGCTCCAAGGTCAAAGTCACACTTAGAATTCAAAGCCAAAAGGTCTACTTTTTGTGTCCACTCCCTAAGTCTGACATTCAGTGATGGATTTTGAAATTACAGAAATGTTCACCACCATGAGATGATGTGTCACATGCAATCCCCTGTAGCTGTCTGTAGCTCCAAAGTCAGGATCACACTTAGAGGTCAAATGTCGAAATTGGGGTATTAATTTCATATCTGTTCCATAACTCTGACATTCCTTGATGGATTTTGAAATTACTTGGCAGAAAATTAATGTTCACCACCATAAGATGATGTGTTGAGTGCATTCTCCAGGTCTGTAGCTCCAGTCTAGGTCACCCTTTGAGCTCAAAGGTAAAAAATGTGGTCTTTTTTTAGCTCACATGAGCGTCCATCGCCGTGTGAATGGGTGAACTTTCACAAAAGTTGTTACAATAAACTTGATCCATGTAGAACTCTGGCAACGGAAAGAAAGAAAAATATGAAAACTTTAAAATATCTCCTTCAAAACTACTGGCTAGATTTCAAAATGTTTTGGTACAGATGTTCCTTGGGTAATCCTCTACCAAGATTGCTAAAATTATTCGGATCCGTAAAAAAACATGGCCACCAGGGGAAAGGCTAATTTGCCTGTATATAGTGAAACCTTTAAACAACTGCTGGACAGAATTTGATTAAACTTGGCAGGAATGATCCTTGGGTGAACCTCCAGAAAAGTTGCTAAAATGAAGTAGGTCCATGTAGAACTCTGGTTGCAATGGCAATGGAGTAAAAGAATTATGAAAATTTTAAATAATATCTCCTTCAAAACTACTGGCCAGATTTCAAAATGTTTTAGTACAGATATCCTTTGGTAACCTTATACTCATGTGAGCGATCCAGAGCCTCTATGGCCGTCTTGTTTATGTCTGCCCCATAACTTTGTCATTCTCTGATGGCTTTTTGAATGACAGGCAGAAATCATGAGACAATATGTTGCGTAATCCCAGGTCTGTAGCTCCAAGGTCAAGGTTACAATTGGAGATCAAAGGGTTTGTTTTTCATGTCTGCTCCATATCTTTGTCATTCCTCAATGGATTTTGAAATTTTTTGGCATAAATGTGCCCCATAATGATAATACCTACAATACCTAGGTTCATATCTGAAAGGTCATGGTCACACTAAGAGGTCAAGTGTCATAAGCCATGATAGTGCATTGGTTTGCCCTTTCTTTGGCTGTCCAGAAATTGGGATACTGTGATAACTTAATCAAAGCACCTAACGCGCTGAGAGACTATGGTGGGATCAACATGAAATAGCTTTAATTCTAAACCCAGCATTTCAGGAGTGATTGAAACAATAGAGGCAAACGTCATATAATGCCAAAAACTCCACAGACATTCCTGCAACAATGGTTGCTACACAGCCAGTTGAAATCACTCTCTGTTTGTTACATAATAATCCAGAGTAAGGGTCATGAACCTGATTTTATTAATAAGTTGCATACCTAAGTAGGTCATTCCCTTTCTTCAGTACCAGTGAACCTGATGTATACATTCTATCTGTTGTTGTGTATGTGTAGAAATTGAAAAGGTATTTGATTATTAAGATTCTTGAATGTTTGCCTTTCTATTTCAAAGTTAAGAAATGCTCTGGGAGGAACCTAACTTGCCATTATGCAAAATGATGTTTGAACTACTTTAGGTTAATTACATACATCGGAGTTTCTAATGCAGAGCTCTACTTTTTTCTTTTTACAGAAGTAGATCTTCATGTATGTAAAATGGGTTGCTGTTCTGATTAAAAAATGTCATGGATATTTTGTTCACCCTTAAAATGGATGTTTCCAGTGCAAAATAATGGTAAAAGAAAACATATGAACAAACAATAACACATTAAAAGCGGTTACAGTTATATTTGAAACATCTGTGTAACATATTCCACTCGTATTCATTGGTGCAGAATCGCATTGCGTGGATATGCACTAAGCGCGGAGAGGTACAGTTAAATATGCAAGTCAGCAAGGCCTGTTTTCAATTTCTAGCTAGCAAAGATGGCTGGCTGCCGTCTATAAACCATATTATAAGCTAGCTCAGTAAAACTTGGTATATGATGGCAATATGGAGATTATGCACCTCACTTTGATATTTTTCTTGGATAAAAATAATGGTTGCTAATAAAAAAATGCACAACCAGTAGGGGACTTATGGTTCAATTATGCATATGATTCTTAGCTATTGTTTATTTCATACAAGCATAATGCTGTAGTAATTTTGCTGTTAAAAAATGTCAGGGAAAAGTCAAATGAATTGTCTGGGAAATTTTTTGGAAAACTATGAATATGCATTTTAGTGGCATTTGTAACATCTTGTGACATATCTTGTGTTTACCTATTGAACAATCTTTAGTCTGCGATGCATGTTTAAGTTTATCAGAGCATTACCTTGTTTTGGTGTTATGTCAAGATTGTCTGACATGGTTAAAGTAAAGGTATTCATCATCTTTAATGAAACTTCTTATATTTGAAGGATTAATTATCATAGAGGACTATAAACTGATGAGTTTTGCCTTTGGAAAGCACTTTCTGCATGTTTGTGTCAATCAAACACCCAACCCACTTAACTTCAATAGCATGAGCACAGTAAATCACACTGGAGTAAAACTATTAACAGTCCTAAGGCCATCAGGGATTGTTGGAGTCAAGGTTGGGTAAAAATGTTATTAAAGAGAGAGTTTCGCATTGATAATGGCATGAACTAACAAAAAGGTGTTGCAGTGGTAATATTGTATTGTATGGTTTGCTTACAATTCTTTATTGTAGATATTTTGTTGTAATTAAGGAGAGCTATTTATTCATCCAGTCTTTCAGCAATTAAAACACTGTTGTTTCCTATTTCCCCAATCTCTCAGATAGCAAATATAAAGTATTCATATTACTGAAAGAGATGAAAGACTCAGCAACCAATTTTTTTTTTTTATTATTGGATGTCAAAGTTTTTAGTCATTTTAAATAATGACTGTACTCACATATTGATGATGGAAAAGGCATCCTTTGATGCAATTGCTACTGGTATTAATGATGTTCACAGATGAGATTAGATTTGTTTTTTAGGGATGCTAACCCGCTATAATGTCAAAAGCTTTTGCTTTAATTGTTTTGTGACTGTAGCAGAAACAGGGTGATTAATTAATGGAATTTTTAATGAATGGGAAAAAGCTGGCATTTACCATAAATAGTAAATAACCTCTCTTGCTTGTTCAGAATATCAATATTGTGATGAAAAATAGTGGTACTGCCATCAAAATGCTTGTCTCAAAATCTTTTGAGAAAAAAATCTTTTTGGTGTTCATTTCATTCCCAGCATAAGGTCAAAGTGACAAAGTAATGGCGTGTATTTGTGTTTGAGTATTTGTATGTGAATTTGTATTTTGTGTGTGTATACTGCCTCCAGCAGAAAGTCCTATTGGGTTTGTTGTTTTTAGCTTGACTATTCAAAGAATATGAGAGATATTGTAGTCGCCCTGGCATCGGTGTTTTGCATGAATTGAACCTTAAAACCATTTTTAAATTAGAAATTTTGGTTAATGTTTTGCATGCAATAGAAAATTTGGTTAAAGTTTTGCGTGCAAGCTACTATCCAGTTTGTATCTCAATAACCATTCATGGTATTGACTTGAAAATTTATGAATATGTTTAGGGGCATCAGACAACCAAGGTAGATAACTCTTGATGGAATATATTACAAATTATGGCCCCTTTTTAACTTCAAGATCACTGTTAACGGCACATGTAATGAGAGAAAGTTTTTTTTTTAATGAAGATTATTCATAAATATATTTTTATGATTACATGTAATAATAACAATCACAGTAAAAACAAATGATAACAGTACTTTACTGATATCTAGTACTCTGCTACTTGTGTTAACACAATATCTTTTCTTAAAAAAATATGAATATAATATAATTGGTCCATGCCCTTTTATATACGATCGCGACCGCTCAATGAGTGCTCGTGAACCAACACATAGAAATTTAGCACGTGCTAGAGAACTTCTGCTTAACTGAAAAAAATGTAATGATGCATAACCAACTGCATGCAACCTGTACCTTATATATAGAGAGAGAAAGAGATACCCGTATTGCTGCTTCTTTAAACAATTAATTAATTAAAAAAAAGAAGACCGGAAGGACATCTTGTTCGAAGAGAAGTAATTAGTGAAGAGTTCGCCGATTCTGTCGCAGCTTATACATGATGATAGCAGAAGATCTAATTTGCAAACAACTCCTAAATTGGTCTCATGCTTTCAACCATAAGCACAAATTATTTGTTCTTATAAAAGAACTTTTGCTATATTTTACTCGCTGTTTTAAGTATAAAAAAATATTTTTATTTGTTTTATTAATCATAAGAATACTCGTAAGACTTACTCGTATGTGATTACTATAATGTTTTTAAAAAGTCCATTAGTCTTTAATTTGTAAAGAACCCCACCCCGTCAAGAGAGAGAGAGAGAGAGATAGAGAGATCTTTCACTATTAATATCATCATCAACAAGATTCGCTATTGAAATATACTAATATATAGAATGTCTTCCTCTTCGGAATATAATATTTCTATGATGACAATTTAATTTTAGAATAATAATTTAATAATGATATACATAAATAGGAATAAACAATATAAATCAAATTAATTACTGGAAGAAATTTGTAGTCATGATGTTGTTGTCTAGTAGATTCCGCCGTTATCTTCGGGATACTCCTTGGTAGGATGAAGAATTTTGAGTTTTCTGTATTAAGGGTCACACTTCATTATGTACACTCGCAATGTTGTAAATATATACTCTAAAACGCGTCAGCAGCAGAGCTTTTAGTCAGATGGTATTAATTTAGTCGGTACAGTTTATATTACGTAAGTGCTCTATAGTGTATGTATGTATATACACATACTTATTCTAAGTTACTTGTAAATTATTGTATTATATTTATTATAATAGAAGAACAGTTTTTAGCTCGACTATTCGGAGAATATGAGAGCTATTCTACTCGCCCCAGCGTCGGCGTCTGCAGTCATATCTAAGAAACCAGTAGGTGTATTGCAATCAATCTTCACACAAGTCTTTCTAGGCACAAAACAAACCTAGAGAACCAAGAGGGACAACTCTTGATTGAATTTTACTCAAATTATGGGCCTTTTTCAACTTAGAAATTTGCGTTAACATTTTTAGTTAAAGTTTTTCTGCAACTAAGTTACAGTGGTGCTAACGTATCAGTTGTCAAAAATAGCGTATATCGTTCATATAGCATCGTATCGTAACGTATATATTATCAATTAAGGCATCGTAAGGCAACCGTATATCGGTAAACGTATATCGTAAATCGCATAACATATATCATATTGAACCACCCAGTGGTTTAGGACACAATCGATATTTCAGAAATAATTAATGTTCGTGTCTTTAAATTTAATATTTGCTTAAGTTTATTAATGGTGGATCATTAAATCACATTATGCAGTACATTTTTTTCATATTTTACCAATTGCAATAGTTATATTTCTTTTACTTTATTATTTTATACATGTGTTATGGCCTACGTGACTTTCAGGAGCAGACGCCATGCGATGTTATATAATTTGATGCACATGTGAAAAGAACTATATCAGAGACGTAAATACCTTTAATATAGCTTCGTGACTATATCAGTATTAAAGTGGAATTATTTTAAAATATGTGTAATCGATATGTTTGATCAATGTTTGCTTTATTAACCTGTCTAAAAACTAACAAATTAAAACTTACCTACTTATGCAAGATCATCCGAAATGTTGCTTTCGTGTAATTATTTATTTCCCGGGACATTTTTACTGCTGTATTTACTCGAATGCCCATTTTTCTTTATTATTTAATGAATTCGTGAACAAAAGATAATTGTAATTTACGAATATAGTTTATTTATTTAATTATTTCCTATTTTATTTAGGTTTCTCTATCTCTCTTTCATTCTCTCTTTCATTACGCACACGCGCGCGTGCACACACACTTCCAAAAAAATGGGATGAATGAGTGCAAATTATGTTTCTTTTTTCCCCCTTTTTCATCAGTACAGAGATAATCAAAATTCAGGTAGGTGGAGCATTTTTTCCGATGATCGCGTAAATCCTAATACGTATATGATGTGTACAAGATGCATTGGTATTGCTTTGAGAACACGGATATAAACTAAGTACTAGTTCTACACAGGAACATGTTTACAGTATATCGGTGCTATACCTTGGACACGTATATTTCGAAGAGCATTTTTTTTGGCGAAATTAGCATGGGTATCACACCCGAACTTAATTGTATCCAACAACTGTCTCTTTCATATGGAAAAAAAACAATGATAAAACGGGACCACATTTTCGTGATATGCTTCACTGCTATGTCTTAATATTTAATATGATAAACCAGGAATTATTGCAAGCCATAACAATAGAAAAATAAACATAAAACCTACATGGGAATGGAAGATTTGTTATAAAATAACTGATGTATTTTATTCCGTGATAACACAGAGTTCACTGACATGATAATAGTTAAAAGAAAATGATCTTGTTTCCATATTACTACGGTTCGCTAAAGATCTCATTTCCATATTTTTACAGTTTGCTAGAGATATAATAGGTTAGAACATTTTCTTGCATATCCCTAATCTTTTATGTATAATTAAGTGGAAAAAGGTGTGTTTCGCAATACCGGAGGCGTGCCATAAGTTCTTATCAGCAGGAACAGCATGTGTTTATTTTGACAGGATATGTCACCTTTATGTCTCGCCGCTGCCGGTATACCACCCCCAGAGGAGAAGACTTTTGACATGTACACAGAGTGAATGTTATTTCCGGTACTAAAAGATTACAATTTTTAGCAATAATTTGAAATTCTATTTTAAACACACCAATATTCATAGAATAATAATAATAATAAAACTGTTTCCAATCTAGGTATGGGGCACAGAATATATATTGAATAGAGAAAAAAAAATCTTAAATGTACACGATGATGATGATGATAATGATGATACATGTATCAAAAATACATTTGTAAGGGAGTGTGCGGGCACACATGTGTGTGACTTATGGACTTATTTTTATATCACAAATGAGCGAATCATAGGGTATTCTTTAAAATATTTTGATTGTTAAAACGGCGAGTAAAATACACAGATTTTAAATAGACTTTTTTTTTAATTTGTTCTTCCGATTGAAAACCATTGTGTCTACAAATCAAAATCTCTGCAAATTAAAATGTGTCTCAAAACCACATACATGATAACATTAATGACCATTAGCTCAAAATATAGGATGAGAGAGAGAGAGAGAGAGAGAGAGAGAGAGAGAGGAGGAGAGATGAATGCATATTTATGCGGAAGACACAGTGAATTAGTGCGGGGATGATACATATGCACACAATATAAATGTTATATCATAAATATTTAATAAAATATTAAATACTTTACATTTAAATAATTTTACAATAATACTTGGTCAAAAACATGGATACCATTACAAAATATTGAAAGCCCAACACATGATGATATTTCCCTACTTAATAAGAGACAATTAGTTATATATCCTTTACATGTAGTAATGCATGTGTTAGACAATCTGGAAACATGTCTGGAAAGGTGTGAAAAAAACTTTATACAGTAGATGAACTGGGTGTAGTCAAAATGAGATATAACCGATTTGGCAACTATTTTATTCTTGTACTCGATTAACGAAACAAATCATATTAAACTGTATACGCATGGCGGCGTATGACATTTCTCACAAATACCCGGTTAAACGGTGGCCTCTTCACTCATGGCATCTTTTCGACAAAGATAGCTTTTCGACCCATGTTAATGTAAATGTATTTAATTGTTTAATTACCAAGGTCAATTTCCAACAACAATTCTTCGGGCTTAGGGCTTTTTAAAACAATAGCAGATTTTCCGAGCTTCTGGTTAAAGTATATGAAAACATATTTATATTAAATCTATACCTATGACAGTTACCTACTTGTAATATATACGAATATTCTAATCAGAAAATAGATACGGTGCTATTCTCCCATGCTCACTCGCGTTCTTTTGATATTTGATACATCCAATAAATTATATATACATTTATTTTTGATGGGTTAAATGCAAAGTTTGAAAAATGCCCGAAGATATTGTTTTAATTAGCACAAATGACAGCGTACTAGATATTAGATGATTACTGGTATCATTTGGTTTTTTTTAATGTGATTAATATCAAAACACATTATAACAAAGCATAATTAATACATTTTTTTATGAGTCCTCATTAGGAAAAAAAATCAGTTTTTCATTACACGTGCTTAGGTTGTTATTGACGGAGACAACAGAGTCCGTAACATTTCTAGAGGAACCGCAATTTAGTTTGTCCCCATTTCCCGTTTCCCTGTTTTTGTTTATTTCCGCTGTTTATTTCAGATGAAAACACGGCTTGTGATAAATATTGTTAAAAGCTTGGTTGATATTTCATATTTTTGAACTTATTGTAAAATCTAGTTGTATACAGTTGTAAAAAATGCCATTTATACCGTGCTTATCCTGTATCATATATCAAAAAGCATTGCATCGTAACGAATCGTAAAGGTAAATCAGACCTGCTATCGCAGATCGTATATCGTATATCGTCCGTATTTCTATCGTATTCCAATCGTATTTTTTGACAACTGATACGTTAGCACCACTGTAATATCATAACTCTGTAACCACTTGGTGTATTGGATTTAAACTTTACACAAGTCTTCCTAAGCATGAAACCAACCTGCAGAACCAAGATGGACAACTCTTGCTAGAATTTTACTTAAATTATGGGCCTTTTTCGACTTAGAAATGTGCGTTAACATTTTTGGTTAAAGTTTTTTGCAACTAAATAAATGTCAATTCTCATTAACCCCTTGGTGTATTGGATTTAAACTTCACACAAGTCTTCCTAAGCATGAAACCAACCTGCAGAACCAAGATGGACAACTCTTGCTAGAATTTTACTTAAATTATGGGCCTTTTTCGACTTAGAAATTTGCGTTAACATTTTTGGTTAAAGTTTTTCTGCAACTAAGTTAATATTATTACTCAGTAAGCACTTGGTGTATTGGATTTAAACTTCACACAAGTCTTCCTAAACATAAAATGGACCTGCAGAACCAAGATGAACAACTCTTGCTAGAATTTTACTTAAATCATGTGCCTTTTTCGACTTAGAAATTTGCATTAACATTTTTGGTTAAAGTTTTTTGCAACTAAATTAATGTCATTACTCAGTAATTCATCCAAAATATGAGACAACCAACATATCAAAGATGATCTTTTCCTTAATTTTTTTTTTTCGAATTATGACCTGAGTTTTACTGAGAATTAAAGAGAACATGCTGCTAAAGTCACATAAATTATTTTAATACTGCTTTAATACAATGGTATTGCGTCACTATCAAATACCCGAATAGTCGAGCATGCTGTCTTTCGGACAGCTCTTGTTGACTAAGCTACCCAGTGACACTACGTACATAACACCCTGGTTCTTTCTGTGATGATGTTACATGTATCACAATAGGCCTACGACCATCTTTCATGTTTTCTGTCACATTAATTAGTACCGGTTATAACATTCATGTTGTGTAAAGGTTGATTGTCCCTCCCTCGCTTTGGGGTGGGATTGGGGGTGGGGGGTGAGTGACGGTATATCGGTACCGGCGATACATAAAGGTGACATATCCGGTCAAAATTAACACATACTGTGCCCGCTGATAAGAAGGTATGACACGCATCTGGTGAAATGCAATAACGTTGGTTAAATATACACATTCATGCATAAATGTACATACATGAGAAAAAAAAATCAGATATATTTTAAGCGAACTTTACATGTAATAATATGGAATTTATAGATTTTTTTCCCATTTAACTTTTATCATGTAGTGAATTTGTGTTTTCACGGACAAGGAGAGATCTGTAATTTGACTAAAACCGTATGCCTCAATTCTCAAAGGCAGTATGTTAATCTTCTATTGTAGGCGTCCTTTTTTTTTTTTTTTTTTTTTGTGAAAAAAAAAAGCAACGGAAAAGACAAGTGAGTCCGGTTGCGATACCCTAGCTCATTTCGCGAAAAGAGCATTGGTTCTTTTACGTGTCAGGGGAATAGCACCGATCGATACACGGGAGAGAAGTTCCTGCTTAGAACCAGTACTGAATTCTCCGAGTTCCCATAGCAACCCCAATTTGCCGAGTGCAAGACAAGGGCGAATCTTGTACAAATTTTTATATGTCTTGATGCTATCACCGGAGAAATGTACCCCGGTTGGGTTTCGAATCCAAGACTTCCCGATATTATATTGCTTATTCAAACTGAAAAAGAGGGAGAAAAGAAAAAGAAATATGTTCTGTGCGAATTATGACGTTTGCATATGTGGAGAGAGAGAGGGAGAGAGAGAGGGAAAAGGGGGGGGGGAATAAAGTAGGAAATAAAAAAAAAAAATACACATTAGAACTATAATGTAGGTATATGAAAAAGTTACGATCATCTCTTTGCATGTTTTTAATAAGAGCACGCGAACGGACACTGCAGAGGAAAAAGGTCCCGGAAAATAAGTTATTCAAAGGAAGCAACATCTTGGACGAAATCGGAGTTTGATTATGCATAATAAGGTCAGATTTAAATTGTTAATTTTCAGACTTGCTAATCATGAAAATTTTGATCAAACACATCAAATAAACTTATAGGAATGAATGTAGCCCAGCGTATACTTCATTACCGATTTAATGCTTTCGAATACATATTTTTCACACGTGCATTAACTTGCCAAACGACGCACAGTGTCTGCTTCAGAAAGTCACGTAGGCCACTACACATGTATATACCGGTACATAAAAAGTAAAAGAATGTTATTATAATGAAACAAATAATAAGATTATACTACATAATACAATTTATGATAAAAAATAATACATATACGCAAAAAATAAATCAATAAAGGCTGTCCCGAAACATAGACTGCCCAAAATCTTAGAGTGATTCGATACATTATACGTTATGCGATTTAGGATATACGATTTACCTTAGTTACGATGCGATTTGAGTATACGACGATGCGATACGAACGATATACGCTATTTTTGACAACTGATACGATAGCGCCACTGTACTATAAAGGAAGATAACACTTGATGGAATATATTAAAAATTATGGCCCCCTTTTAACTTAGAATTTTGGTTAAATTTTTGCATTCAAACTACTATCCAGCTTATATCTCAGAAATTGCTTGTGGAATTGATTAGAAAGTTAAGGAGTGTCTTCAGGGGCATCAGAAAACCAAGGAGGATAACTTTTGGACTGAATTTTATGCAAATTATGGCCCTTTTCTTGCTTGGAGTTTTGGTTACAGTTTTGCATGCACAGTAATATTAAGCTTATGTCTCAGTAACTAGGCATGGGATTGATTTTAGACATCATTAAAATATTAAGGGGTATCAGACTATCAAAGTATATCATTTTTGACTATTATTATGTACAGAGTATGTGAAGGGCAAGAATTGACATAGATTTCATTTGATTTACCAACAAGCATTTTGAATAGTCGAGTGTGCTGTCCTCTGACAGCTCTTGTTTAAATTCGCCACCCCATATATTTTGTGCGTATATGTCTTGCAAATCGTATGCAGCAAACAGAATTCTTCTATCGGATCTCTAACAAAAGTGGGTAGGTTTTTCGTAGACCTACCCTCATTTGTCCACATTTTCACAAGGTTCGAACATTCAACCTCTCCTAGAACAATTTTTTTCCATACTCGATGCTGAGATATCAATCATATTTGATTGGGCTGTCAACAAGGAACATTATGTAAAAAACCGCATCTAAATCAGGTTTCAAATATTAGAGTTATTAGCAAAACAGTGATTACATGCATTGGGCCCCCTAGTGGCTAAATCAGAAACAAAAGGTATATCAAGGTATATCATTTTTGACTATTATTATGTACAGGGTATGTGAAGGGCAAGAATTGAAATAGATTTCATTTGATTTACCAACAAGCATTTTGAATAGTCGAGCGTGCTGTCTGACAGCTCTTGTTTTTGGTGCAAGTTGTATAAAATGAATTTTTACCTATTTCTTGACCCATCTAATCTTGATTAACAACCAAAGAGTTCAGAAAAGCACCTGTTTCATTGATTTGCATAAATAATTTTGGGATATTCCATCATAGAGTTGGGAGTTTCAGGGTGTATATCTTTCTGCATGCATGATGGTCAAAAGAAAAAAAAAATGAAAAAATTCTACCAAGATTGTTCAACTTATTTTGATCCGTCGAAAAACATGGCTGCCAGGGGGCGGAGCCTGTTTTCCTTAAATATTTAACGTAAAACCTTCAAAAATCTGATCCTCCTAAAGTACTGGCTGGATTTCAGAGGTAATTGCCAGAAATGTTCCTTAGGTCACTCATTACTAAGGTTGTTCAAATTATTTTGATCTGTTAAAAAACATGGCTGCCATGGGGCGGAGCCCGTTTTCCTCGTACGTATATACAGTTCAACGCCGCTATATCGCGGACTGCTATTTCGCTTTGACCAATATATTGTGGTTGATCTATGGACCCCAAAAATATATCGCGTCATTTGCATAGGCTGACCGCGAAACTAATCTATCTCCTTCTATATCTATATGTATTTAAAAGAGTTTTGCGGTCAGTATTTACATGCTAGTGCACTGACACGCAGAAGTGATAACAATTAAACACCCCAGGTGGTAAGCTATTGTGTTTCGGGGCAGTTGATGATTACGCAATTGAGTGTTAATGATCGGCAACAATGCAGGTTTGTCAGAATAATTATCCAACCACAGTAATCAGCATTGAATTGGTATGAACGTTCAATACCAAGCAGATACTTGATAAAATACACAAACATTGTCTAAAATCCACTGCATGAACCTTAATAATGGTACTTTTGTTTATTATGCTAGCGTGCAAAATTTTACCATTGATCAAAAAGTCTCGAACAGGTGTAACAGCCCAGATTCCCCCCCAGTCAGTTTTTTCCCCGGGGAAGAAACTGACTAGTCAAGTTTATCCCCGGGGAAGAAACTGACTAGTCAGGTTTTCAGGTTTTTCCTCACCCATTCAGGCCACCCGCCCCCCCCCTGATGGTGGGAAAATTCTTGACCAGTCAGTTTTTTGTTTTTCCCCCCTATCTAATATTTTACACAAGATGGTGGGGAAATTCTTGACCAGTCAGTTTTTTCCCCCTGTCATGTAGATTGAGCATGAAGGTGGGGAAATTCTGGCCTAGAGAATTTTTCCCCCGCCATTTAGATTGTGAATGAAGGTTGGGAAATTCTGGTCTAGTCAGTTTTTTCCCCCCTATCCTATATATTGCTTGTGATTGTGGGGAAATTCTGGCCCAGTAAGTTTTTTCCCCGCTGTCATTTAGATTGTTCCTAAATACAAACTCTGTCCTGGATGGATTGATATTTGCACCCACTGGCATGTAACTCCATATACAGACAGAACATATGAAAGAAAGTGCAGATTACAAGACCCATAACTCTTAATTCCAATATATTTTAAGTTACTTCCCTTTGTTGATAGAGCTATTGGGTAGGTGACACATGTTTAAAAAGTTTTCCAAGGAACACCCAAGTCTAGTGTACATTAAGTATGTGTGAAAATCTACTTAAAGGACAAAACAGTTATGTGTAAAGCAATTCTTTGGGGGCATATGTCATTAGTTTAGTTTAAACATATTTTATTGCCATACATACTTACATACATACATACAAAGAACAAACCAAAAAGAAGAATGCAGATGGGTCAAGCCACAAGTTCAAAAACTTAGTTACGGCTCTCCCCCAATATGTCATTGACTGTGACAGTTCTTGTTTTTTATGTTTTGCTAATATTTCATTTTTCCCTTTTATCTTAAAATGATATAAAACTTGCCATATTGTATAATAATATTGAAACACTTTCTTCAACTTCTTTTCAACAATGCCTAATATCTTTTTAGCTTACCTGAGCACATGAGCTATTAAGATCGATGAATGTCCGTTGTCTATAGACTGTTGTCCACAATATTTTGTTTGCACTCTAACATCTTCATTTCCTAAGCAATCATCTTTAAACTTAATGACAATATTCATGGCCATAATCTCTCAGCTAAGTTTATTATGGCTGATATCGGCCAATTAGGTCAAGAGTTTTGGCCGTTTTACTTTTTAAAAAAGCCACATTTCACATTGTTTGCCCTCGAGCTAGCATCTTCAAACTTTATGACAATCTTTAAAGCCATTATCTCAAGGTCACATTTGCTTATTGCTGATATAGGCCTATTATGTCAGGAGTTATGGGCCTTTTAATATTAAAAAAAAAGGCAGATTTCAGTCTTTTTGCACTCTAACATCTTCATTTCTTCAGCAATCATCTTCAAACTTTATGAAAATGTTTATAGCCATAAAGTTTTGGTAAAGTTTGATTATGGCTGATATCCACCAATAAGGTTTGGAGTTATGGCCTTTTTTATATGAAAATATTGCCAGATTGCCCTTTGTTTGCACTTGGTTGACCTTAAAGCAAACAATCGTGTCTTTATTTTTTGTGTATATGATTGTGTTCTGAAATAATCGTTGCACAAAGGGATCCTTAAGACAAAACAATGTCTTGAACAAGAAACAAGTCACTTGATGATCAAGGTCATATAACTTGGCTGAGGTCAGGGTCACAGTGCTCATTTGATCTTTAGATCAAAAATGAATTGTCCAGTTGGCTGAAACTTGCTCATGGCTGTCTGTTATTGCTAAAAATCATCATTTTATGCTGTGATAAATGTGAAGTCTAAACACTAAACATGATAAGAAATTTCTCTTGGGAACAGATACAAATCTGCATTTACGCTTTGCATTATTTCAGTAGTTAGATGTGTCCATTAATGTATTGTTTGTTACTGGCTCCATCAGCTGTTATTACAACTGATATTTGCTCTACTACGTCATGTGTTAAATGTTATGCCCTGCCAACTTTGTTTAGGGTATATAGATTTTTGGTCTGTGCATCCATCTGTTATTAAATCAATCATCCATCCATCAGTCACACCTCAGGTTTACCTTTGTGTTTAAGCTTTTTTCTTTTTTTTCTTCAACATTTAAATGAAATCAAAATTTGCTCCTTAACCATTGGGACAAATTTCATAAAACTTCACAGGAATGTTCCTTGGTTGGACCTCTTCCAAAGTTGTTCAAAGAATTAAATTCTGTTAAATTCTATGCATAAATCTGGTTACCATGGCAACCAAAATGGAAACAATTATGAAAACTTCAAAAATCTTCTAGTCCAAATGTACTGACTTGATTTAAATTATTTTTTTTTGCACAGATGTTCTTTGGGTCAATCTCTACCACTATCATAAAGATTACTTTGATCCGTCAAAAATCATGGCCACCATTTTCCATAATGTCTCAAGATATTTGCTGTTTCTTTTCCTCCCACTTATACCTTGTTTTCAGATGAGCAATTTCAGGACAACTTCACATCTTCATGAAACTTGGTACACATCTGCATCATGAATCCATGATACATGTATCAGCTATTTGAGGTATACTCCCCATATTCAATATCTTGTCACTGGATTGTAATATTTCTATGAAACTTTGTAACTTTGAAGACATCCCAAACAAAAAATGTTTCACAGAGAGTTTTTCCAAGTTTTATTACATGTGGGGGAGATAATCTGTATTTAAGTGAACATTGAAGTCTATGGGAAATATGCAATTTTTGTGAATATGAAAAACTGATTTTGATTTTCAAGAAAAACTGATGGTAGAAAGATACAGTATATGTTTCTGTTTCAAATTTCATTAAAAAAAAATCTGATTTTTACCATAGGAAAATGTAAAAAATAACTTTTTTTGTTATCAAAATTATCAGACTAATTACAACTAGAACCGCAAGCGGTATCTTGGTTTTCGCTTTTAACCTTGAACACTTTATTTCTACTCAGCCACAATTTTATATATGAAACAGAACGCAAAGGTTTTTCGAAGACCTACTCTCATTTGCACAGTTATTTTGTTTTTGCAATGTTAGAACATTCAGTCTCTTCTTGCGCAATTATTTTCCCAAAACCGCATTTGAATCAGACTTCAACTTTTTGAGTTATAAGCAAAAAAGTGATTTTAAGCATTTTGTATTTTTTAACATTATAAATTATCGGGCTCTTTGAATCATAAGAATAAATTACTTGTGAAAATATCATGAAGATTGAACCAAAAATAATGTCAGGAGCGACAAATTTTTTTTGGAAAATTCTTATTTAATTCACAACCCTATATATTTGTGCGTATATGTCTTGCAAATCGTATGTAGCAAAGAGAGTTCTTTTATCTGATCTCTAACAAAAATGGGTAGATTTTTCATGTGAGGTTCGAACTTTCAACCTTCCATAGCTCAAAATCTTTCAGCTTCTCCTACCCGCGAAACCCATCATATTTTATTAGGCTATCAACAAGGAACATATTGCAACAAATCACATTTGAATCAGGCTTCAACTTCTTCAGTTATAAGCAAAAGAGTGATTTCAAGCAAAGCGCCCCACCCCCAGCGGAAAAATGGGAAACAAAATTGAGTAAGATTTTACTATATGGTACCTAGCAATGCGCAACTAGTTCAATTAAATATACAAGTCGCACTAGTCGAACATTCTATTTCTAAATTATCACAATTTGAAGCATAAATACTGATTTTCAGTTGTTTGAAAAAGGATCAAACTTTGGACAGCCGTAAAATGTCCAAATCCAAGTCCCATCTTCAAAAACTAAACATCACTGAAAAGAGCTATTTAAGAACTAAAACTTTTGTTCATATACTCTCAATGAAATATTTTTAGTTTTGGAGCTATTTCAGGCCGAATAAAAAAACAATAATTGTAATATGACCTTGAATTTTGCCATTTTTTTAAAACTTTTTAATTGTGAGGCCCCTTGAAACATAACAATACATAACGTGTGAATATTTCATAAAGAATGAACAGAAAATAAAGTCAGGAGCGACAAAAACATGTTTTTGAAATTTTAATTTTTCCTAAATTTTAGTGAAATTTGACCGTTTCTAGAAGAGAAATCATGCATTTCTTAAATTCGCCACCCCATATATTTTGTGCGTATATGTCTTGCAAACCTGTTTTTTTTTTTTTAATTTTTCCTTAATTTTAGTGAAGTTTGACCGTTTCTAGAGGACAAACCATGCATTTTTAGCTTGACTATTCGAAGAATATGAGAGCTATTGTAGTCGCCCTGGCGTCGGTGTTGGCGTTGTTGCTTTTGGTTAAAGTTTTGCGTGCAAGGTACTTCATACTTTTATCTCAGAGTCCAGGCATGGGATTGATTTGAAACATCTTTAATATGTTTAGGGGTATCATACGATAAAGGAAGATAACACTTGATGGAATATATTAAAAATTATGACCCCCTTTTTACTTAGAATTTTGTCAAATTTTTGCATTCAAGCTTTTATCCAGCTTATATCTCAGAAATTGCTTGTAGAATTGACTAGAAAGTTCATGAGTGTCTTCAGGGGTATCAGAAAACTAAGGAGGATAACTTTTGGACTGAATTTTATGCAAATTATGGCCCTTTTCTAACTTGGAATTTTGGTTAAAGTTTTGCATGCACAGTGTTATTGTGCTTATGTCTCAGTAACTAGGCATTGGATTGATTTTAGACATCATTAAAATATTAAGGGGTATCAGACTATCAAAGTATATCATTTTTGACTATTATTATGTACAGAGTATGTGAAGGGCAAGAATTGACATAGATTTCATTTGATTTACCAACAAGCATTTTGAATGGTCGAGTGTGCTGTCCTCTGACAGCTCTTGTTTAAATTCGCCACCCCATATATTTTGTGCGTATATGTCTTGCAAATCGTATGCAGCAAACAGAATTCTTCTATCTGATCTCTAACAAAAGTGGGTAGGTTTTTCGTAGACCTACCCTCATTTGTCCACATTTTCACAAGGTTCAAACATTCAACCTCTCCTAGAACAATTTTTTTCCATACTGGATGATGAGATATCCATCATATTTGATTGGGCTGTCAACAAGGAACATTATGTAAAAAACCACATCTAAATCAGGTTTCAAAGTTTTGAGTTATTAGAAAAAAAGTGATTACATGCATTGCACCCCCTAGTGGCTAAATCAGAAACAAAAGTGAAAAGTTTGACCATTTATGCACAAGTTCAGATAAATATGACTCCAGGCCCAAAATTTCATAGCTGTAGCTTTTCTCATCTGGCCCCTAGGCTGGCTACAAAAATGGGTGGAATTGGAAAAATTATAAAAATAAAAAAAAAATCGACAGAAGAACAATAGGTTTTCGCCCTGCAGAGGCGAAAACCTAAAAAAAAAAAAAAAAAAAAAATCAACAGAAGAAGACCAATAGGTTTTCCTGTAGAGGCGAAAACCTAACAAAATTATCAAGGGAAGGTAATACACTGTAGCCTCGCTATAACGCAGTTTTGGGGATCCACAGTAGCAACCAGCGGTATGAGTGAAGAGCGTTATAGAATTTTAGCTATATAGAAATTAGCACACCCCACCTACTAACTTTTCCTTGTTGGTTAAATGTGTGTCGTTGTCATTTTCCGGGTAATATGATGTGTTATCAATTGATAATCCTTATTAACCCTTTCCCTCATATAGACTCATTTTGACGCACTCATTAGGTACCACATTAAGTCTGATCTGCAGAAAACCAAACTCAAACCTTACCAAATTTAATTGTAAAATCCTCATTACCAGACCACTGAGGAGCAGCGAACAGCATAAAACCTGATCAGCCTGCGAGTTACTGTTCGCATAGGTCTTTTCATGGTATCCTCTATGAGGGAAGGGGTTAAATATTATTCTTAATCATTTTCTATTTGATATTAAAGCTAAAATAATGATTGTTTGCTTTGTTGTTATATTTTAGCATAATAGAAGTAAGGGCACCCCACCCACTCACATTGCCTTATTGTTTTTGTTTGGAACCCATTTTCTTGCAGATTTTATTCAGTTGTTTATTTATATCAAATGCTATAATTAGTAATTATTATTTGATATTGAAACCAAATCTTTTTCTACATTCAGTAATCTTAAAGTTACTTTCATTTTAAAACTGCAGACAGCGAGTGACATTAGAAAAACTTTTCCATGAAATTTATTTACCTATATTCTTATCTTAGTTTTCGGCTTTTATATTGTTTTTTATTTGCCAAATACAGTGGAACTTCTGAAAACCGAACGCTTCCGGACTGAGCCAAAAGTTCGGTTTAGAGAGGTTTCCAGATTAGGGAGGTTTTTGTCAAAACCAGGCAGAGATGCATGTGCATGTATGATTATTCTATCTATTATCTCTCTCTCTCTCTCTTCTGTATATATTTTTTCTCTCTTCTATCTGTTTTCTCTCTCTATCTGTTTTCTCTCTTCTGTTTCTTCTTTCTTTTTCTCTCTCTCTTTCTTTCTCTCTCTCTCAATAAAGTTTAGCTCTGTTCAAATTAAACTATAATTCATATTATGGGGAAGGTGTATGTTTATGTATTTTTATGTCATCCTATTAAAAAAGCAATAAACACAAATAATTAACAATAAACTTTAATTGAAATTTTTCAACATTCAACAACAGTGAATTATAATGCATATGTTAAAAAGTAGGAAACAAAACATTACATATAAAACATTGAATAGGTGAGTAACTTTTCATTGTGGAATTTTTTATCATGCTGCTAAGCCAGGCAGGGGTTCGGTGGTCTGGTCTGTGTCCTCTTGATCAGTCTCCTCCTGGACTTCACAGGATGCTGGTCTGTAGGCTGAAACGAGTTCTTTTTCCCAGTCGTCTGATGATTCCTCGGTTTCCAGGTCATTGTCAATGTTTGCCAAGTCCTCAGCTTCCCAATCAAACTGTTGAGCCAGCATGGCAAGGGGGATGTCATCGTCGTCGTCTTCACAGTTCTCAGTCACATTGAGGTCCATGCTGTCAGCTTCGTTGTCAGTGCAAAATCCTGCCTTTCTGAAGCAGCGCTGGATTGTTGTGGGTTTCACATCCTTCCATGACTGCAGAATCCACATGATGGCATCAAGGAGGGTCACCTTCTTAGATAGATCCTGTACAGTTTCTGCTGATTCCATTGCGCTCAACATGGATCGTGTCAGTCTCTTCCTATACAAGCACTTGAATGTTTGGATTATCCCCTGATCCAAGGGCTGCAGATGTGAAGTGGTGTTTGGGGGAAGAAATCTCAGTTGCACATTTGACAGGTGCTGATCATGTCCATGAGATCCAGCGTTGTCGAGAAACAGCAGGATCTTCCTATCTTGCAGTCGCATCTGTCGGTTGATCTTCTTCAGCCACTCTGTGAAAATGACACCTGTTATCCATGCCTTACCATTAGCAACATAGTCCACACCAAGATTGTCACGATTCACATTTTTCATGCACCTGGGATTTAAGGCTTTTCCAATCACAATCGGTTTCAACTTCTCTCCTGTAGCACTACAAGCAAACAACACAGTGACCCTGTCTTTCAATAACTTAGTCCCACTGAGTTCCTGTCCTTTCACAGCCAGAGTCTTATCAGAAACAGCCTTAAAGTATAATCCCATTTCGTCACAAATGAAAATGTCCTCATCTCTGTAACCACTAGTAATGTCCTTCAGTCTGTCCTTATAGTCCACCACAGTCTCCTTGTTAACACTAGCACTTTCACCACACAGTTTAAATCCTTTGACAGAGAACCTTGATTTCCACTTCTCCAGCCATCCATTGGAAGCCTTGAAGTCCTCAATCTCTAGCTCCTTTGCATACTGGATGGCCTTCTCCTGAATAAGCACTCCAGATACTGGCAGATTCTTAGAGCGGGCGGTGGTGAACCATTTCCATACAAGGCCGTTCAGCCTCTTGTATCTACAGCTGTTGCTGAAGCGTAGTTTCTTGGAGTCTGCGTTGTTTTCCCATTGCTCCTGGTACTGCGCTTTCTTCTTCAGGATGTCTGAGACGGTGGACTTCCCAATGCCGTACGTCTGACCAAGGACCTGAAAAAAGATAATAGATAACATCATAAACTGTATTATGATAACAATATGTGCTTATAACCTTAATTTTCACAATAGAAAACAGTGAAAAAAAGTAAGAACCACAGTTCATTTAAAGACTAAATATTTTTGCTAATAATCTACAGTTTATTTTTTTAAAAGTCCATTTTTTTCTAAACACCTACCACGAGAGTTGGTTTGGGAACAGACTCTGATTCCTTAATCAGATTAATCCTGTCCTCAAGGGTTAACTCAACTCTTCGACGCTTACTAGGTGGAGTAGACATGATTGCTTGCTTTGAACACTTGATCATACTGATTTAAAATCGTTATTTTCCATTATTATAACAATCAAGCGAAACTATTACTCCAATTGAGTTTTATCACCTTTCTAATTGGCATCACCGAAACGGCACAGGGAAGTGTCAGGGAAATTCATCCATGCAAGTTATTGCAGTTTGACTGAATAGACAATAGAATGTAAAACAACACTCTTACCCCTCTTCCGGACCCAACTCTTTCCCTAAACACCCCTGAAAAGGTGTGAAATACTGTCACTTGCGTCAAACCTCTCAAATTAATACACCTGTGTAATTGCTGACACGCGCACCTGTCAGTTAGAGTTATCTTCCGATAATTACATTTTCACAACTTAGCGAATCTCACGCACCGCAACCTTTCGGTTTACAATCGATAGCCTGAGGCTTGTCCGATTTTTGGAGGTTCGGTTTTCGGAGGTTCCACTGTACACCTTTTTCTTT
>CM037786.1:42410486-42442282 GCA_021229015.1 Solen grandis | reverse complement strand
GGCATTATCAGATTGAATCGCGATTCATCCGAAAACAGGACAGTGTGCCAGTCACATTGACGCCAGTGACGCTGGGCACGTGCCCCATGCCATACGGGCCCTGACGATGGCGTAATGTCAGTATACCACCGGTATATGGTGTTGGACTTTTATTGGGCGTCTTTGTGTGCGTAACCTATTGTGAATAGTTTGCATAAAACGCTAACAAGCTCATAATTGTGTTGCGACTGCAGTTAAAGGTTCTGCTAACGTTGACAACGGAAGCAATGCCCTGGAGCATTCCAATACCCTATTTCTCTCGCTTCTGACAACATTGGCATTGTAAAACTTGTCAACTTTAGATGTGAATTTCACTGTGTGATCACTGATGACATGTATAGTGCTTTGTAACACTGTCTACTGGTTACCGTTCCGTGTGAAACAGCCCCACGTGCAAAAACGGAAATTAACGCCTAGCTGCATTTGACTGAAACATGACGATGAAACGATGCACTTGTAAAGTGTGTCGATAGTACATGTTTGTGCAATTTACACAATTTATATAAATTCGCAGATGTGCAAAATATTTAAAAACTAAAAGTGTCAGGTTTCTTTTTTTTTTGAGTGTATATTGATTGTCTAAATTAAATGGATGATAATTTTCCTCAGTTTGTGAAAGCCTGAAAATACTGATTGAATTAATTCAATAATCGATAAGTCTTTCAATTAATGTTTTAAACATATTTTGATTGGATGTACATGCATGTCCAATCAATAAGATGTTTCTATTGAATCTTATGATTGGTTAAACTACATAATCCCAATTTCATTGCTTTTTCTGTAAAAATGAGTATTTCTCTTTATGTCAACTAATCTAAGATTATAATTCATTGTATCTATGTCTAAATGGTGTTGTCTCTATAAATATAGTGAATATTGGATTAGTTAATTGTGTGATTATTGTGGATGACATAAGAAAAGGGGCGCACATTCCACTGGGGTCAAGCTGTGTTCAGGAAGGTGGTAGATGTTGGACTGAAGCCAACATACAACAAGAGAGAGGGAGTGTTTCAGTCATCAGGAAGCTGCGGCACTACCCTTTCTGCCAGCGGGCCACATCTTTGGCACCTTTGTAGTTTTCAAGGTATGTATCAACAACTGAACTTCATAGATATCATCTACTAACTGGACAGGCATGGATGAACAGTCCACACTGGTCGGTGCAGCAGTGGTCAGTGCTCCGTCTATTAGTCCTGAACCAACATTATGATGTTGAAGGCAAGTAATTGAATTGTAAAACATTTATTATTTCCATGGTAACAGGAAAAATTACATAATATTCTATCCATCTGGACAATTGTTCACGTAAACTTAAGTTACATTAACATTTGCAACAACAGCTCATTAAGATATACTGACGGGCAAAAGAAATGCCCCAACGGAATTTTGCGTTATTTTCCTAATACCTATTGAAATTTTAGTGAAATGTAGTATGTATGTACATGTACATTGACCGACAATCACAGCAAAGAAAAATCATGCGCTTCTATTCAGCCCGATGTCCATTTCAAGTGGCTGCTCATGATTTCCACGTGCGTTCGACGATTTGGCGTCTTGTTCGACGTGTTAGAGTTTTAATAAGTATTTTTAATTCTAAATCACGAATACTGAAAAATCGGACATCAAATAGGAATGGGGCATTTCTTTTGCCCCTCAGTTTATATCGATTCAGAATCATTTAATTTTTTTTTATACAGTTGACACTCGTTATGTCGAAATTTATATGTAAATATTAATTTATATCTCGACATTTTGTATTTCAACATATTTTATATCTCGACTGGTAATTTAGGTCCCAAAAGGCATATTCTCAACTAATTACCTTTGTTTATCTCGACACATGTCGGCTTGTGCAAACACGCTGATAGGTGCGAAAATCAATGATTCGCACGTCAGCTGATTGCGTCCCCAAGCTGGTTCGTAATTAGCCACTGATTGAGTGAATATGGTGCAAACAACAAGCTGTTTGGAATTAAACTAATTAATGTCAGTGTCATGATGCATTTGAGTGAACTTTGAAAAATATATTTAATACAGCGTATGTACACTGACTGCCATTCTCAAACTGAAAACCATGGAACATCCTCTGCGCCGGTCGAGCAATCCAGAGAAGGACCCGGAACTTTTACAGTGTCTGGGGGGATATCTGGATCGGCCACAGGTGGCAAAGGAAAAAAAAGAAAATTAGAAACAAAGAGTTATGCAGAAAAATACCGAGCCATTACTGAAGTGGAAAGCGATGGAAAGCGGTAAAAAGACTAAGAAACAGATTTCAGAAGAATACGGAATACCTCACAACACCTATCAACCTGGCTTAAGAAAAAAGAAGAAATTAAAGCGAAGTTCCTCTCAGGCAATATAGAACCAGAGCGCAAAAAATCACGGACATCAAAATGGATGACGAAAGAAATCTTCACTGAATGGTTAGTAAAGACAGACGGAAGGTTTGCACGAAAACACAGGAAAATCGCGTTGATCATCGACAACTGTACTGCGCATCCGACAGTTCCGAACCTTAAGTCCATTGCTTGTCTTTTTGGCTCAGGTGTGGAAATCCGTACCTGTCTGGCCCAACCCTGTACCTCGGGTACGGAATTTGGTACTCCGCCGTCCCAATCCCGAGACTGGCAGGTCGCAAATTGATGCGGTCGAACAGGCTGTGACTCCCCCCGTTTGTGATCGGCTCTAGATCACCGGGGCAATAAACAAAGAAGAGGCTAGGAGTGAAAGACACGTAGAATGGGCTGTGACTGCCCCTGTTTGTGATCGGCTCTAGATCACAGGGGCAATGAACAAATGTCGCACGTAGAACAGGCTGTGACTCCCCCATTTGTGATTGGCTCTAGACCACAGGGGCAATAACAAAAATGTCGCACGTTGCTTTATACACCCATAGCGGGATACTTGTACGTTGTTTACGAGAATAGGGGGCCGTAGAGGCTACCCTGGAGAGTGGCAAGGTGACAAATATAAAACCAATAGATACAAAACTCCGCACTCACATGGGGGGATTACGAGGACGTATGAGTGGTCGTGGAATATATCTTTTTTTCCATTTTTTTTTCTAAGTAAAAAAAAGAGGGGGATTTTTGTGTGCGGGGTTCTGGAGCATGCCTCTTGTCATACTTGAAAAAAAATTTATAGCTGCTGCTGCCTATGCCGTACGTTACGGGTAGAGAGAGAGGTGGACGGCTAGCCAGCTGCGGGGAGAAATGAGCACTGTCTTACAGAGGCATGCCTAGAAGAGGGGAGCCTAGCCTAAGGTCCCCGCATCGAAAGGCAGGCAGAAATATGCCATCCCGTAGAGCTGCCTGAGAGGTGGACTGCTAGCCAGCCTTGGGGAGAAATATGCACTGTCTTTTAAAAAGAAGTTGAATGTCAGAGAATTATTTTCTCAAAGTAGAAGATGTAAATGCATGTTTTGAACATGTTTGTATATATTAAAGCGACGTTTGGTGATAAAATAAGAATATGAGAAACCAAGAGAGACAACTCGTACAAACTTTTTAAACATGCTATGACTGCCTGGAAAGGATGGGGTCAGGGATAACCCCCGTAGGCAGACTTTCCGGGAGAGTTTGAGTCAATGTTGTTGCAGTGGCTTGGTGGTCTGCGTGTGATAAGTAGGGACCAAGGGCTAACGATTGGCATCGCGTTTTCCCAATTGCTACCACGGAGTAAGGAACTCCGAAACCGTTGGGAGCAGCCAGACGTGTGTGTGCTCGATTGTAGAGCTGACTTCCCTGATGTCTAAAAAGCACGCTGGTGTAGGTGCTAAGACTATTAAGGTCACAGCGGGATGTTAAAGTTAGGCATACTGTCCGTGTTGGGAGGCTAGCGGCGGTAAGCCTTGCCGAGAGTGCGGTCTCGCCTCCTGTACGGGGAGGCGAGGGGCAGGCCGGCCTCAGCTAGAGGGAGAGCGGTCTAGCCACCCGTACGGGAGAGGCAGAGCACGGCACAGCAAATCTCGCTGAGAGCGCGGTCCCTGTACGGCAGGCTGGCCTCTGCGAGAGGGAGAGCGGTCTAGCCTCCCGTACTGGAAGGCGAGGGGCAGGCCAGCCTCTGCGAGAGGGAGAGCAGTCTAGCCTCCCGTACAGGGAGGTGAGGGGCAGGCCGGACTCTGCGAGGGAGAGCAGTCTAGCTTCCCGTATGGGAGAGGCAGGGCACGGCACGGCAAGGGAAGACTCGACGAGAGAGAGGTCCCGCTCCCGTACGGTCCGTGCCGGGAGGCTAGCGGCGGTAAGCCTCGCTGAGATCGCGGTCTCGCCTCCACCTCTGAACAGCGGTCTTGCGGCGCCAGAGATCGCAGACGAAGATCTGCAGGTCCGGGAACTGGCAGTGGATGGAGTCCACTATAGTCTGCAGGCTCTGCTGCATTAGGAGTCGGGCAACGGTACTGCAGCCCCTAGCCTTCTTCATTATCGTCTCTATGTCGTTCGAGCCTAGAACAATGACGACCCTTTCGAAAATGTCGCCTGCCAGGAAAGCACATTCCATGGCATCCTTGAAGGTCTCGGAGTCTGTGCATCTCGTGGCCTGCAGTCCAGACTTGCTGAAACTGGTTACGTCGCATCCCGGCCCTTCGTCTTCGATGGTCTTCTCCAACCTCCTGGCGCGGGAGTCTCCCATAACGAGGGTCATGATCGAGGTTTAAGTAAGGGAAGAGTGGCTACTCGCTAAAGCAATTAAGTTTGAACGCCTGCCGCGGAATTTGCGGCATGTCTCGAACGCGAAGAAATCAGACGAGAGGCGGCAAACATCCGCTGTGTCGGCCTGAACGGTTTCCCGTTCGGCCTTAATTGACCCGATCTAATTAGGCCGATCAAAGGGGCAGTTGATCAGCCAATATGCCTCAATTGACCCGAGCTAATTAGGCCTCGTTAGTAACCCGCTCACCTGTTTGCACTAGTTGGGCAGAGGTGTAGGTGAGAATCGAGTGATCCCGGCCGCTGCTAATTAGGCAGGCCCGAGACAAATGCAACCCGTTTTGGGGCGTGGCTAGTTTTCAGGGAGCCAGGCCAATGTCTGGCTCGTACCTCCATCCTCGAACAACAACTGCCCCCAGGGACGTGTTAGAACGGGCAAGGCAGCTACCTTAGCCTGGGAATTGAGAGAGATGTACGCTGCCGATATGCCGGCTCTGCTGCATTAGGAGTCTGGCAACGGTATCGTTGCCCTTAGCCTTCTTCATTATCGTCTCTATGTCGTTCGAGCCTATAGTACGACAACCCGATCAAACATGTCGCCGGCCATGGAAGCACATTCCATGGCATCACGGAAGATGCCCGAGTGGGTGCAGCTTGCCGCCGGCAGTCCAGACTTGCCGAAACTGGTTACGTCGCATCCCGGCCCTTCGTCGTTGATGGTCTTCTCCAACCTCCTGGCATGGGAGTCTCCGATAACGAGCGTCATGATTGATGTTTGTAAATAGATTACGTTGACCGAACAAAAATGCTCCCCTTAAGTAAGGGGAGAGTGGCTACTCGCTAAAGCAATTAAGTTTGATCCCCTGCCGCGGAATTTGATCGAAGAGATCAGACGAGAGGCGGCAAACATCCGCTGTGTCGGCCTGAACAGTTTGCCGTTCGGCCTTAACTGACCCGATCTAATTAGGCCGATCAAAGGGGCAGTTGATCAGCCAATATGCCTCAATTGACCCAAGCTAATTAGGCCTTGGTAGCAACCCGCTAACTTGTTTGCACTAGTTGGGCAGAGGTGTAGGCGAGAATCGAGTGATCCCAGCCGCTGCTAATTAGGCAGGCCCGAGACAAACGCAACCCGTTTGGGGGCGTGGCTAGTTTTCGGGGAGCCAGGCCAATGTCTGGCTCGTACCTCCATCCCCGAACAACAACTGCCCCCAGGGATGTGTTAGAATGGGCAAGGCAGCTACCTTAGCCTGGGAATTGAGAGAGATGTACGCTGCCGATAGGCCAGCCTGAGAGGACAAAAATTAAATGCTGTACGTGGGCGGAGAGAAGCTTTCGGGGGAGTCAGCCTAGCTGCTGGCCCGAACTCTATACCCCCGAAATGCCAAAGACACTCTCTGATGTCCCGCCCACACGGCAAAAAGACAGGCAAGGCAGCTACATTAGCCCAAAAGATAGTATCTCGCCCCACCAGACTGCATTTCTCGTGGAGAAAAAACCCACTCCACTACTGGCAATACACCTCGCTGCTCGGGCCTAATTAATTAATTGGGCAATCAAAGGGGCGGCTTGCCTCGTTAGCTGATTGATGGCCAGACTGCCAATGCTGCTCGGGCCTAATTGATTGGGCAATCAAAGGGGCGGCTTAACTCATTAGCTGATCGATGACGCGTGCCTGAATGATGCTTATTAGCACCTACCTGGGTTGTAGTGTGCTGGGTGCTTGCCGACTGGCCTGCCGATGAAGTTGTGGGCGGTGCCAGGAGGCGGAGGTGTGAACTGGCTAAACGGAGGGAGAGAATTGATTGCCTGAACGGAGATTTTTGCCTAAGTAATGGATTATATGGTCACTGGGAAAGGGATAGAGAGATGTAAAATTTCTCCCCTAGAAATGCCCGCAAATCTCCCCAAACAAAAGTTTGTAGTACATAGTAGGCAATCGGGTCTCGTACCCTTCCCTCAAAACAAAAGCTCATAAAATGCCAGGGATCATCTCCACGGACTTGAAGCACCCGCGCTAAACTTCCCGACCGACTTGAAATTCGGGCAGGCTGGGGGTTTGAGCAATGATATTGCGAGAGATTTAGCCACAAACGCTTTCTGTACGACGTTCTTGTTAATGCCGGTACCTCCCAACTGCAGCTAAGGGTAGGCTTGGCCGACTGGTGCCTTGGAAATATATGGCTAGACTTTGCATGGTAGAAAAGAGGGCAGTACGGAGAGAAGAGATTTCACTAGGCTGAGTGCCTAGAGGCCCAAAGTCCCTGAGTCCACCGTGTTCATTATGCCCAAAGTGTACCGCACGCAGAAATCTTCCCCGAAAAATAAAATCAAAAGGCTAGAATGTGAAAAAGAAGAGGGGCTAGATCTGCAGCGGAGAGCGGGAGAGAGAAAATTCTATCCTGGGGTTGGCAGGTAGACTCTCCCCGCATACCCGGCCGTGTATATCGAGTGACAGCCCAGCTGCTGTCACCGCTGATGACAGCGATTGACACAGCTGGGTGACACGGGGCCCAGGCGCTGCGGAAACTAGATTGCAGGCAGGTGTCGGGGCAAGCTGGAAGGCTTCTTATACCTCGAAATTGACCTGCGTGAAATCATTCTCTTGGCTAGCATAGCACAGTCGAGATCTCTCTCTAATTTTGCAACCATGCCTGATTTGCACAAGTCTTGTACCGTCTGCCGTAAGAGGTTCGGCAGGATAGGTAGGCACCAGAGGTCGACACACGAAGCCAGGCTCGGAGCTCAGAAGCTGCGGGAGATGGCTCTCGCCGAAAGGGATAGGAGCCAGGAGGTAGGGGAGCGCTCTGTAGAACTCCGTCACCTTAGGGGACTGTTTGGCAATCAGTACCTTGCTGTGGCAGAATTTCTAACCAAAATTTCTTCCCGGTTTACGAGCGTGAGGTGGAGGCCGACAGCTTCCCCTTCCCCGACATGAGGGTTCGGCACTTGACCGTGGAAGAGGTTCGTCGTCACAGGGGCTTGGACGCTGACGCTGCTCGTACTCAGTCGCCTGTCCGTGCGGTGCCCGGGCCCTCTGCAGTCAGGACGCCGAGCTCTCGCCTGGAACCGGCTGGAATGGAGGTAGGAGCAGAGGCAGACACGGAATCTAACGGGGATGGCAGCGAGACCGGGAGTGTGGATGGGGAGACTGTGCTCCCCTCCCTTCCCGGGTCTCCCAGTGCGGCACCGTCTTCGGAACGGCATGGATGGGGAGACTGTGCTCCCCTCCCTTCCTGGGTCTCCCAGTGCGGCACCGTCTTCGGAACGGCGTGCTTCGGAGGCTGGAGCAGCAGTAGGGGGCACCGTCCCCCCCCTTCGGGGGGGCCCCCCACACCCGGACCGTCGACCATCGTTCTGCCCGGTCTAACTGTCTGTCTACAACGGTTCAGCCCGCTGGCTGGCGGCGATGGGAGTGCAGGTCGGCTGATTAGCCCAGTCACCTCTCCCCGTCGTTCGCCTAAGCTAGCTACACCACGGTGACGCAAAACTGGCGAGGGCGAGGAGAGCGTAGCTGCCAATGGTACACCCAGCAGCAAGCGTTCTCCGCGGGTGCCCTTAGACTTGGACTCCAGCAGTAGGGAGTCCGTGGTGGGGCCTCCCAAGAAGAAGCGTTGCGCAGGAAACTTGCTGGACTTGCTGAAACTCGCGACAGCGACGGCAGCAGCACCTCAGGGAGCGATGTGCCGACTGGACAGGAGTCGCACACTCGCAAGCAGATAGAGGAGGAATACAGGGCCAATCACATGTACCTGACGCCACTCGAACGAGACGAGGCCATAGCGTCTCACCCGTGTCTCATCGAGCTGCGCCGAAGGTTAGTTTCGGTTCATCCGCCTGCAACTTCCGGTCACACGGACCGCTGGAACCCCATGCTGAACAAGCTGTCCAACGCATGCAAGATAATCAAGTTCTGCGCGCCGGCTAACGACTGGCGACTCTTCTCTTGGAAGGACCTGACGGCTACCAAGCTAAATTCCCTAGCTGCTGTGCTCCGAGACAAGATCAAGTCGATTGCTAACTTTTGGAAGGAAGCGAAGGATTTGGCGGTGACCGGAACGGTGCAGGACGAGATCGTGCGCTGCAGTGCAACCCAGATGACTCTGCAACAGGCACTCCGTCGCACGGCGGAACTACAGAAGTACACGTCGAAGATGGAGGCTATAGAGAAGTCCCGGAAGAATGCAGACAACAGCTACAAGCCCGCGGGAGAGTACGAAGACAAGTACGTGCTGTTGTTCGAGACCTTTGCTGAAGAGAAGCGCAAATGCCCACCCATCTTCTAAAAGGCTGAACATCAACAGCTGATGGCCAGGGAGTTGCTGCAAATGAACAACCTCTTCAACTTCTAAAATATGTTGCTGGGGAACCGTCCTGGTGTCTTTAGCAACATGGAGGTCCGCACGTACAAGCAAGCCGCGCAGCATCCCATGATGTGGGATGACGGCTCAGAATACTACTTCCTGGCCACCGCGACGCACAAAACGGCCACCACACACGTCGCCTACATGTACCTGGATGTGGAAATGTTCAATCTGCTGCGTCTGTACAGGGAATTCGTCCACCCAAGGCCGTGTGAGAAGAAGTACAAGCCGCTGCTCTTCCTCAATCACCGCGGGAAGCCCATCTACAACATGTCGAACGACCTTTCGATTTACCTGGCTAAGTATGCCCTCACCTCGGAAGGTTCACCAATTCCAATTACCGCAAGCTGTTGGAGACGCTCTCCCACCTTCACCTCACTCGGCACGAGCTGGGCACGATCCACGGGATCCCATCTCTGCTACCGCAGAGAGACATTATCTCCAAGGTAACGATCAGGCAGTGCCTCACAAGCTCGGGATTCCGATCTTGCACTCGCTGCTGAGGAGGTGTAAGAATGGGGAAAGAGTGGATTCGCACTTGCCGGGTCTGATGTGTTGCTTGACAGCATCACGCCAGAGGCGCAGTCAAACTTTGACAGTTACTGCCGGAAACTTCTTCACCACCTCGCTGTCGGTGGTGCTTCGCGGATAGGAACGTCTTAGGGTAACCGTAGTGGCAGCAATAGTCCCGGCGGGGCTAGTAGTAGTAGTGGTAGTGGTAGCAGCAGCAGCAGTAGTAGCAATTTTTGTAGTGAGACCGGGACTGCCGCCGAACGCGTCGTCACTAGTGGCATTAGGCCAGAACCTGCCTCCGAATCCGTCGCTAGTGGCAGTGGCATTAGACCAAAGGAAGAAGTCTCCCCGCCAGGTAGCAGTAGCAGTAGTTCTTCGGGGCTGCTTACCAGCTCTGATGGGGAGAAGTCGAAGGCAGACGCTCTGGTCTCCGCAAAACTGGAGTCTGTCATGAGCGCGGTGGGTCTTGTGCGCAGAGTCGAGGTAAGCGGAGACCACCGGGGTTCCCCGTTCACTGCTGGCGAGGCGTCGCGGGCTAGCACTCCCACGTCCCTTTCCAGCAGTGCATCGCACTCGGGGCGGGAGCCGTCTGACTTGGACAACATAAAGTCGCTTCTCGACACCATTCCCTTCGCGGGGGTAGACGGCCCTATCCCCAACGCTAGGCACTTCTGCGAGGCTCTGGCCCAACACCCGGAGATGAAACTGGAGGCGACCAAGCAGCACATCAAGTCTTTCGGCGGGTTAGCCTACCAGCGACAAATGGACAAGCTCGCCGACGAGATAGCCACACTTCTCCGACGCGCGCACAAGGACCCACATCTCAATTCGCAGATCGAGGAGGAGCTGGTACACCAAGAAGCAGGGCGAACAAGCCCTGGCCAAGGTAAAGCGGTACACCGAGGTGTACGAAAGGCACGAGGCACGAAAGCGCTTCAAGGAGGGCAGGGTGGCCACCGCTTCCGCCGAGGAAGAGCGACTTATGGAGCTCATTGATGGTCAGAAATGGCCACTGGTGCGCATCCAGCCGTCCTCGTCAAAGGGGAAGTGCGCCTTCTCGACTCGAGCCATCCCGTAAGATACGTTGCTCTGCGACAATCACGGAGAGCTGCTCGACGAGAAGGCAGGCCGCGAGCGCTACGAGGTTGTCTACCGCGACTGAACGGACAACCGCTACATGTTCGCCTTCAAACACGAGGGGTCGTCCTACTGGGTTGACGATGTAAAACCTTGTGACTGCCATCCTGGCAGGCTGATCAAGGGGCGATTCTTCAACCACAGTTGCAAGTCTGCTAACGTCAAGGTGAGAGCGGTGCGGGTCATGGGCCAGCCCCGCCTCATGTTGTACGCAATGCGTGACATCAAACCTGCCGAGGAGTTGATGTTCAACTACAACTGCCGCGACGACAAGCAGAGCGACCGCGAGGAGTGGATGAAGGAGTGAAACTTCCCAATGTGCATGCGGTCCGGCAGGCTGTTATCTGCGTACCCGTAAGTGAACAGCTCTCATTCACCGGACAGATTCCCCCATTTGTGATCGGCTCTAGATCATAGGGGGCAATCTCCAAATTCATGCAGTACATGCGGCCAAAACAGACCGTCACATGCCTACCCGTTTTGTGATCGGCTCTAGATCATAGGGGGCACTCTTGGAATTGAAGCAGTACATGCAGCCAAAACAGCCGTTATCTGCGTATGCAGTCCGACAGGCTGTTATCTGCGCCCCTCCCTGTTAGGGAACAGCTCTCGTTCCCTGGGGCGACTGTACCCGTTTGTGATCTCTGAATTGATGCAGTACATGCGGCCAAACAGACCGTTCACTGGGCAGATTCCCCCCGTTTGTGATCGGCTCTCGATCATAGGGGGCAATCTCGGAATTGATGCGGTCAAACAGGCTGTTATCTGCGCCCTCCCCGTTAGCGAACAGCTCTCGTTCGCTGGGGTGACTTCCCCGCTCGTGATCGGCTCTAGATCATAGAGGCAATAATTAAAGAAGAGACTAGGAGTAAAAGACATGCATGCCGTGGGAGTCTCCAACCGGTAGAGCGGGCATCAAAGCCCGTCTCCGGGTGCGATCCCTAGGCCGACCGAACTCCAAACACCACGGAGAGGGGCCGGGGGTCTTGGGGAGCGAGAGAGGCATCGGTGGCACGATTTGCGCGGCTAACATGTGCAGTCGATGCGAAACACCGAGAAAAAACCGCGCCGAGCAGCTACGGTAAACCGGTAGCGCGGGCGCCAAAGCCCATCTCCAGGTGCGATACCCAGGCCGACAGAACCCCAAACACCACAGAGAGGGGCCGGGGGTCTTGGGGAGTAAACGGAGAACAGTGGTACAATTTGCGCGGCCAACATGTGCAGTCGATGGGAAACACCGAGAAAAAGACTCGCCGACCAGGTACGGAAAGCCGTACCTTTCGGCGGCCGGACTTCCCGGTCGAGTCCGACCCCCGGTCTGAAGTTGAAAATCGCCAAAAGTCCACGTGCGCGTAGCCCGGGTCTGTATCTGCCTTAATCAGTCGAGAGACCGTTGGGATGCAAGACGACACGGGGTGGAGGAGCAGGGTCGGAAATGGATGGTAAGCTGTTTAGCTTGTCTATCTGCTGCCAAACACGACCAGTGTCACACAGCCTATGGACCAGGGGGTCATCAAGAATTTAAAACTGTTCTACAGAAAACAAATCATCGCCAGGAAGATTCGATCCATTGACAGCAACTCTGACTTTGTGGTCAGTGTGCTGGATGCACTGAGGATGCTAAATAACGCATGGGAAGAAGTCAAGGCGACAACAATCGCTGTTACAACCATGCTGGGTTCAAAAATGGAGCAACCAAAACTGAGTCGGATGAATATCCCGATGACGACAAACCTCTATCTAGACTGGTTTCAGTCTTAGGAAACCATTCAGTTGACAAGTACGTACAATTAGATGTGACCCTACCCGCACGTCAGCCAGCTTCTGACTCTGACATCGTAACGGAATTAATCGAGGCGAGAAGACCAGAAGTGGAATCCAGTGATGAAGAAGAGGACAGCTCTACCCAGCAACCAGTCTCAGTGGCCAGTGCATTGAAAGTATGCGATATGTTACGTGCATTCATTGAGAACCAGCAAGAGGTGAATGAAGTTTTGGATAACTTTACTCGCGTGGAGAGGTTTGTGAAGAAACGGTTTGTCAACAATGCGTGCACAAAGCAGAGAGATATCACAGACTTTTTCAGCAGAGCAAGCAATTAAGACATTGATAGTTTGTGTTATTTGATACATGTGTCTTTGTATATATATCTTTGTATATTTAGTTATCATTATGTCAGAAAAAATCTGGATATGCTTAAGAGTTTGTGTATAAAGTATAGATGTTTCTTGTTTATTTATTTTAATGTTATATATAATAAAGATTGAAAGTTTATATAATTATCTGGTGTTTTAATATCCATCAAAAGATTGATTAATTATATAACTTCAGTACAAAATATAAAACTATTGAGTCATTCTTACGTATTCGTTAATTTCACGGCACCGTATTTAAAATGGACGATCAATCCCAGCCGTAGACAGGTAAAATTTATATGTCGACATGTTTATATCTCAACATAAAAGTCAGGATTTTTCCAATGTCGAGATAACGAGTCTGGACTGTATTTATTAAGGATGGCATCGCCGGATCATTAGCAAAGCTGGAAAGGCGAACTTACAGGTCTATATTTTGGTTCCTATTCTCAGACATGAGGCTGACCTGGTGCTGATCTAACACCAACTTGTGTCGGCAGACCAGGTTCTGAAGGATGCAGGGAGAAATTGACAAACTTTGGCCACAGTATGAGGAGAAGACAATATAGACTTTGGATTTTCTCAAGGCCGTGAGACATTGTATTCCCCTCCTATAGATTGAACTGTATGTAATGTAAATATTCTGTGAAATCAATCAGGAAGAAGATATTCAGGATGCATTGAGATGGATTTTTCTCTTTCCTACTTTTTAATTTTTTTTTAAATTTTTGTGTAATCACATCTTAATTAGCCTTGGGAGTGGGAAGTTGTTGGTTCAATCTCAAGCCACCACATACCAAAATCGTAAAAAATGGTACTGTTATAGCTCCCTTACTTGACGCTCAGCATATAAGGGTAGTTGCAGGACTGGTTGGCACTGTGTCAGGATAATGTGACTGGGTGTGATATGATGTCACATGTTTATGGCATGATACTGCTTTGTGGCAGCACTTTATCTGTCTCAAGTAGACATCATCTCCAAATGACTGAAATACTTTCAGTGAGACGTTAAAAACCAAGCAAACAAACTTAATTAGTTAATTTTGATCCTTCTGAAACTTTAGTGTAATCCAATCTTAATTACTTAATTATATTTAATTCTAATGAAAATTTTGTCATCTGTTAAGTAAATCACACACCAAATATCTAAACTCCAGGCCTCGTAGTTTCAGAGAAGAAGATTTTTTAAGATTTCACTTTTAAAATCTATTTATAGCTCCTGCGACCTAATTATGCAACAGACTGGAACCATCAAGTGACCCATATGGTGGGGCCAAATTTGACCCCAGGGCCATGATTTGAACAAAATTGGTAGTGATCTACTAGACAATGCTGCACACCAAATGTCTAAACTTCAGGCCTTGTGGTTTCTGAGAAGAAGATTTTTCAAGCTTTTCCTATATTAGCCTATGTTAAATCAAGTGACCCCTGGGGCGGGGCCAATTTTGACCCCAGGGTCATGATTTGAACAAACTTGTTAGAAATCCACTAGACAATGCTACACACCAAATATCTAAGCTCTAGGCCTTGCGGTTTCAGAGAAGAATATTTTTTAAGATTTCACTTTTAAAATCTATTTTTAGCTCCTGTGACCTCATTATGCAACTGACCAGAACCATTTGAACAATTTTTATAGGGGATCACCTTAGCAAAGTTTGATCACTTTCCCATCAGAAGTTTCAGAGAAGAAGATTTTTAAGTAAATTGTTGATGACTGAAGGCTCATGACGACGGACACCGGAAAAAAAGGCTGGTCCCAAAAGCTCACCTTGGCACTTCGTGCCAAGTAAGCTAACAACAAGACAATTATAAGACAAAAAAGCTTCATTTGACTGAACGCCATGCCCCCAGGAGGGCCTTAGACCTTGGGGTCAAGGTCATTTGAAGATCAAGGTCACTTGTCAGTTAGAGCTCATCAAGGTGCATACACCAAAACAATATGCCTCAATCTATCGATCCAGGGGCATTAAAATACAGACAAAATTAAGGTACTAACTGAATATATATAAAGAATCTGTAGTTGACCTATTGTTTGTCTCATTCTGTATGTGCCATTACAGTGTATTTTAGAAACATCCTACTCCAGCTGTCTGTCCTGGTTGTGTACCAAACACCAGAAAATATTAGACATAAATCAGATTCAATTTGGATCAGCCCTTCAGTCAAGTGCCCTTAAAAGCTTCAGATGACCAGAAAAAATAAACTAAGTATGCCCTTTGGGCTGATAAAAATACCAATCGTCAAACAATGTGACCGTCAAATTTTTTACTGGATGGTGAAATTTCATTTCGATAATCTAACCTCTGATTATTATTATAGACACAACAAATAATTTTCGTGCCAACTGCTGTAAGTACAAATCATTTGATATAATTAATCTAAGCTATACATACGCTTAGTAATGTAGTGTGGAACACTTTGTTTTTATTATCATAATACTATACCATGCAATAATGGCGATGAAAAAACATTCTCTGGATGCTAAACAACAATCCTTATTTAGTGTGGGATTAACAATAAAAATCATAGAAGCTTTCACCTAGCAATGAAAAAGGTAACCCTTTCGACCCAAAAATGTCATGCTCCTTTCAAGGTAAGTGGCTTCAGGCCCACAAGTGGCTGAAATTTAATACGGAAAAACAGTCAATGTTTTGCAAGATATGCCTAAACGACAATTGTAACAACATATATACCAATGGGTGTAACAATTTTAAAACAAGTTCTTTCAGTGATCATGTGAAATCCAAAGATCAACAAAGAGCTACAAATGCTTGGAAAGAATATGAAGAAATAAAGTAAACGTGTCATTAATGTCTTATAACTCATGTTACTATTACAAAATCGTCTTTTTTTTTAGCACAAATGTCCTAAAAAAATTCACCATTTAGGACAACTGATTTACATAGAAAGCAATGTGGAAAGCAGGTCAAGAGGTACAAGCAAATTCTGAGAAAGCTGTACGTAACAGACCAACAACCAAGAGATGACAGTGTTCCTGTTAGTCAGTAGACTAGAATGGAAGTAGAGGAAATACGTTACATGTATTGTGGAGAGTGTCATGTACAAAAGAGACATAAAAGATTTTGAAGAGTTTTTTGTCCAGAATAAACAAATGTGTCCTGAAATCTAAGTTGCTGCCCCATCATATGATTGTTTGGTTTGGTTTTGTGGAGATATACTCATGACTTTCTGTAAAAAAAGTACAGAGTGCAAACCTAAAGCCAGACATTATTCTGTGAACCTCCAACTTATTGTCATGTACTAAAGAACTGAGAATGAAGAGCTCAAACACTCAAGCTTCCTAGGTACTGGTATATCTGACAAAATGGCCAACAAAGCATCATCTATTCTCACTTTCATTGACTTCAAACTAGAACTGAGAAAGATATATGATTCATTATTTGAGTGACAACCCATCCAGCCAAAACAGGATCAAATAGATAAAGGACCACACATGACTTTGAGTCTGGGCATGGAAAATTCCTCAGTAATTGACAGGGAAGCAGCTGTATGAGGCTTGTGCTGGATGTATGGATGGAGAGACAAATTTTGACAAGAGTGTTCTTTGAAACACATGAGTCACCTGCTGAAAGCATGATGGAATAAGTATAATGGACAGACAGATGACAGAAAAATGATCTCTATGTGTCACCTCTGATTCTGTAATTTACACAATTTGAGCATCGGAATGAGCGATTTTGTGTGCCATGGAAAACCCTGCTTGCAGAAGAAGCCATAGATCAGGGAAGACAGTGATCCAAGACCCAAACAGATGCTACAGTTGGGCAAAGGACTCCAGCATGACCAATGTTATTTTCTGATATGTGTCTGCTGATGTATGCAAACACAAGGAGAATGTCATTGACGTGACTGAAAGCACAATGAAAATCATGCGGTTGTTGGTAAACAGAAGACAATTTACTAATAAGGTATCCATCCTGTTGTTAGTGTTTTGTATGTCAAAAATGTTTGTTTGTTGAGTTTAATGTCCCATCGACAGTATTTCAGTCAATTGGAGACGATGTCTACTTGAGACAGATATGGTGTTGCCACACTGTAGAATCACACCGTAGATATGTGGCATGATACCACACCCAGTAACATTTACCTGACACCAGGCCAACCAGTCCTGCAACTACCCTTATATGCTGAGTGCCATGCAAGGGAGCTATACCAGTACCATTTTTTATGACTTTGATATGTTGCAGCCAGGGATTGAACCCACGACTTCCAGCTTCTGAGGCGGACACTCTAACCACTCAGCCACCAGGGTCGGTATGTCAAAAATGACTTGCAATACATAGAAACCAGCAACAACACACACATGAAATGAATAAGCTGAAGATGACTGCAGTGTGGAAGGAAGTGATACAGGTGGATGCAAATCAAGGGCTAAGTTCTAAGGAGCTTACTCAGTATACAAAAGGAGATTAAGTTTCTGCAGTGTATGATACAGACTGGTATATTGGCAAAAATAATTTTTTAAGTAATGCAGAATACGGGACTGAGATATATAAGATAAATAGGGTTAAAGAAAACCCTCTATCAATGCTTTAATCAGAAGGATGCCATTCTGCAAAGTCAGCAGTGCTTTTTTTTTTTTTTTTAGATTTTTGTTACAACCTGTGGCTTTCTTTTGGGAAAATCAGTGTTACAAATAAAAACAAGAGTGTTCACTGGAACACGTAAGTCAACTGCTGATGCAGAAGATGATAAGTTTGTAATTAACAAAACAACTACCTATAATTATAGGTGGTGTTTGTCTTAAGAAGTTTTAAATCAACATTGAAATTACAATTGTGTTGGTTTATAACACAAGTGCATATAACACTAGCATGCTTATAACATAAAAATTTCAAAGTCCCGACCAAACCCCTTCTTTGTCTATGTAAAAAAAAATATTCGATACAACGTTTTTGCATATAACATTATCATCCGTAAGAGGCCCGACTTACCTGATCCCCAGGCCAATAACTGCTTTAATTATAATGTTTTGTTGTCCCAGCATCTCTGAATGGGTTTGAGTGAGAATTGACAAACAGTGAAAATCACCCCTGGTTGCAAGACACGTCTAAATGAAATGGCGAGTCCAACTCCCAGCAGAAAAAAGAGAAAAATGTGTCTCTGAAAACGAAACTGCAAATTATTAATGACATTGAAGGTTGTCGCTCTAGTGTAGGAATGATCTGTGTGATACTTATGAGATGTCTATTTCGACATTAAATTCAGCATGACGTAATAACCTGAAGATACAGGATGAAACGGCCTTTGGAGAGTCCAAAAAGCAATGAATGCCATTTCACCATTTGTTTCTCTGATGCTTTTAAAGCAGATAAAGAATCATTTGTTGTATATCTTAATTAAACTGTCCACGTATGATAGCGAATATAATAAAATGACTTGGACTGTTTGTACCGCAGAAGTATGAATATGATAAAATGACTTGTACAGTGTGTACTGCAGAGGGAAAAGATAATCCCTTTACTCGTGGTTGTAATAATTTTCACCATTCAACATTTGTTTGTGCAACACAGTCTGGTTTAAAGGCACAGTCCCTTAGAAGCACACTGCACAAGCAAACATTGTCAGTTATAGAAGCAAAAAAAAATCACCATTTTTCATTCTCATATTCTATACCCATCTGGCATATTCTATACCCATCTGGTTAAACACAGTTTTAAAATAATCAAGAACTAAAAAAACACTATAAAAATACATTTTCACTGTTAAATTGTCTCTAAAATAAGTATAAGCCTCTAAATTTTCAAATGACACCCAATTTTTCAGATATGGGGTTATGTATGCCCCCAGAGATTCTGGGCTAGAGAACAAACTGTATTAACTAATTTTGAAATATGTGTATTTTTCTTTAGTCTTCCTTCTAAAGATAACAAAGGTTTAATCTTGAAATTGATGTAATGCATTAGCAATAATTATGTTTTATTTTATCCCTGCATCAATGTAGAGTGGGCTGTACAGGAATCACACTCATCTAATCACACACATTACATGAAGAAAAAGCAGGATGTAGGGGTATTAATCACCTTCAGTGATAGATTTAAGTTTCAGAGCTACAGATAACTTTTTTCATGAAATGGGTATCTACCCTATGAACTTAGCATGAAAAGGGTATTTGTGCAATTCAATTGGGTATTTGTGCAATTTAATTGGGTTTTTGACAAATGTGAACTGGGTAATCCTTAAATTTTGTATACATCTGGCAATATTTTAATAGAGTCTTCAGAAAATATTTTGCTTTTTGTTACCCCATGATTCTGCAAACCATTTCTTTTTTACCAAAATTAGTTGGGTAAATACTCAAATACTCTGCTAATCTGTTACTCTGAGTTTACAGTAAGTTCTTTGTTTAGGAAAAACAAGAGTTTTGTTTTGAGTGCTATATGTATCACAGAATAATGCACAGTTTGGATGCACAATAATTTAATCACTAAGGCCATGACTTTAATCAAAAGCAACTGACCACATCACTGTGCATTATTCTGCAATTTAGCATTTAAAACAAAATGTTCAATTCTAGTATGTTAACTTGACCATGAAGTTTTAAATGTGATATAAATGTGTGGGTTTATTTTATAATGCTTAACTCTAAGACTCATTATTTATGAAGTCATAAATTATATTTTAACTGTAAAATAATGCACTCTACAAGCCTTCTCTGTTTATACAGCTTTTCTTTATCATGTTAGAAAGAAACAAGAGGGCCAAGGTGATTCTGAATTGCTCACCTGAGAAATATTGCCTTCATTGCCTTTTATAACATAGTCATACTGAAAACATAACAGAAACTTTATCTAAAAATTTGAATAAGCTATAAAATCATGTGACCTATGGGGTGGGACTAATTTTGACCCCAGAGCCAGGATTTGAAAATTTGGTTCAGCTAGGTCCACTAGGTAATGTTACATACCAAACATCTAATCCCAAGGACCTGTGGTTTCTGACAAGAAGGTCTTTAAGGTTTTTCTTATTAAAGTCTCCAGGCCTTGTGGTTTATATTTTAAGTTTCCTATATAAGCCTATGTAAAATCAAGTGACCCTGGAGTGGGGCCAGTTTACCCCAGGGTCATGATGAGAATAAACATGGTTGTTGTCCACTATGCCATGTAACATACCAAATACAGTAAAACCTGTGAACAACAGTCAGGCAGGAGAAAATGTAAACAACTTTCGCTTTATTAATATGAAGATTGTATGTACGAAGGTAAAACATGCACAAGCAACGTAGTTTTTTTTTTAATTTTATTAAAAAATTTAATCAATTACAAGCTCATTTTCGTGACTTTACCTTCGCATTTCAGGTGTTGATTGTACTTTTACATATATGTAAACCTTCCATGGAATCCGCGGCCATTTGTATTGCGATATTAAAAGATTGATTTCCCCTTATTCATGTTTATTTCGCCATTAAATCATTTTCTTATATGAGGGTCAGAAATGAATGAGAGTTGCTTAATTACGTAAAAACTACAAGTATTACTCACAAAATCTCTTAAAAGTCCCTCAATATAATCTCAAGCGGATGCTATGGTCGACTCCCATCTTATTGGCAGTTCCCAAACTTCCGTTGCTAGGCAACCTTTGTTGATGTCTCTAACAACCGCGTTCACGGCGACATATAGTTCATTCAAATCTTCATATCGGACTCCTGGTAGTGGTTCTTTAAGTTTTGGAAACAGGTCGCAGTTGGGGGGACTTAAGTCTGGCGAATATGGTGGGTGATTAAGAACTTCCCAGTGGTACCGCTCAAACACATACCTAACAACGCCGGTGTGGCGTTTACATGCAAAATTACTGGCGTCACCTGTTGTTTGTGGCAAGTCGCTGGTCGAAGAATTTTAGTCAAATACCACTCATAGTACTCTTTATTAACCTTGCTTCCATTTGGAACTCTGTGTGTTGTCAAAACGCCGTAAATATCGTAAGCGAATATCATTAACATCAGAGCTTTGGCGTTTCAATTCTAACTCAAATGACCGGATCCATGTTTCGTCGATAGCAACTACTCTAATCAGCATCATTTCACCTTCCTCTGAATATCTATTCAACAATTCAGTGCAAATTTGAACACGTTTGTCTTTTTCAGTTTTTGAGAGTGCGTGCGGCACCCACCGCGCAGCGTTCTTTCTCATGTATAAATTCTGCATCAGAATAACATGGATGGAACTCTTATGTATCCCCGATTCATACGCAATTTCTTTGCATGTAAATCGTCTATCAGAGATAAGAAGTTGAGCAACAATTTCGATGTTATTGGCGTCTGTAACTGTCACCGGCCTACCGGAGGAGGGCTTCTTGTAAGACTCTTGCCGTCCAATATTGAAATCCTTTACCCATCTACAAATAGTGCTAAATCCAACTGCTCATGTCGGGTCAAGCTCCTGGAGTGCATTAAATATTTCAGTTGCTTTCTTTCCGTGCCTACTCTCTATCTTGATATACGCCTAAATTTCTTCTTGCATCAGCATGAACACATCGTCCAGCATTGCCTTGTTTGATATGACTTCATCAAAAATGACATAACATCACGATGCTTATTAACACGTGCGCTTACGCACAAAGAGTTACTTAGTTACATGCCAAGTTTTGTGGCTTTATGTTGTTTCAATGGAAAGTTACAAATTAACTCTCATTCATTTTCGGATGACTCTCATAATTCTCTCTCTCTTAGCAAAAAAATAAAAATACCTAATAGATTGCTTTGCTTATCAAAACTATCATGTTTGTTTTATTTCTAATTGGGTGACAAATTAATATTCATCAACTGATAATTGTAGCCATCGTAAGAGGTGTTAATACAAAAATTAATCAAACAGGTCTATTTTGACTGATGGCCAAAACAATAAGCAGTTTTCCTTAATTCTCAGGACCATGATCCCGAAGTTGCTAAGCATCTCGTACCAGTTAACCAATGAGAATTCACCCCATCAGAGTATTACCCCACTTCCACCCCTGTGTACTGAGATGTCTGCTGGCATGTTCGTATCCCCAGGTGTTTCTAGAAACTGGCAACACGTGCCCCACCCATGAGGCAGTAGGCTGTCAGGTTGCCTAGTGACCGTTGTTCGAAGGGTTTATAGCACAGTGGGGATATGATATTACTGACTATTGATTGTTATTGGCAGGTGACCATTGTTTACAGTTAATTTTAAGAACAAAAATGCATAGAGGGAATCTGATGTGACTGTTGTTGTCAGGTGACCATTGTTCAAAGGTGACCATTGGCACAGGTTTGACTGTATCTAATTTCCAGGCCTTGTAGTCTCTGACAAGGTTTTCCTAGATTTTCCTATTTAAGTCTAAGTAAAATAAAGTGACACCTGGGTCATTATTTGAACAAACTTGGTAGTGGTCCACTAGACAATGCTACACGCAAAATATCTAAGCTCCAGGATTTGTGGTTTCTGAGAAGAAGATTTTTTTGTTTTTCCTATTTAAGTAAAATCAAGTGACCCCTGGGGCGGGGCCCAATTTTGACCCCAGGGCCATTATTTGAACAAACTTGACAGACGTCCATTAGGCCATGTTACACACTGAATATTAAAAAACCTTTGGTTTTAAAGAATTTAAATTTAAATCAATATCCGTGGGGTCAATTTTGACATGATATGAACAAACTTAGTAGAGGTCCATTAGACAATGCCACACACTAAATATCTTAGCTCTCGGCCTTGCTGTTTCAGAGAAAAAGATTTTTAAAGATTCCACTTATAACATCTATTTTTAGCTTCTGTGACCCAGATATGCAATGGACCGGAACCATTTGAACACCTTTGGTAAAGCTTCATACAAAGAATATCACAGGCAAGTTTCACCAAATTTGGCCCTGTGGTTTCAGAGGAGATGTTTGAAACAACTGTGGATGATGGACGTCTGACGAACAGATAATCATTGATCCTAAAATGTTTATAATTTGAATTTAGATAATTTAACTAATCAAACTATACCTTTTTTTAAAGGAGTTTTTGGGAATTTGCATATTCAAATTGGAAAAGATATTTCTAGCATTGGAAATATATCTGAATTATGGCTTTAAACACCTGGGAAAAAAAATAAACACCAAAATAAACCTGTAGAGTGTCAGTTACTCTGCACTTATGGACAACCTTTTTGTCAAACAATTTTTAAAAAACCCTTTGTCCCACAGTGTCAGTCACATTTGGAATTTTGGTAAAACACATTTTATGTGACCCAAGTGTCTGACTATGTAGTTCACCTTGCATTTTTGGGCAGAACTCAAGTTTGGTCAAAGACAATTTTGTATGACCCAAAGTTTCCCACTGTCAATTTTTTTTGGAATTTATATACCAAAGTTTCCCACTGGCAAGTCACCTTGCATTTTTGGACAACACTCAAAATTTTGTCATTTTATATACCAAATGACCCAAAGGTTTTCACTGTGCAAGTCACTTTGCATTTTGGACAACACTCAAGTTTTGGTCAGACTTATTTTATATGACCCAAAGTTTCCCACTGTTCAAGTCACTTTGCATTTTGGACAACACATATATTTGGTAAAACACATTTTATATGACCCAAAATGAAATTTTTGAAGATTTTAATTAGTAAATACTTACCTGTTATTACTTCAGGTATGTGTCTATTTGTGCACAGCTTCCAAAACAGAGTCCGCAAAATAAACCATTCCCTAAACCCCCTAGTTACCGGAAGTGTAACCCCCGTTCTCCAATTGTATATGAAGCCATCGAGGGATACAACCACCAGCAAGCGGGGAGGGAGGTGGGACTCTGTAATAACAGGTAAGTATTTACTAATTAAAATTAATTTTACTTCAAAAATTTCATTTTAATAGCATAAATACGTTACCTGTTATTACTTCAGGTATGACTTCGTCGCTAAGGTGGGAGATTGCTAACAAAGAACCTTGATTGCAGCGACACCCGAAGTAGAAAACGACCAAAACCGCCGATGGTAAAACGCTCTCGAAAGAGCGAAAAAACGTCAGACAGGATGATTAAACTACTGTCTGAGCTACTACAAGGGGACCCAAATCCGCAAGGTTTTGTGATTGGTTAGCCAGTGAGCGGAGATAAAAGGAAGAAAACGTAGTAGAAGACTTCCAAGAGGCCGCTTTAAGAATATCATCCATGGGGGATTTATTCAAGAAAGCCCAAGAAGCAGACAAAGCACGGAGCTCATGTGGTCTAATTCTTAAAAAGGATAGATCCCTGTCCGAAAGATCCGAATAGGCAAACTTGATAGTTGAGGCTACCCAACGAGATATTGATGCTGCCGAAACTTCGCCCCCCCCTTTTATTGGGAGGAAAAGACGAAGACGACGACCCCGTAAAGATTTAACCTTCTGGAGGTAAAACTTCAAGGCTCTTACCGGACAAAGAAGCCGATCAGGATCACCCCTAGCGCAAGACCTAGCAAGGCTCGGAATAACTACCGGAGGGGAACAGACCGAAGGGAGTTGGGTTTTCGCAAGGAAACCAGGTTGAAAGCTCAAGGAAACAGAGCCATCAGATTTGTTAAAGCGTAAATAGCCTTCCTCGGTAGAAAAGGCATGAATTTCACAACGACGTTTAGAAGACGCCATTGCTATGAGAAAGACCGTCCTCCATGTTACGTGCAGGAGAGAAGCCTCAGAAAGAGGTTCAAAAGGTGCCTTAGTAAGAGCCAGTAAAACACAAGAAAGATCCCACTTTGGAGTTAACGAACGAGAGACTGGCCTAGACAGTTCAAACGAACGAATAATTTCCGAAAGATAAGGATCCGAACCAAGGGAAGAGGATCTGTGAAACTTAAGAGTGTTCGATAACATGGACCTATAACCCTTGATAGAACTGACCGCAAGTTTTTTCTCGTTAAAAAGAAAAACTAGAAAGTTAGCGATTTCTCTGACAGGAGCTTTGACCGGATTAATCTGCCGTGCGATACACCAATCACGGAAGACCTTCCACTTTGCCTGGTAGACAGATCGAGTAGATTGTCTCCTGGCCTTAGAGATAATAGAGGCAACTGTTGCCGAAAATTTCTTCTGTCTAACTCGCTGTTGGATAACATCCAAGCGTGAAGACGAAGAGCGTAAGGATTTTCGTGTAGGACCCTGTTCCGACCTTGTGACAGAAGGTCCGGAACCTGGGGAAGTTCTACAGGATAGTCTATCAGAAGATCCAGAAGATCCACGAACCAAGATATCGTTGGCCAAAGTGGAGCTACAAGGAGGATCCTGCACTGAGATCGCAGGATTTTCCTTAGAACTAAGGGAATCAGAGAAAACGGTGGAAACGCATAAGCAAATAGATGATCCCAGTTTACAGACAGAGCATCTATCGCCCAAGCCCTGTGATCCGATACCGGTGACACAAACAGTGGAAGTTGGTTGTTCAGCCTGGTAGCAAATAGATCGACAGACGGAGACCCGAAAATCGCAAACAGAGTTGTTGCGATCCGAGAAGTAACTTCCATTCCGAGGGGAGAAGAGAATGCCTGCGGGATAGTTGGTCCGCTAAGACATTTAGACGACCCGGAAGATGTCTGACTTGAATGAGTACCGAAGACACCTGACACCAATGAAGAAGGTGCCATGCTTCCATGCACAGAGAAGGCGAGTGCGTCCCCCCTTGTCTGCAGATGTAAGAGACAACAGTCGTGTTGTCTGTAGATACTAGAACAGATTTGTCTCGAATGAGAGGAGAAAACTGTCGTAAGGCTAGCAGAACCGCTTTGAGTTCCAGGTTGTTGATATGAAGAGAACTGTCCCGAGGGGACCAAAGACCCGAGGTTGTGAGACCCAGAGGTTCCAGATGAGCACCCCAGCCTGACAGACTGGCATCCGAGAAGAGGAACAGTTCCGGTTGAGGAGGAGAAAGAGGAACACCCTCTCGGAGAAACGAGGGGGAATTCCACCAACTGAGATGATGAACCAATTCCGGGGAAACCGGAAGAATGGTCTGTAAATGGTCTCGACTGGGACGCCAGATCGAGAGTAGGATAAATTGAAGAGGTCGCATGTGAAGGCGGCCCAGCGGAACAAGATCCGCTGCTGCATTGAGTACACTGAGAAGCGATAGGAATTCGCGGGCTGAGATCGATTGCCGACGCGAAAACCCCCGAACCAGAGTTAGAAGAGATAGATTTCTGGGTTCCGGAATTCTGATCCTGTTTAGGTCGGTCAGAAACTGCATCCCAACAAACGTGAAGTTCTGGGATGGGATCAACTCCGATTTCTCGGAGTTGAGGATGAAGCCTAGCCGGAGAGCTAGGTCTGTCACCCATCGAAGTTCGTCGAGAAGAGCGACTGGGTCCATGTGAAGAAGAAGCCAGTCGTCGAAATACGCCAGGAGGCGTGAGCCGCGAAAATGAACCCTGGCGACCAATCCGAAACTATTTTGGTGAAGATTCTGGGGGCCGAAGACAGGCCGAACGGAAGGGCCTTGAACTGGTAGACAGTTTGACCATCCGTAAAGCGAAGGTACTTCCTGGAATGAGGATGGATAGATACATGGAAGTAGGCATCCGATAAATCCAGGGAAACAGCCCAGTGACCGGGGAGGACGGCTGCCCTGATCGACGAAGTTGTTTCCATTTTGAAGTGTTCCTTCGGAATGAAGGAGTTTAGATGAGATAGGTCTATGACCGGTCGAAAACCGCCGTCCTTCTTGGGAACCAGAAAGAGACGGCTGTAAAACCCCGGAGAGGTTAGAATCGAGACCCTTTCTACCGCTCCTTTTTTCAGAAGATCTGAAATAGCGAGTCCCAGACGAGGATGATTGGAGGAGAGATGAATGGGAGAGCATGACAGTGGAGGGGGACGACTGAACGGAACCCGATAACCGTGTCTCACGATAGACAGGACCCATTGGTCGTCGGTGATTGTCTCCCATTGCTGAATGAAATGAGTGAGTCTGCCGCCTACTGGAAGGGGCAGAAACGCTCTTCCTCCTAATCGAACGTCTGGAAGAGGAAGCGGAAGAAAGGACGTACCCCTAGGGCTTACTCCTACCCCTTTGACTGGTAGAAGTAGAAGAAGGGGTGGGGGGCGATGAAGGAGGAAATCGTGGTCGCTGAGGACCAGATTGGCGAGCGCCCCTGGAAGAGGGATTACCTCTGAAAGGAGATTGAGGTTTACCCTTTTCCGAGTCCTTCGGGGATTTACCGGTAGAAGCCGAAGGCTTCTTCGGTATCCGGAATTTAGGGGGAGCCGAAGTAGGAGTGCGGGGTTGGAAGGCCACCGCTCCGTGCATTTGCTCCTCCCTGGAGGCATCTGCTACTTCCTTGATTCGGCCCCCAAAAAGGGACGAAGAAGAAAGAGGGGCCGACCTAAGCTTTTCTCGAGAAGAGGAGAGAAGTAGCTTGTTGGGGCCGTCCAGGATGGCATCCCGCCTGCAGCGAGTCATCTCTGAAGAGAGAGAGAGAGAGATAGCAAAATAGAATGTTTTGCAGTCGCTGCTAAGGCCTCTAAAAGAAGCCTGACGGAAGAAGATAAGGCATCTTTTTGTTGTAGTTTGACTGAAAGTGCGACCACGAAGGAGATGCCGGAAAGAAAGCGGGAGCGTTGCTCCCAGCGATCCAAGACCTTCTGCTGAAGCGGTAAAGAGGAGGGGACCTTGAGCCGGAGCCGACTCGCATCTAGGTCCAGTTTCGGAGGGTGGATAGAAAAATCACCCTCCGGAAACTTGTAGGTCTTGGGGTTAAAACCCAAAGGCCGAAGGTCTGAAGTGGGAATAAACCAGCCCGGTCCTGGCTTGGAGGAGGAGGAAGATTCGAAATCCTCCAGAGCCGAACGGACGACCGGAGAGAAAGGGAGCAACTCCGGTTCGACTGATTTGGTTTCCTTAGGCTTACCGACAAGGTCGAGGTGACCTTCGCACCTCTTACGGGAGGGAGGAGGGGCCGGTTTGCATACCGATGCAGGTAAGGTAGCAAAGACCTCCTGAACAGCCCTGTCCATGGAAAACTGACTGTCGTCTGACTCCTCGTCAGAGAGAGGATTGTCAGTACGAGGTTCGGAAGGAGCGCTTGATCGGCGCGAGGTGGCCGAAAGAGGCACGTCCTCGGCAAATAAGGAGTCCTCCTCAGGAGCATGAAGGGAGATTTCATCCTCCAAGTGTCCGCTCAGAGCAGCCCCGCTAGTAGGAGGGTTGCGAGTAGAGGGAGGAGACCCAGCCTCAGGGCGAGATGGGGGAGCATCCTGAGGGGGAAAGCCCATAAAGGGAAATGGAGGGAAGAAGGGCCACATAGGGGGCTGTGCAGAAGAAGCGCCCTGTGGCCCCGAGGAGGGAGAAGACTGAAGGAACAGTCTGTGATCTAAGGTCTCTGGTGGAAGAGAAACCCGATCCCTCCTAGAAGATGTAGGCTCGCCCGGTATGACAGGGGGGGAGGCAGAACTGAAATGCCTGGCATATTCCCCCATCATGCGGGACCACCATGTGGAAGGATCGAAGGTATGAGGTTGCACTGAAAAATCCGCACCTTGAACCTTCGAAGACGTGGTAGAGCGTAAAGGGGACCGGTCCCTAGGAGCAGAGCTAGGGGACCAGTGACCGGAAATGCCCGGGGAACGGTTGGGGGACCGTTTCTTGGGCACCCTTGAACACGAGGGAGCAGGTGGCCTAAGCGGAGAAACCGCAGGGCTGCCTGAGGAAGAACTCGAGTCCGAACTTTTTTCAGTTAGGATCGGCGAAGACCGGTGACCCACACGCCTAGAGTGGTGAGCCGACCTGGCCGTTGATCGGTGACGATCTTTTGCCGATGACCGGTGATGACCGGTCTTGGGTCTCTGAGACCGATCACGAACAATACGGTCGACAGTCCCGGGCGGGGTTGTGGCCGGCCCGGTGACCGGTCCCTGGTAGATATACCCGGCCGGCCCTCTTGACCGGTGACAGGTGGCTAGACCTGACCGGTGACCGGTCGCGGGCCTTGCTATGCCTAACATCAAGCAAATGACCGGTCATTCCCGGTGACCGGTCGGAGAAGTCTCCTTGTCTGCTACCCTGGGGCTAACGCAAGGAGAGCCGTACAGGGAGCCAGGAGACGAAGGCGGCCTCTCCGGAGAGGGGCGGGAAGCCTTCTTCCTGGGAGGGGGAGAGGGACTCCGACCCCCAGCAGCACTGAACCCAGAGAAGGAGGAGGAAGATGAGGCCTTCCTTTTCCGGGATGAATAGGATCGACGTGAAGAGGCTTTCTTCCAGACCTCTTCGGACCACGAAACACAAACAGTGCAGGTGTTATCCCTGGAGCACCCCGAGCATGAAAGGCAGGACTGATGGGAGTCCCAGGACGCCTTGACATGTTCGCAGGAACCCCGAGACTGCGACATTGAAAAATCAATACAAGAAAGAACAATGTAAGCAAAATAAAACGGGAAGACCGAAGGAAACCCGTACAAGAAAATTCTCGAAACGAGACAACAGTATATATATACAAAATCAAAATAATACCAGTGCCACGGGAGCCGAAGCACGGAAACCCGTGACACAAGGCAAAAAATCCCGATACGGGACGGGGATTGAAAATTCTACACGATATAGAATAAAAAACAATATAAAAAACAATATAAACAACACAGCCGAGGCTATGAAAAGAAAGAAAAGGAGAGCTGTAGCGCACAGAAGCTATCAAGAAAGGGACACGCTAGGTTACCCACAAAAACTCGATGGCTTCCAAAACACAATTGGAGAACGGGGGTTACACTTCCGGTAACTAGGGGGTTTAGGGAATGGTTTATTTTGCGGACTCTGTTTTGGAAGCTGTGCACAAATAGACACATACCTGAAGTAATAACAGGTAACGTATTTATGCTATTAAAATGTCCAATTGTATCTGGTCTTGCATTTTTGGACAACACGTAAGTTTGGTCGTAACATGTCTTACATACCTTAATTGTCTCACCTTACATTTATGGACAATCCATGTCTATGCTAGTAGCTGACCAAATTATGCCAAATTAAAACAATTAGGGCTGCTTAGGTTTACCTGATTCCTTCAGCAGCAAGCAAATTCTAATTTTTAGATAAAGTTTCTATACAGAAAGAAAACCATACATTCATTTTTATGAGAAAATTATTCAGGTTTCAAGAGAAAATGGATTTTGAAATTATCTATATTACTAAAAAGCACCAAAAATATACCACTGAAAATATACCACAGAGAAGGATTATTATAAGTTGAAAGAACTTGTATCCTAAAAGATGTAATATGAAAACTAAACTAACATATAGCTTTTTTATAGAACTAGAACTATTGCAGCTCATTAATACCAATGCTTTAATAACTTCATTAAACAATGTAAAAAAAAAAAAGAACTCAGCCTTTCACTGGTGAATGAATAAAAGGAGCATAGCATTGCAGTTCCTCATAGGTTCCAAGATATTTATAATTTTATTGTAAAATGGAAAGCAGTTAAAGCAACTTGGAAATTGGGATTCCTACATATCCCCAATCTCACAATGTGAAGTGGATTATACAAGGTTAAGTACTTTGTGATTTATTGACCACTGAATCTGGCAACTACCATAAACCTACAACTGCCTTCTAAAAAAAATAAAAATCCTAACATGAATTTGAAGGACATACAAAAATATTACCCAGGTAGCCTTCTAGTTCAATTATACCTCTAAACAAATATAAAAATAACCCTAACACTCCTTTAGAACCCAAAACCTGATTAAGATTAAATTGTGGTATAATGAACATGTAAATATATGTATGATTTAAGAAGCATACATATATGCCATCCTATGATGCTGCATTATCAGCTTTTCTCAAGCAGGGCACACATTTTCTATATTGTCATTTCATCAAACAGCTACATTATCAACAGGAAAAATATAAAAATCAACAAAAATGATAAATCTTCTATCAGAACTGATTGATGCAAAGTCGTACATCATACCACTGTACCAGACATTAAAGAGAGGTCAAAGCATTGCCAGACAACAAAGACCTTCTTAAATTAAGCAAAGTTAATCTAAATATAATTTGTAGTCCTTATTGGTATGAAAGGCTTCTATTTTGAATCCACTGCACAAGAGCTTTCTAAACTGCCAATATTGTTCCTTAACCGACTGAATTATTAGCAATTTTTTTTTTCCTATTTCTCTGATGACATCATTTGACTATAATGCAGAGGAAATGTAATTATTCTTTAAAAAGGGGTATATATTCTTTAAAAAGGGCATTAGAGAAAATTAACTCTATATGTGGAATATTGGTAAAGAATGAGAAGGGAAAGCAGTCTCAGATAAAAAAAAGAGTTGATAAAATGAAGAACAGTTACAGAAAAAACATGAACAAAACCAATCTGATATAGTCCAGTACTACATTATATTACTGAAGGCCTTCAGATGTGTAAAGAACTTTTAAAACCCAAAACCTGTCCAGAAGGATTAGTATTAGTTAAATGTACATATATCCATATAGATGTAAAAAGGAAAAAAATACCCTGGCTGACATCTTTCACACGGGAACAAGAGCTATCACTGAGGGTGACTTATTCCCCTGCTTCACCATTTAGATAAAGAATTTAGCCGTTCACTGGTGATGGACCTTCTATAAAAGGAGCAGGTTGATTGCAGTTTCCTCAAAGGCTTCAAGATATTTAATTTTATTGTAAATGGAAATTATCCACTTGACAAATGTTATTCTTACATAACCCCCATATCGATCAGTATGTGAAGAGGATTTATACAAGGTTAAGAAAATTTGTGATTTATTGACCACTGAGTCTGGCAACTAGCCCTAGCAGCATCTCCAAAGTCATAGTACCATAAACCTACATCAAAAACTTGAAAATGGTGCCTGCTAAAAAAATAAAAATCCTAACATGAATTTGAAGGACCTACAAAAATATTACCCAGGTAGCCTTCTAGTTCATTTATACCACTATACAAACATAAAAATAACCCTAACACTCCTTTAGAACCCAAAACCTAATTAAGATTAAATTGTGGTATAATGAACATGTAAAGATA
>CM037786.1:42360386-42410386 GCA_021229015.1 Solen grandis | reverse complement strand
TTGAAATTGGGGCATGTAGGGTCAAAAACTAGGTCACCAGGTTAAATCTCAATCTTCATAAAATGTGGAGAGATGTTTGTCTATATATTTCTTGGATGATTTGAAATTTGGTCATGTAGGGTCAAAAACTTGTCACCAGTTCAAATCTTAGAAAAACCTTGTGAACACTCTAGAGGTCAAGTTTTGCCCAATCTTCATAAAATTTCAGGATGTTTGTCTACATACTATCTCGAATGAGTTCAAAAATGGGTTACGTGAGGTTAAAAACTAGGTCACCAGGTCAAATCTGAGAAAATACTTGCGGTGAGTTCGAAAAAAAAGGCCCAGGTCAAATTTTAGAAAAACCTTGTGAACACTCTAGAGGCCACAGTTTTAGCCCAATCTGCCTTAGATTTGGTCAGGTTATTTTTCTACATGATATCTTGGACGAGTTTGAAAATGGGTCATGTGAGGTCAAAAACTAGGTCACCAGGTCAAATATTAATTATAATTTGTGAATATGCTTGAGGACACATTTTTGGCCCAAACTTCATGACACTTTGTCAGGCTGTTCGTCTTTATGCTATGAGGAATGAGTTTGAAATTGGGTAATGTTGGGTCAAAAACTAGGTCACCAGGTCAAATCTGAGAAAATCATTTTAAACACCCTAGAAGCAACAGTTTTGGTCCAATCTGCATGAAATTTGCTCAGGGTGTTTGTCTACCTGATATCTTGGATGAGTTTGAAATCAGGTCACGTGGGGTTAAAACTAGGTCACCAGGTCAAATCTTAGAAAAACCCTGTGAAAACTCTAGAAGCCACAGTTTCAGCCTTACCTTAATGTAACTTAGTCTGAATGTATGTTTACATCAAATCTCGGATGAATTCAAAACTGCGCCACATGGGGTAAAAAAGTAGGCCGCCAGGGCAAATTTTAGAAAATTCTTGTGAACACACTACGTGCCTACATTTTTTTACCAGTCTTCATTACACTTGATAAGAACAATGACTGCATGAATTCCCAGTTGAGTGCAAAGTCAGGTAGGATCAAAATCTAGGTCACTTAGTCAATTGTTAGAAAAACAATTTAGATGCCACAGTTTTTGTCATCATGCCTAACACAGAAATCTTACTCAGATGAGCGACACAGGGCAATCTTGGCCCTCTTTTTTTTTTTTCTTTTTTTTTTAAATAAGGTCAATAATTGACTAGATCTACTTACTATCCTAGTGTTGTCATTGGACAGTCTGTTAAGTCTACAATAGCACTGGAAAGGTCGATGAGGCCTATAAATGAACCACTGTTCAAAACGTCCTGTTTAGTCTATGAATAATCAGATAAAAAAATGACAACAAAGATATAGCAAGCCAGTCTGTTTCCTGTCGGAATAGTATACGACAAAACTGAATGATGTGATATATATAACATTCTAACACGATTCGCATCTTTCTTCCTATACAGACGGTAAATCCCCATTAAAAGAGCAGGTCACAGAGCAAGCGCACGCGCTCACATTTTGAAGTACAGTAAAACAAATTCAACCATCTCAACAAAATTACTCAAAACATGGTGTATGCCATGCATCAATGATTGTCACTCAATATTACATTAAAAGTCAGAATTGTTCTTGCATTATTTTGGACAACTTTTGATACAAAGAAGTTCGGTATCAAATAAAAGCTTTTCCGTTACGAGGTGCTAAATGTCAAAATATTCTGACATTGAATTATTTACTAGAATCAAAACACGCGATTTATAGAGAACAAAGTACGTGTTTTATGAAACATATTTATAGTGACTAGCATTTGTATTTAGATTTTGCTCTCTTTGATGGCTAAATGAATAGAGTAATAATTTGCACATACTTTTTTTAACACAGTTGCAAATGACCATTTCGCAAATGGAATCAAAATAGAAACCAAAAGTACTAAAACTTTCATTATGTAATAATATGTACTTGAGACATTGTCATACTTTTAGAATAAAAATGAGTATGTCCATGTGTAATGGAAACTAAATGACGTTAGGGTCATTGTAACGGAAATGATCAAACACGTTAAAATTAATTCATTTTAATATTTGAACGCTTAACAGTGAAAAACAGTGAAAAGCTGAACTCTAACCCCAACAATCAAAACAACAAAGTAGTTAATTCTTTATAAACCATATAGTCATGCATACTTTCAATGATTGAATTGGTTATCGGCTTTTGTGATAATTACAATATGACATTGGGGAACCAGCGATTATGGTAGCCGTCAGTCATAACAAAATGCAACAGTGGAATGAAGGCGGAATGTATCGATACTAGCGACATCTGGAAAAAAACATAACTTGTGAGAAATAAATAGATACATAATTTATTGTTTAATATTGGTATTTGTTGGAAATATTGTATTTCTGTGAAGTTGCCGTTGAAAAAAGCATTGACTGTGATATGCATTGCTTCGGTCACATCGTGTCCGAGTACAGTTTCCATTGAGTTTCGTGACTCGTATTGTCTTTGTAGTTTATCTAAGATAGAAAATCGACTCGGTAACGAAAAGGCCTATTGTTTCTGCGTTGAACAAGCCCGGCATATTTGAAATCGGCTAAAATTTGTGTCAGATACGAAGCTCAGAATACGACCATGTCAGTTTTCCTATAGATTTTGAAAGGAGATTTAATACCTTTTCTTATTTTATGATATCAATTTTTTTTTTCTTGAATTGTGAAATTTTGTTATAAAATGTGTTTTGAATTGTTACTTTGTATCATTGGGGGGTCCCACGCCGGTAGCCTGTTGACTCTAGTGGTTCAAAACACAAACACTCTTCCGGGTACGAAAAAAAAAATAGGAAACGTATCTTGTCGTGAATGCATCAGTGGAGGAGTAAACCAACTGCAAAAAAAAATTAAAAAAATAAAAAAAAATTTAAAAAAAATATTAGAGTGTTATTTATCAGTGTGTTTGTTTCTTTGTCTCCCCCTCTCTCTCTATCTTCGGACACCGACCTCATAAGATGGTTTCACTCACTCATCAACACACACACACACACACACACACACACACACACCCCTTGCCAGCACATTCAAATGTGGACAATGTTCTTTGTATATATAATATAACCTAGTCCTAAACCTAAACACTAACCCTAAACCCTAACCTAATTCCTACCCTTACCCTTACCTAACCACTACGAAATAAATCGAGGTCAAACCAAGTGGGAACGTCCTTATTGGTGGGTATAGTGTGATACTCGCAAACAATTGAGTACAAAATTGACCTCACATACATTTCTGTGCAAGAGAACACACACACAATTACACACTCACATACTATTAACTTGAAAAAATGTGTGAAAATGACGATTGCACAAATTGTACTTCTCAGTGCCATAATTAAGAGATTGAATGTAGGTTTAAGTGGGTTAACAAGTATTCACAAGTTATTTTACCTAATGCAATTTCATGGTTTTATGAAATGGTATGAGGTCTGGCGGCAGTTCCTTCTCAATCATCTCCACAGAATCAGATTTGACTTCAAATATCTTGATCGAGCTTTTGGACCTTTGCACATGTGATGTCGTTCCTTGCCACAGAGACTTCTTTATCTGCAGTTTTTATGCCTTCCCAATACGCAGCTCCTTTTCCGTGGCCCGCCTCAAGGAAGTTCCACGTAGAACGTTTGAATCCCAATTGTGTTATTTTTCTTGTCCACAGGAAGAAGTTCTGCTTATTTCTGTATTGAGGTGTTTGGCCATCGCTTATAAAATGGACTCCAGAGATTGATTTTAAGGCCTTCAGGTGAAGCAAAACAGGATCCAAATGCGCCCATATTCCGGCTGATGTGTGATTTAAGCTATCGGAAATGGTGCAAAATGGAATCTTTTCAGCATTAGGTGACCATGTATATGACATAGACTGGTTTCTCAGTCATTTTCCGATGGTTTCATAACCCAAAATGGGCGAAAGCTACAGAAGAGATTATATGTCTTTTTTTCTTCCGCCAAGAATGTTTGATGCAGGTTTCTGGGATCTTCATAGGTATGCGAATTTGCTTTTTTAAGTCCATGCCTCGTAATCGTTGCTCTTTTGTCTGCAATGATTCTTGAGTGTTCATCTCTTTCCATGAATTTTGATCCCGTGAGTGTCCGTCGTCCGTCGTGCGGCGTCAACAATTTTTAGCTCACCTGAGCATAGCTCAGGGTGAGCTTTTGGGATACTTGATTGTCCGTCGGCCGTCGTCCGTCGTCCGTCAACAATTTGATGTTTACACACTAGAGGCCACAATTTTGATCCAATCTTCCTCAAACTTGTGCAGAATGTTAGTCTTAATGATATCTTGAACCCTTTCGAAAATGGGTCAGGTCGGATCAAAAAGTAGGTCAGTAGGTCAAATCTTAGAAAAATCTTGTTTACACACTAGAGGCCACAATTTTATCCAATCTTCCTCAAACAATGTTGTCTTATGATATCTTGAACCCTTTCGAAAATGGGTCAGGTTGGATCAAAAAGTAGGTCAGTAGGTCAAATCTTAGAAAAATCTTGTTTACACACTGGAGGCCACAATTTTGATCCGATCTTCCTCAAACTTGGTCAGAATGTTTGTCTTGATGATATCTTGAACCGTTTCGAAAATGGGTCAGGTTGGACCGAAAAGTAGGTCAATAGGTCAAATCTTAGAAAAATCTTGTTTATACTCTGAGGGCAACATTTTTGGTCCAATCATCCTCAAACTTTGGCAGAATGTTTGTCATGATGATATCTTTTGTGGATGGGGTCAGAAAATTCCTGAACATTGTTTCACCTCATCATCTTAATTCTAAAGCAATCTGTTTTGTACAGGCAATGAATGATACTTTTCTCAGGTGAGCGATCTAGGGCCATCTTGGCCCTCTTGTTAGTGTTTACACTCTATCACCTTTATTTCTTAAGCAATGATCTTCAAACGTTAAGACGATGTTTATGACCATAATGTCTCGATTTAGTTCGATTATGGCTGAGATCCGTCAATTAGGTCAGAAGTTATGCCCCTTTGAATATATAAAAAAAATGCAAAATTTCACTTGTTTACACTACACTCATCTTAGCAAAACTTCCTGTGCTTTCATAGCATATTTAATACTATACTCAAACTTTATGACAATGCTTATGACCATAATGTCTCGATTGATTTCAATTATGGGTGAGATGGGCCATTTAGGTCAGGAGTTATGCCCCTTTTAATACAAAAAATGCAAGATTTCACTTTTTTTATTCTCTACCAACTTCATTTTTTAACAATCTTTTTTAAACCTAAGACAATGTTTATAATCTCGCAATCGGGTTCAATTATAACTGATATTGACTAGTAAATTTAGGAGTTATGCCCTTTTCACCATAAAAAAGCCAGATTTCACTTTTACACTCTAGCATCTTTATTCCTTAAGCAATGATCTTTCTCAGGTGAGCGATCAAGGGCCATCTTGGCCCTCTTGTATCAACTTTGTCCAGGTAAGTTTTGTGCTCTGAAGAAAAAAAAAAAAAAGTGAAACATTGTTAAATCTGATTTTTGTTGTAGTTTGAGCAAATATAAAAAAAACATTAAGGCTATAAAAAGTTACGTATTCTATTTATATAACGTTATATTATGTAATATAATGCAGACTCAAATTATAAGGATTTCGCCTCTGCAAGGCGAAAACCTAATGTTCTTCTTCTGTTGATTTGTTTTTTTTTTAACGGCTTTCCGCAACCTGCGAAAAACGTATAGGGTTTGTTATGTTTATTCTTATTATTACGGCTTTCCGCAAACCTGCAGAAAACGTATAGGGTTTGTAATGTTTATTCTTATTATTATTCCTCATTTTCCAACCAAATCCAAGAGTTAATTTCAATATGTTGCCAGCGTCTGAGTAACATGAAAATTAAATTGCCCCGACAAAAAAGTTCAAATTTTTAAATTCAATCATTTTAAATTTTCAATGACGTCAGATTTGACGTCAGATTTGACGTCAGCTTCAAAAGTTTGTTCGCGCTCTAGAGCCTTCAATTTTGGTCCGATTATCTTGATATTTTTACAGAAGATGTATTTTAGGATGTAGATGTATACCTTGACATTCAAATTTCTAAATTCGAAAAGATAAAGATTTCATGGCAATACCGAGTTTCGAACTTCGGTCCAATAATTAAATTTAAATGTTACAAAGCCCCCTTATGCGTTAGAAGCATGAACATTGGACAGCATAGCGGCATAGAAGTTTACATTCTATTTTCTGAATGATTTTCTTTTAAGTCACGTGGTTATGACGTCATCAAAAAGACAAGCAAGAATTATTTTGAAAAATCATATAAAATCGCCAATTAGACCAATGAACTAATACTTTTCAAAAATGTCGAAGCTTAGTACGTTCATAAACTCTTGAAAATTTCAAGTGATTACGTCATCAAACATGGCAGTTATTCATGTTTGATGGAATGCCTACTTGAAAATGTGAAAACAAACCTGTTCGCATTCTCGAAGATACTTTTTTTTCTTGATTAATAGAACATAAGCTAAATATGTCCTTGCAAAAAATATATTTTTGTTTAGTCACTTGATTTTGACGTCGTTGAAATATAAAAATAATTCATTTCAATACGTATTCGCGCTGAAGCGTCATGAGTATTGATGCCAATCTTAAGCATACCTTAAAGAATTTATGTTGTGTCACTTGTTTATGACAACATTGATGTGTAAGCAAAATATATTAAAAAGATCAAAAGATTGTATATATTAACTTTAATAAGTAATAATGCCGTACCTCAACATGCGTAAAAAGTCCAGAAAATTTCAAGTGATTACGTTATCAAACATGACTTATTCATGTTTTTCGTAAAAGGACTAATTCATAGAAAGCTATTAATTTGAAGAAAGGAATGTAAGTGGTCATTGGGTTGGTTGAGCAAGATCCGAGTGTTCTTTTGCAGAAATGAATGCCTGCGTTGAATAGTGATACATTTTTGAGTAAATGAGTCGCATTTACGATGAATTAGTATAATTATACTAGAGCCACAAAACCTATACGGATATCTTATTGCATTTGCTATCACTGTTTTCTGCAAACCTGAAGAAAATGACAAATACATGTATATCTACCTATCGATTTTTTATGTTTTCTAAATGTTTAACGGTTTCTTTTTCTAAATCTGTAAAAATAAGCAAATATACAAAGCAAATGAATCGTTGAAAGTTTCAAGACGTTTATAACGTTAATTACATAGAAATAAGAAATTATTTTCATTATTTTGCTTACACCTCTGCCTTTGTTTCCATCTAATTTTGCAAATGTAAAACTCAATTAATTTAAAGGTTAAAAGTCGTCGATTTTAAAGTTTTTTTTTTTTCGTTTTTACAATTTCAATTGTGGATCAAATTGCAATGAATACTTGTTAAGTCATAAGTGATATGCTTACAAAGAAAAAGATATTGAATAAAGAATAAACAAAAACTTTTAAAATCGATTGAATAACGTAAGGAAGCAATTCTTGAGGATAGTATTATCTTACAATTTTCCTGTTGTTTTTTTTTCTGCATGATAGTAAACGGTTGTGTAATCAAATAAGATCCACATTTATGCTTTCTCAATATCTTCATAAGAAGATGAAAATAAATAGAAAAAAAGATTTAAAGCTGATTTACGTATTTAATCATCTATTATAATGCATCATTATTCGATTTCTTTTTATTAACTTATATATTCAATACCTTTGAAATAAGCAAACGGAAAGCCGCTTCGATTGTATCTTAAACAAACGACTTCTAGTTTTTTTAGGTTTTCGCCTCTGCAGGGCGAAAACCTATTCTTCTTCTGTTGATTTTTTTATTAGGTTTTCGCCTCTGCAGGGCGAAAACCTATTGTTCTGATTTTTTTATTAGGTTTTCCCCTCTGCAGGGCGAAAACCTATTGTTCTTCTTCTGTTTATTTTTATTTTTTTTTTCAAATTCCACCCATTTTTGTAGCCAGCCTAGCGGCCAGATGAGAAAAGCTACAGCTATGAAATTTTGGGCATGGAGTCATCTTTATCTGAACATGTGCCTAAATGGTCAAACTGTTCACTTTTATTTCTTATTTAGCCACTAGGGGGCGCAATGCATGTAATCACCTTTTTGCTAATAACTCAAAAACTTGAAACCTAATTTAGATGCGGTTTTTTACATAATTTTTCTTGTTGACAGCCCAATCAAATATGATGGAAATCTCATCATGGAGTACTGGGGAAAAAAATTGTTCTAGGAGAGGCTGAATGTTCGAACCTTGGAAAAAAGTGGAATAATGAGGGTAGGTCTACGAAAAACCTACCTACTTTTGTTAGAGATCAGATAGAAGAATTCTGTTTGCTGCATACGATTTGCAAGACATATACGCACAAAATATATTGGGTGGCGAATTTAGAAAATGCGTGGTTTGTCCTCTAGAAACGGTCAAACTTCACTAAATTTTAGGAAAAATTAAAATTTCAAAAACATGTTTTTGTCGCTCCTGACTTTATTTTCTGCTCATTCTTCATCAAATTATAACTCAAAAAATTGAAGTCCGATTCGAATGCGGTTTTCTGCATTCTGTTCCCTGTTGATAGCTTAATAACATATGATATGATTAGAGGGTCCGTGTGGCTGAAAGCTTTTGAGCTACGGAAGGTTGAATGTTCGAACCTCGCAAAAAAAAACAAAAAAAACTGGGCAAATGAGGGTAGGTCTACGAAAAACCTATCCGTTTTTGTTAGAGATCAGATAGAAGAATTGCGTCTCCTGCATACCATTTGAAAGACATATACACAAAAAATATATGGGATGGCGAATTTAAGAAATGCCAAAAAACATGTTTTTGTCGCTGCTGACTTTATTTTTTGTTTATTCGTCATGACATTTTCACAAGTTATGATTGGTATGTTTGAAAGGGCCTCACAATTAAAAAAAAAATGAAAAGGTCAAGGTCTATTACGATTGTTTTGTTTTTATTCTGCTACAAATAGCTCCAAAACTAAAAGTATTTCATTGATAGTATATCAACAAAAGATTTAGTTCTTAAAGAGCTCTTTCCAGTGATGTTTAGTTTTTGAAGATTGGACTTGATTTGGTCATTATACGGCAGTCCAAAGTTTGATCCTTTTTTGGAATAATTGTAAATCAGTTTTCATGCTCCAAATTGTAATATATAAGAAAAAGAATGTTCGACTAGTGCGACTTATATACCTGTTTGAACTATTTGCTGTTTTTGCAATTTTGTTTCTCATTTTGCCGCTAGAGGTCGTTTTGCTTAAAATCACTCTTTTGCTTATAACTCAAAACGTTAAAGTCTGATTGAAATGCGGTTTTCAGCATTTTGTTCCTTGTTGACAGCACCTCAGAATGTGATGAATGTGATGTGATGAATGTATGGGAAAATATTTGCGCTAGAAGAGTTTGAATGTTCTAACATTGCAAAGAAAATCCCCCCAAAAATGTGCAAATGAGAGTAGGTCTTCTTCAAAAATCCTGTGCGTTCTGTTTCATATTAAAAATTGTGGCTGAGTTGAAATAAAGTGTTCAAGTTGATAAGGTTAAAAGCGAAAACCGAGATACCGCTTGCGGTTCTAGTTATCATTTTGTTTTTCTTCTGTTGATTTTTTTTTATTTCCACCCATTTTTGTAGACAACCTAGCGGCCAGATGAGAAAAGCTACAGCTATGAAATTTTGGGCATGGAGTAACATTAATCTGAACATATGCCTAAATGGTCAAACCTTTCACTTTCTTTTCTGATTTAGCCACTAGGTGGTGCTATGCATGTAATCACTCTTTTGCTAATAACTCAAAACTTTGAAGTCTTATTTAGATGCGTTTTTTTACATAATGTTCCTTATTGACGGCAAAATCAAATATGATGGATATCTTGGATCGAGTACCGGAAAAAATTGTTCTAAATGAGGTTGAAAAGTCCAAACCTTGCAAAAGAGTGGACAAATGAGGGTAGGTCTACGAAAAACCTACCCATTTTTGTTAGAGATCAGAAAAAAGAATTCTGTTTGCTGCATACGATTTGCAAGACATATACGCACATAATATTTGGGGTGGCGAATTTAGAAAATGCACGATTTGTCCTCTAGAAACGGTCAAACTTCACTAAAATAAAGGAAATATTAAAATTAAAAAAACATGATTTTGTCACTCCCGACTTTATTTTCTGTTAATTCTTTATGAAATATTCACACTTTATGTATTGTTATGTTTGAAAGGGCCTTACAATTAAAAAATTGAAAAAAATAAAAAGGTCAAGGCCATATTACGATTATTGTGTTTTTATTCGGCCCAAAATAGCTCCAAAACTATAAACATTTCATTGAGAGTATATGAACAAAAGTTTTAGTTCTTGAAAAGCTCGGGCTTGGTTTGGAATTTTACGGCAGTCCAAAGTTTGATCCCTTTTTGGAATAATTGTAAATCAGTTTTTATGCTTCAAATTGTGATATATAATAAATAGAATGTTTGACTAGTGCGACTTGTATACTTGATTGAATTATTTGCTGCATTGCTAGGTACCTTATGGTGAAATTTTAATCAATTTTGCCGCTAGGGGGCATTTGGCTTTAAATCACTTTTTTGCTTATAACTCTAACAGTTGAAGTCTGATCAAAATGCGTTTTTTTTTCATTATGTTCCTTGCTGATAGCCTACTAAAATATGATAGTTTCAAGCTATGAGTGGCTGAATTTTTTTTAGCTAGTTACGGAAGGTTGAAATTTCGAACCTCGCAAAAAAAAACTCTGCAAATAAGTGTAGGTCTATGAAAAACATTTTCACTTTTGTTAATGATCAGAAAGAAGAACTCTCTTTGCTGCATACGATTTGCAAGACATATACGCATAAAATATATGGGTTGGCGAATTTAAGAAATGCATGGTTTCTCTTCTAGAAACGGTCAAACTTCACTAAAATATTGGAAAAATTTAGATTTTAAAAACATTTTTTGTCGCACCTGACTTTATTTTTTGTACATTCTTCTTAAATTATTCACACTTTATGTATTGTTATGTTTGAAAGGGCCTCACAGTCTACTCCTCACAATTAAAAACAAAAGTTTTAGTTCTTGAAGAGCTCTTTCCAGTATTGTTTTGTTTTTTAAAGATCGGACTTGATTTCGTCATTTCACGGCAGTCCAAAGTTTGATATTTTTAGAATAATTGAAAATCAGGTTTTATTCTCCAAATTGTGATATATAAGAAATAGAATGTTTGACTTGTGTACTTGATTGAACTATTTGCTGCATTGTTAGGTACCTAATGGTAAAATTTTAATCAATTTTGTTTCTCATTTTGCCGCTTAGAGGCGCTTTGCTTGAAATCACTCTTTTGCTTATAACTCAAAAAGTCGAAGTCCGATTCAAATTCGATTTTCAGCATTATGTTCCATGTTGATATCATATTAAAATATGATATTTTTCGAGGGTATGAGTGACTGAAAGTTTTTGAGCTACGGAAGGTTGAAAGTTCGAATCTCGCAAAAAAAAAAGAGTGTAAATGAGAGTAGGTCTATGAAAAACCTACCCATTTTCGTTAGAGATCAGATAGAATAACTCTGCTTATTGCATACGATTTGCAAGACATATACGCACAAAATATATTGGGTGGCGAGTTTTTGATATGCATGTTTTTTCCTCCAGAAATGGTCAAACTTCACTAAAATTAAGAAAAAAAAATGTTTTTTATCGCTCCTGACTTAACTTTTTGTTCATTCTTCATGGAATTTTCACATGTTTGAAATGGCCTCACAATTAAAAACAAATTGCAAAGGTCAAGGTCGTATTTGATTTTTTTTTCTTCGGCCCAAATAGCTACAGAGCTGAAAATATTTTATCGAGAGTTAATGAACAAAGGTTTTAGTTCTTGGAGAGCGCTTTCCAGTGAGGTTTAGTTTTTGAAGATCGGACTTGATTAAGCCATTTAACGGTAGTCCAAAGTTTGATCCTTTTTTAAACAGTGGAAAATCAATGGTTTGTATTCTTCAAATTGTGACATTTGAGAAAGAGAATGTTTGACCCTTGTATATTATATACCTTATTAAACTATTTCCTTCATTTCTACGTACCTAATAGAAAATATTTAATCAATTTTGTTTCCCATTTTGCTGCTAGGGAGCGCTTCGCTTAAAATCACTTTTTGCTTATGACTCAAAAAGTTGAAGTCCGATTCAAATGCGGTTTTCAGCATTCTGTTCCTTGTTGACAGCATAATAGAATATGATGGATTTCAAAGTATCGGGTATGGGAACATATTTGCACTAGAAGAGCTACTTACATGTAATTAGCTGAAAGTTCCAAATATACACAAACACAATACGTTTTCTAGAATTTAAACCCCCAATTTCCTGACAGCTTTTAAGATTTCCATAACAAAGATTATGTGCAAAATGAGGAGTTACATGAACCCCACTTTTGTTAGGCTATCGCCTCTTCACTAGATTTGGCAAATGATTGCAGACTGATGCGAAAAGCTAAATTAACATATTATCACATGATCTGTACTAAAGTATTTACGTCAAGATTTCGCTAGGGAGAGCGCTCCATGCTTAATTGCTTATAAATCAAGAACTTGAAGTCCTTTTTCAGTGCGTTTTCTTTTGCGTTCTGTTTCATATTGAAAATTGTGGCTGAGATGAAATAAAGTGTTCAAGCTGATTAGGTTAAAAGCGAAAACCGAGATACCGCTTGCGGTTCTAGTTTAACTTATTTTTATACATTTTAACTAACTCCGACGGAAAATTCTAGTAAATTACAATTAATATTTAATACCTATAATGTAATATTTTCATGCATTTATTTCATACAAAGAAAGTTTCATCATTTAGTAATTATTAAGTCATTTCCATGACGTTTCATCATCACCGTTATTAAAATCATGTAACGGGAATGACTCGTAACGGAAATGATCAAAATGTAAATAATTTCTTTTTGAGAGCCTCACATAAACTTTTACACAATTCAAGGACACGATTGATATCTTGCACAATCCTTTATTAAATATGGCATTGTGTTAAAAATGATGCATGATAACAAAGAAAAATAAATACAGAACGGAATTGATGATGTAAAATGGTACGATTCATATTAAAGCTACTTACTTCGAATTTTTTCCTCCAGTGTGATTGACTCCGCCATTTGTGGATTGTTTCGCGCGTAGATAACTTTGATGACGTAGGCAAACAGAGTTAGTATTCAAATATTGGTTGTAAGCGTATTTTTTATGGTCGTAACGGAAATAAAAGCAATGCAGGGACCGACTTTTGAGATGCCGTATGTCTATTTCTACAGTCGATGTCTGCATTAAAATAAATCTAAAATAACATTTTAAACAACTGCAGAGAGAATAATAGGAAATAGAATGCGATTTCCATCAACGAGGCTCATCGATCACTTTTAGATTTAGCTCCTGAGTGATAGGGACAATACTTTACTGAGTAGTTGCGTTCTTCTCCTGGAATAGGACATTCTCAAATTCATTTTTCTCCACGTATCTTTATGATTATAAATGTATTTTTTGCTGAAATAAGATAATGGCATATTCTCTTTATGAAAATATGCAATTTTAATAATATGAAAACGATATGAACTAAAGGGACAGTAGTTGCTAAAAAAAAACAACATACTTACTGTTACAAACAGCAGGTCTAATGATTTCACAAGGCAAAAATACATGTCATTTTGACAAATATCACAGCTGTAGGCCGTTTGTTTCAGAGATTTCTAAAATGTGTTTTGAAAAGTCAATGTAAATCAAGAGTGTCCTCGACCTATAATTTCCATGATTTTTTTTCCATTTCTAAATCTGAAAAAAAAAAATCATAAAATTATCGAGAAATTTTCCGATGAAAACTCATATTATCAAATTTTATCAAAAATATTGAACACAAAAGTACAGAAAAATACTTTAATAATAGTAGACATAGCCTATGATGATGATTTGAGATGAATAAATTAACTAATCTAGAGATCAAATGAGATACATCTTACAACAGGTAATTCCTTTCTTATATAATTATTGGAAGAGTTTGGGTCTGCAAGGCATGGCATTTCCATATAGTAAGCTACTAAGGCGGTGTTAATGCATGTAAAAAATCATCAGCAGCAACAAGGACGATGATAACGAAACAAATTAGCACAGGTAAGTATTCATTTTGTACAGGTCCCGGAATTTAAAATCTTCCCGATAGTTGGCGTGGCGTAGGAGTATGGAATTCTTTTTGTATTGATGATATGTATAAAATTAAATGAATGTATATTTACATAGCTTTACAACATATGCTACAATTTAAAGTTAAATTCACCCTTTTCAAGCACTATATTATACTTGGACCGCAGATTAGGCCTGGGGCCGTCAATTAGACATGTTCAATACGGCCATGTGTATAGTGTTTGTGTTTTCTACACTTTCTACATTATGTTGTAATGTTTATTATTAAACTGCGGTTTCATTGTTTTTTAAGTCGACGTTATTCATCTAAAAATCTGAATATTTAAACGTAACAAAGCATCTTCCAAAATCTTTTTTCTGTGCTTTAATGAATTAGGTTGCTTGCAAAGTCTGTAAACCAAGTTTTAAAACTCACGGCCTACGAATTTAGGGGGAAGTTTTCAGATTCCGATTAAATGTGTCGAATTTCTTTTTAATAACGATAGATGACTTTCGTATTTTGAATCTTGACTTTTTTTTTTACAAAAGTAAATAGAAATAAATCTAATTGATTCATTTTTTTTTTCATGGCTTTATTTTACAATACATTTAATAACGATGGTTGTTCCCTTTTTTTATTATGCGGCTCATTGGCAAACCAATTCTATTTTATGCTGACGCCGCGTTTCAAGAGAATGATCGAACTGTCAGGTTAGATAAAATAACTTACTAATTGGATTTCAGACTGGACATTCCTTGTCATAAATATCAGCACCAAATGCTTACCTGTATAATCGTTACCGAATTACTAATTTGGGCTATCGGAAAATACATTTTATATTGTTAATATTCCTAAGACACGATAAAACTATTAAAACGTAGGATAAGTTGACGCAACTCACCGAATACGCACAGGAAAATAAGTTCCCTCCGCTTATATCCTAAACAAATTAGACAACAGAAATGTAATTTCCTGGGATTCAAATAAAAAAAAAGATATATCAAATTTGCTACTTGTTGAAAAGTCGACAAAATGTGATTTTATATTCGCCTTGACGTTTACAGCAAATAAACACATATGTACCCTTTAACATTTCCATAATCCTACTCTAAGATAGTAATTATTTCCTATGTACGTGTTTGTTTATTGGGCTTAACGTCCTGCCAACAGTATTTCAGTCCCTTGGAGACACAGATACACGTATAGTGCTGCCAGAAGACTGCAGTTTCATGCCGTAAGCATGCGGTATGATACCACACCCAAAACACATTATTCTGATACTGGGTCAACCAATCCTGGAACTTTCATTATAAGTGATTCTTGGGCGTACGTTCTAACCACAAGACCACTCGTACTTTTCAAGAAAGAGTAGTATTCATGGCAAGAAATATTAAGTTATATTACATAACTTTTTGTGTCCGCCATGTCGAATCGACAGTTATAAATACATCATGCAAAAGGTTTTTGATTCATTCTATAGCTATTCTGAATGAGCAAGAAATTTGAATACCACAGTGATTGACTGTGAAGGCCTAATATAGGGAGTTAAGTCAATCACACGTTTAAATTTTTGACGAAACGGCTTCATAAAAAGTAACAAAGAAATACAGCGCTGTTGGGCGAAAACTAAAAAAAAAAATGTTTATCTGTGTAATTGAAATACTAAATAGCAAATACTGACCTTTAAGAATGTTTCATTATCTATTGTGTCTTTCATAGAGTTTCAATAACTTAATGGAGGACAATGCAATCAACCAAATGTTTTTTGTTGTTTTTTTGTGGGTTTTTTTCATTTATTTTTTTATGTACATTCAAAATTCAAAACCACAAGCCTACACAGACAATATAGGACTTCACTGAGTAAAAATATACTGCATGTCATATCCTTTATACATATTCCTTGTTTAATGTGTACTATAGTTTAAACCAACTGGGTTCCACGATTGAAACAATGAATTACTGTTGCTGAAGTTGTTTTTTTCTCTCTCCGCTGATTCTTTTCACATATTCCATGTTTAATGTGTACTTTATCTTAAAGCAACAGGGATCCAAGATTGAAAAGTTTTTTAATCGATCGATCCCTGGAAGACTGTTAGGAACCGACCTGGTAATTGTTCATCTATCTTATTTGAAAACGATTTAATTTCAGACAAATTCTGAAATTGTTCCCATCTTGTAGTCTAATTCGAAAGTAAACTAAATACCGTAATTGCAATGAATACGTTTATTATAAATAAATGCAAACGTAAGCAAATTACGTTTTGTGACAGGGAGTAATTGGTTTGATAGATTAAATGTTTCAAAACGATATTATATTGTTAGACATAATGGCATACCCAAGCCAGGCTTTGTAGAATATGTGTAGTTGAATAATGGTAAAACTTCAAAAACCTTCTCCTATGAAAGCAATAGTCAAAATGTAATTCCTTTGCACAATTGCATAAACAATGAGCCCCCCCCCCCCCCCCCCAGGGGTCCTTTTTTTCATATACTCCATATAAAAGATTTGAAAAATCCTCTTCAATGAAACTAACGGTTAGATGTTAATTCCTTTTGGCATATATATGGTCACCTCATGGCTGTCGACTATTATTGCTAAAATAAAGTCGATCTCTTGAAAAATGAGACCCCTTGGGGTTCTTATTTTTTTTAATTTTTTTTTTGTTGTTGTTTTTTTTTTTTGTTTTTGTTTTTTTGTTTTTCAATAGCCTTATCCTCGATTTTACCGAATTTCGTTTGTCTTTAAATGATTTTTATCATTTCTCTCCTCTCAACTGAACAGGCAAAAAGCCTCAATCAAAAATGTCTTCACGTTGCGACATTTGATCACAAAAAAAGCATTATTGAATTTGATTTTAGAGTGATTTTTCAAATAAAACCCGCTCATAAAAACGATTGGACAGCTCATTTGAAAGTATCGGAATCAGTTATCAGTGTTTAAAAGTACAAAAATCAACATTTGTCACCTTTCTGATTAAATGTTATCTAATATCAGCCAGAATCGGTCACCAAGGGGCATACGAAAACCCATTATCACACCATAAATTGGCGGGAAAAAGTATGGTACTGTTAAAAAGTCCAGCAAACGAATAAAATGCACGTTAAAGAAATTTCAAAGAATGATGAAGGATCACGACATGTTAAGACTGAGCAACATTTGTCAATAAAGTGTGGTACAGTTGGAATCACAAAGCAGAGACAAAAGAACAGCATACTAAATCGCTCTTGTCTGTCTTTATTGACAATAATGTTGTTAAATAAATGCATGGTAAATGCATGTCTAGCTGAAACTGGTCCATTAAGGCTAGGCTAGCTGCCAAAATTCGTTTTATATGCATTACAAATTGCAACTTTCTTGTGTACTATATGTTTTAGAACGTTTTGCTAGAAAGTCTAATCTATTTCCATGAAGAAATTTGCATTTAATTATGAACAAAATTACTAGAGACTAGGAAGGACAATACAACATTGCTTCATCAAAAAAAAATTATTTTTCATGAATTGCATTTCCTTTATTTACGTCTGTCTTTTTTATGATTGGGGAATTGGCAAACAAACAATTCTTTATCTCTTTTGGTGTTGAACAGCTTACACACACGCTACATAAATCAAGCAAAATGCAAACGAAAACCCTTTTTGCTATAGTAACAATTTTCCATATATGACGTAAATTAATAGTGCTAAACTCTGTAATTCGACCAATATTTAAGTACCATAATTTAAGTTAACCGAATAGCCTGTTGTTTACTGTAATTTTACTTAATTTTCTTTGTTGTTAATATATTATGATTTTTGGGGTTTGATATTGACCCTGCACGGAAATACAGTCGGCACTCGTTATGTCGACTTCGTTTATGTCGATTTTTTACCTATGTCGATTTTTTTGCAAAGTCCCGATTTTTTTTCTGCTTTATTAATATTAATTTAGCATTCATATCTCGATTTTTCTTATCTCGATTTTTTCGCTATCTCGATTTTTTTACCTGTCCGCAGTATGTATTTCACACCTTATTTCTAATTCTTATGTCGAAGTTACTTGGCAGTTTGCCGAGGTGCGAATATCCCTGTGTTGGTCACTGCTCACGCATAATCATTTAGCGCTTTGATAAAGCCGATCTTCTGTTAATTACTAATTAGCGTAACAGTTGATTAATATTATAAAACGCATTTTTTATTGTTCTGCTTTCATTATCATCGTACTGAATCTTACGTGAATGTAAATTATACGGGCACCGAACTTATTCTCATGATATGCTGGATATAACGGACCGATCAAACAGGTATTTTCTTTAGACATAACGAGTGTATATGGTGTCATTAATTACGCGTGCCTCGCTTCTCACAAATGTGCCCCGGTTTAGATTCCCGGTCACGTAAGTGAGAGGGTACAGTGGCCGCTCGTACAGACATATGGGTTTTCTCCGGGCTTTCCGGTTTCCTCCCACAATCACCACATACGCCGCAATTAGAGTCATCGAGGATGATTCATATAAGTAGTGATAACTTGTTTCGTAATCAATGTAAAATCAAGTTTAAACTTTTTTTACCGACCCTCTGTATTTCCGTGTAAAGTCAGTTCTAAATCCAATAATTGATTTGTTTCATTGACCATTTTTTCTTGTCATGTGTGTTGAGAATCAGTGATAGAGTACTTTAACTTTAAAGGTCGCTGTACTTTACAAATCCAATACATATACAAAATATCTATATATATTTTTTTTTATTTTTGAAAATCGATATTGATAAATATTCATTATATTGCGCGATACTGACGAACACAAGAAACGTAATTCAAATAACTAAGTAATTCTAGTACGAAAAAATTCAGACGCCATTTAATTTCTACTGACCCTAATTGAATTTCTAATGATCCTACATAAAAATGTAGGGGGTCCCTACATTAACGCAAACCTTTGGAAGGTGAATGAATTAGTCTTATACTGTTACTTTAAAATAGATTTTTGTCTTGAAATCATACTCGCAAAGGCCTTAACATCTAATTCTCTGTAGCCAAATGTAGACGAAAATACCAGGGGAATTATGTAGATGTGCAATGTGTTTTTCTTTCTACTCGAATATGACGCATCTTAGATTTCATGCCCAGTAATTCACTTCCGGTAAAGTCGACAAACACCGCTACGTCTAGGACCACTTAAACTATATCAAGGTACCCTAATGAAACAGTTGGAAACCTTTGTTATCTCCGTGAAAGACCGAATGAAGCGGAAACTTTACAGGGGCTTTAACTTAATATTCTACCATAACCGTATTGCTTTCGTTTTAATCGTATTCATTATTTGATTGTTTGGTTTGACGTCCAACTGATAGTATTTCAGTCACAGAGACTATATCTACTTGAAGTTTACATGAGAGGGAGAGAGGGTCCACGACTTTACTAAACGCAATGTAATTAAAGAAACTCCGTTGTTTGTAGCGTTTGGGCAGCTGTACATCAAATTCTAAATGAATTAGAATTAAGCTGTTTTGTGTATCCTAACTTTTCTACATTATAATTTAGCATCATTACTGATTTTTTGATAAATTCGCCAATTTTCAATGGAAGTTGCCAGCTGAAATAGTATTGAAACAAGAGGGCCATGATCGCCCACCTGATTACTGATCACCATGATCTTTGATCGAAAACATTATAACTTAGTTTGAGAGATTTGACAAATTATGTAGCCAGTATTATACTAAAATTTGATATAATGACCTATTTTTTTACCATGCCTTACCCATGATCGAACTTGACCGAGATATCATCCAACATTTTTAGCAAGTTTAACAAAGGTTTGGCTAAACGTGTTACACTCTGTGATGTTAACAAGATTTTACTAAGATTTGACTTAGTGACCTATTATTTGACCCCGCCTCATCCATGATTAAATTTAACCGTGATATCAGGACGAATATTCTGAACAAGATCCGTTGAGTTTGAACAAGATTTAACCAAACTTTGATCTTCTTTTTGACCCCATCCCACCCATGAACACGACCGAGACAGTAACAAGACATACAATCTTAGCAAGCCTGAGGAAGGTTGGATCAAAATTGTCGTTTCTAGATTGTAAACACTAAAAGTGTTGGCACAATTTTATAACTCCTGACATTATGGGCCAAAATCAGTCATAAATAACTCCTGACCTAATGGGCAAATATCAGTCATAATCAAACTTAGATTATTGGAGATTATGACCATAAACAATAAGCATTGTCATACAGTTTAAAGAAGTTAAATTAAGATGATAGAGTAAAAACAAGATTAAATCTGGCTTTCTTTCTTTTTCTTTTCTTTTTTTTTTGAAAATAAAGGGCAATAACTCCTGACCAAATGGACAGATATCACCCATGATCGAATTTGACCGAGACATTATAGTCATAAACATTATCATAAAGTTTAAATATGATTGTTAAAAATGGAGACACTAGATTGTAAACAAAGTGAAATCTTGCATATTTTTTTATATTAAAAGGGGCATAACTCCTGACCTTATTGGCCGATATCAGCCATAATCAAAATCGAAACAGAAAGATCAATCGAATGATACTTGTGGATATAAGAAACAAATGCGTTCATGCTTTGTTCATTTAAGACAGATATTTGGAATGGATAAGGTCTAAAGCGTTACCTCCTGATCTCAAAGGATTTGCAAAAAACTGTATAAGATCAACAAAAAAAGGTTCGTTTTCAATTTGCACTGTACTGATTTTTTTTAGAACCTGTATAGAACCCTTATTCAATGCAGACAATAGTTTTCTGCATTGAGCGTAGGCTTTTTTCTCTGTAGAAATGTCTATATAGATTCTATCCGACTAAGAAATCACCCTTTACTTGTGAATCGCTTGATTGTGCAGGGCTATCGATCTCCATGTTTTAGTGTCTGTTTAATGCACCATTCCCCAAGCCAAAAAGTATTTTTCGCCTATTTCCAAATCCCCCCTACAATAAAAATGTAGGAGCTCACATAATTGAAGTGGTAGATTGTTGTACAATACCACTGTACTGTATACTAGTTTATTTCCATTTCACGTTTAACCTACATGTATAAAGCTACTAGACAAAAAGATTTTGTACATTTTTATTAACGCCTCGGGAGCGGGAGGTCGTGGGTTCGATCTCCGGCCGCGACATACTTAAGTCGTAAAAAATGTTACTGATATAGCTCCCTTGCTTGGCGCTCAGCATATATGGGTAGTTGCAGGACTGGTTGGCCCGAACTTTTTTGTATACGGTAAAGTAGAATAAAGAAAGACGTTCTATTGAAATAAATCGCTGATAAATTTAAATTTTCAAAGCTTCTGATTGGCAACAAATTTAAGATGACTACTAAATAGCCATGTCAGTCTCATTTTGAAATAGATGAACTTTTATTTTCGTATAATTTAATTTTAGTAGCACCGAACACTTTCGGGATATATGCACATAATTGTTTTGTTTCATTTGATCATTTTCTGTCTTCATAGATTCTATACAACAGACAATAGTAAAGAAACAGTTCATCTCATTTTAATGAACATCATTTATTTATAATTTAATTTCCGCAATAAACAGATTTGAATTCCAAGTAATAACACAAGCATAAGGATGATTAATTATGTACCAACTGCTCCATGAAACAAAACGAACTGTTTGATTCACCTCAAGTATTAAATGGAACATTTTAATTACATGAATTCCATATGGAGAACCTGAGGCCTAAATTGAATGTGTCTCGCATGTATAGTTCGTTAGCATATACTCTCGTGTATATGTGGGAGGTGGGTGGGTTAAATATCAAAATTGATTTCATGTAAACGTTTGCAACTTTCGCTTTTTAAAAGTTATATTTGTTTTATTACACTAAATGCTGGTTCAAAACTTATTGATCTTAAAATTTCTGTTTTGCCCTAATTTGTATACATTGTCTTAGAGAGCCACGACATTCGACACTAAATTTTGAATGTCGCAGTACGACCTTCAGAATTTGAAACAATTATTGCCTAAATATAATATTTATTTAAAATTTTCACATTGACATTTATTTACACATAACAAATGTCATCATTTTAAAGGTAAGTGAAATCAGCCGATATCAATGATGACATGGTTTTATGTTAGCATGAACAAAATTTCAAACCAAGTCGAAGTGGCGCTCTTGTCCAAAGATGTTTTTGACATACGCAGGGTGATCCAGAAATTCGCGGAACAATTCAATATACCAAAATGTTATAGACTTGTATCATTCAAACTTGCTCTGAACGCAAACACGACTTTGATGAAAAATAAATAACTGCAAACACTTTCTTTATTTACGTTGCTATAGTTACCCATGTATCGATTTTCGGGCAAACTCATACGTTAAATGACTTACAAACGTTAAATTTTATAACAAAGCGCGTATAATTTCTTTTTCGCGGGATTAACTTTGATTATGACGCCAGCATGCATACATTAATTCAAACATATGGAAAATCACAGCCGCCGTCAAGTTTTTGGTAGGCTTTGCGGAAACACCAACGCAGACATTGAAGCTGATGAAAGAGGCTGGCCGCGGGAAAATATTTTAAAAACAAACTTTTGAGTTAGAGAGGCACAAAAGATGTAGAGAAATATGCATTGGTTTAAAAATGATGAACGAGAAGGACGGCCAAAGAAATCAACCAAAAAATTCAACTTTAGAAGTCGCTGTCTTTGAATCTGGTATGCTGGTTTTTGATGAGAAATGAGTACCAGACTGGATAAGGTAATGACAATGAAGAAAAGTCAAACTAGGGAATGTGCTAGGTTAGTGCACAATGGGCCCAAAAGAGTCTAGCGGAAGAAAAAAGGTTCTCGCCTAGACATGCCAAAATTCATCGCTATGTATGAGCGCGAAGGCGAAATTTTCCTTCGGCGGATCTGTCTAATCTATTGCAAAGGTGGATCTGTCGGCACCGCCTGAACCGCTTATGCACGACCAGCAAGATTACGAAAATGGCGGCGATGAAATCTTCGGGCAAGTCTTAGCCATATTCGTCACTTCGTGTCAGTCCAAACAAAACGAGGGTCATCTTAGAACAATTGGGAGATAAGCCTGCCCATTGCAGCCCTGTTTTTTACGAATCGGAATAATTTTAGCATTCTTGCTAAAACATTTTGAAATCTGGTTCTATATGGATCCAGTTTATTTTAGCAACTTTTGTGAAGGTTCACACAAAGATCGTCCCTGCTAAGTTTATCAGATTCTGTCTAGCGGTTTCAGGGGAGATATTGCTTAAAGTTTTCACTATATACATACAATGCAAATTAGCTCCGCCCATGGAAGCCATGTTTTTACGCATCGGAATTATTTTAACAATCTTGGTAGTTACCCAAGGAATATCTGTACTAAAACATTTTGAAATCTGGCCAATAGTTTTGAAGGAGATGATTTTTAAAGTTTTCATAATATTTTCCGTTGCCATGGCAACCAGAGTTCTACATGGATCAAGTTTATTTTAGCAACTTTTGTAAAGGTTTACCCAAGGATCATCCCTGCTAAGTCTTATCAAATTATGTCCAGTGGTTTCAGAGGAAATGTCGTTTGAATGTTAATTTTAATTACATGAATTCCATATGGAGAACCTGGGGGCTAAATTGAATGTGTCTCGCATGTATAGTTCGTTAGCATATACTCTCGTGTGTATGTGGGAGGTGGGTGGATTAATTTCACAATTGAAATTTGGAATTGATTACACTGATTTCATGTTAACGTTTGCAACTTTCGCTTTTTAAAAGTTATATTTGTTTTATTACACTAAATGCTGGTTCAAAACTTATTGATCTTAAAATTTCTGTTTTTGCCCTAATTTGTATACATTGTCTTAGAGAGCCACGACATTCGACACTAAATTTTGAATGTCGCAGTATGACCTTCAGAATTTGAAACAATTATTGCCTAAATATAATATTTATTTAAAATTTTCACATTTACATTTATTTACACATAACAAATGTCATCATTTTAAAGGTAAGTGAAATCAGCCGATATCAATGATGACATGGTTTTATGTTAGCATGAACAAAATTTCAAACCAAGTCGAAGTGGCGCTCTTGTCCAAAGATGTTTTTTGACATACGCAGGGTGATCCAGAAATTCGCGGAACAATTCAGTATACCAAAATGTTATAGACTTGTATCTTTTAAACTTGTTCTGAACGCAAACACGACTTTGATGATTCAAGAAACACAAATGAAAAATAAATAACTGCAAAAACGTTCTTTATTTACGTTGCTATAGTTACCCATGTATCGATTTTCGGGCAAACTCATACTTTAAATGACTTACAAACGTTAAATTTTATAACAAAAGCGCGTATAATTTCTTTTTCGCGGGATTAACTTTGATTATGACGCCAGCATGCATACATTAATTCAAACATATGGAAAATCACAGCCGCCGTCAAGTTTTTGGGAGGCTTTGCGGAAACACCAACGCAGACATTGAAGCTGATGAAAGAGGCTGGCCGCGGGAAAAATATTTTAAAAACAAACTTTTGAGTTAGAGAGGCACAAGAGATTTAGAGAAATATGCATGGGCTTAAAAAATGATGAACGAGATGGACGGCCAAAGAAATCAACCAAAAAATTCAACTTTAGAAGTCGCTGTCTTTGAATCTGGTATGCTGGTTTTTGGTGAGAAATGAGTAACCAGACTGGATAAGGTAATGACAATGAAGAAAAGTCAAACTAGGGAATGTTCTAGGTAAGTGCACAATCGGCCCAAAAGAGTCTAGCGGAAGAAAAAAGATTCTCGCCTAGACATGCCAAAATTCATCGCTATGTATGATCGCGAAGGCGAAATTTTCCTTCGGCGGATTATCACCACTGGTAAGACATGGCTATTTCTGCCTGACAGGGGTAATGGAAACACAATTGTCTTGCATCAGGACATTGCCCCCTCACATCACACAACAGACAGAATGAGATAGAGATCATCAACGCTTAAATATGCCCCTTTCTAATGCAACAATTATACGACCCTTACATTGTGGTTCTGCCGCTGTAAACTGAGTAAAATAAAAGACTAGAAAAACGAAAAAAAATGTGGAAGAATCTACAAAAATAGGTATCTAGTATCAGTTACTTATATTGATAAATGTTTTGCTGCTGTATAAACTGTAAGATGTGGAAAAGGGACGAATGGATATCGGCTTCTAGTATTTCTCAAACCACCGAAGTATTAGAAATAAACAATTTCTTGTTCTGACCATTGATTACATGGATACTGTAGATGCAAAACAGTTAAATCAATTATATAAAAAATAATTATAGATGGATATTGAGCTTATTTGTCTACTTCAACATACCCATCAAGTATCTACTGATTGGAATGATCAAGACCTACAATGCCAAACAAATAATACATGCAAATTGCACAATCAGATAAGACCAGTAAAAACACAGTTCCTGGAAGAACACAAAAATACTTAATAATCTATTGCAAATGTGGATCTGTTGGCACCGCCTGAACCGCCTATGCACGACCAGCAAGATTACGAAAATGGCGGCGGAGAAATCTTCGGGCAAGTCTAAGCCATATTCGTCACTTCATGTCATCCCAAAAAAAACGAGGGTCATCTTAGAGCAATTGGGAGATAAGCACGCCCACTGCAGCCCTGTTTTTTTACGAATCGGAAATCTGGTTCTATATGGATCCAGTTTATTTTAGCAACTTTTGTGAAGGTTCACACAAGGATCGTCCCTGCTAAGTTTATCAAATTCTGTCCAGCGGTTTCAGAGGAGATGTCTTTTAAAGCAAACTGTTGACGACGGCCAACGACGGACGCTGGGTGATAACAAAAGCTCACCTTGAGCATGTTGCGCTCAGGTGAGCTAAAAAATAATTTAAACATCATTGTTCAAAAGATAGCAAAATTTATTACTTTGGCTTGACTACTGATCTAACAGGACCTAAAGCAATGAATACCAAACCAAGATAGACGATCTATACTTTACATACATAAACATTACATGAATATGTATTTTCAAATGAAGGAATCTTATTTAAAATATTTGTTATGGTTGATATTTGCATCGCAATGTAATATTACTCAAATAAATTAAAATAGAAACAGAAATAATTACAATGTAAGAGGTTTAAGTAATAGCAAGAATAGGTTCATGTATTAAAATGGTTCAAAAATAACAAATTCGATATAACGTACCAATAATGTTGCCGAAAATGGAAAGAAGAATGGGATGGACCTTACATCTTTAGTGGTAAAAGCACTCAAAGAGAAGGTTGGTTTGTTTGTTTGATGGGTTTAACGTCCCACCGACAGTATTTCAGTCATTTGGAGACGATGTCTACTTGAGACAGATATAGTGCTGCCACACTGCAGTATCACGCCGTAGACATATGCTTATATGCTGAGCGCCAAGCAAGGGAGCTATAACAGTACCGTTTTTTACGAGTTTGGTATGTCGCGGCCGGAGATCGAATCCACCACCTCCCGCTCCCGAGACGGACGCTCTAACCACTCGGCCACTGGAGACGGTCAAAAAGAAGGTGTTGCTATACAGTCAGTTTACTAATTAATTAAAAAAGCAATATAACAATAACAAACAAAAACGAATTATACATTGGAAAACCGTTAAAATTAGACATTGTTCTAAATAAAAGATGTACATGTATCATTAATCAATATATATGGACTAAACAAGAGGACCCAAAAATTGGGGTTTTAATACAATATTAGACAGTAAACTTGATAAAAAACAGGAGATTCATTAATAAGTCCATAAAATCTTGTAGGTATCTGGAAATTACAACATCCAAATAAAAAGCAATTTACATGGCATTTTTGTCAGAAACCCTTTGTACATTCACGCTTAAACTATTTTCTTATATTGACAACTTGTTAAATGTAATAAAAGAAAGTAAAGTAAAACCAGGATATAAAACATAAATAATATATAAATAAAATAAATAAACAAAAAATGATAACATAAAAGTTGAAAAGGACTAGGATACTTTAAACTAAATGATTCGCTCATCCTAGACAAAGAATATCAAAAGTTAATTTATACGTTTATTAATAAAATTATCGAATTTAATAAAGATACAAATTCAAACATACTTTGGGAACTCATAAAAGGGTCAATTAGAAATGAAACTATACGCAATTCATAAAAAAGAAATAAAAATAGAAATAACAAAATAATGATAAAATAAATTATACATAATAATCAAAAGTAATACATTTTGAATAGAATGAAAAGAACACAAAACACCTCTCAAATATAGCAATATACAAACTTACGATTAATAACAAAGAAGTATCTGGGAAAAAAAAATTAAAACAAAAAAAGTTTAGATGATTATGTATGCGAAATGGCTCTAAAAGAGATGAAAAACAATAAAAGCCCAGGCTCAGACGGATTAACAGTTGAATTTTACACAAATATTTTGCAAGACCTAAAAGATTATTTAATCGAATCCTTAAATTATTCTTTTAATACAGTCAACCTAACAGTGTTACAAAAAAACGGCATAATTTTGTTATTACCAAAACCAAACAAAAATCCTAAAGACCTATCAAATTGGAGCCCTATAACACTACTTAATATTGACTACAAAATAGCAACAAAAGCAATTTCAAATCGATTAAAAAAGTATTACCAAAACTGATAAAGAACAGTTAGGTTTTGTTGAGGGAAGATATAAAGGTGAAAATGTTTAGACTTATTCTCGATGTAATAGACTATTTAAATTAAAAAAAAAAAAGCCAGGTTTATTATTTTTGCCGGTTTTCAAAGGGCTTTTGGGAGTATTAGTCATTCTTTTATACATGATTGTTTAGCATATTTTAATTTTGGACCTGACCTACGGAAGTGGATCTTAGTTTTTTTTTTACTGACATCCGAAGTATGATAATTAATAACGGACATTTATCTGAATCCTATAAAATAGAAAAGGGAGTGAGACAAGGATGTACCCTATCATATTTTAACTTCATTCTATGTACACAAACGCTTACAAATAATATAAATCAGAACAATGATATTGAAGGGTTTGTTAATAATAAAACAAGAATAAATCAAAGTTTCTGTGCTGACGATGCAACTTTCTTCAACAATGGAGACAAAACATTCTTTAAAAACTTAATATAAACCTTAAACAACTTCTCAAAATGTTTCGGCCTCAGCCTCAATATAAATAAATCCATTATACTACGAGTGAGGCCTTTAGTTAAATCTAATATCCAGTTCTGTAGATCACAACCTTTTATCTGGGCTTCAGAAAATGTAACGGCTCTCGAAATAACCCTTTATAATGACACAAACAAAACAGCAAAATATAATATGGACAAAAAATAAGTGAATTCAATAACATATTAAAACAATGGGAGCATATGAAACTTACGTTGATAGGAAAATTAACTGTTATCAAAACTTTAGCCCTTCTGAAACTAATATATCCATTATCAAAGTAAATTAACAAACAACATACAACAGCTATATTTAAATTCATATGGGATGGGAAACCTGATAAAATAAAAAGAACATTATATACCTACCCTATGATCAAGGTGAATCATTTATTTTATCTCTTAATGCTAGATGAGTTAAAAGATATATAGATATCCAGAACAAAAGTCCATGGAAAGCATTTTCCATATGAAGATGAAAAAATTTGGAAATAATCTCATATTTGAATGTAACATTGATGAAAGCACAATTTCAACAACAGATACTGATAAATTCTTCTTTTTCGACGTTCTACATGTATGGACACAAATTCACACCCATACATATTTCTGCAACAAACGGATAGGAAAAACAATTACATGGAATAACAAATTGGTTAAAACTAATGGAAAGACATTTTTCTACAAAAATTGGTACGAAAAAGGAAGGTACGAAAAAGGAATACAATTTTTCGAACATTTATTTGACTACAGGAATAACACAATATACACTTTTGAACAAATAACAAACTTATATGAAATTTATTTTATATATGACACTGATAAACCCAATAAAACATGAAATTAGAAACAAACTTCAAAATGATGGAATTAATACGAACAAAGGTACATCTCTTATAGAAAAAAACTACAAATGTGAAACAAATTAATAAATAGTTGAATAATATTTCAAATAGTCAGGAAAAAAAGGAAAAATTTTTTAATTCAATTTCCCATTGAAACGAATATATACATGTATGTATAACATTTACAAGTTGACAATAGACTCATCATTACGTAACTTCCAATACAAACTTCTGATGAGAATAATTCCTACAAATTACTAATCAAATTCAATTACCTTTCTTCAAGCTTATGTGATTTCTGTAATGAATCATTTGAGTCAGTTGAACACTTATTATGGAATTGTAATGCTGTACAATCTCTACTGAATGCATTAAATACACTTGTCAAATCAAAATCCACTAAAAAAGAAGCATTGTTAGGAATCACTTCTTTAATAGTTAGTACTCTAATGCTTGTATTACCCCTGTAATGGATATGAAGTATTATATCTACTACACTGAAATCAGTCAAATTACACCATCGTTCAACTTATTTCATGAATATCTTATAAAGAGGGTTAAACTAGAAGAAAAACAATAGCGATAAACAAACTTAAGATAAATATGAAACGCATTGAGAAATGGGTTTAATGTATAAAAATTACTTTGAAATAGACATACAAAAAGATACAATGTATAATGTTTTATGAGTGATATATGAGGGAGTAAATGCTAAAATAAATAATGATAGTAAAGTAAAAGTTACTGATGTAAAAGATAGCGAAAAAGATCAAGAGAAAGAAAGATAGTGAGAAAAATCATATATTTAAAATTGATGTTCAAAAAGGTATTTTAAAAATAAAAGATGAAAAAAAAAAAATTGGTTCATTTAACTCCTTATATTTCTGTCATATGCACGTTTTAAAACTTGGAATGCAAAAATACAATTTGCTGTGATACAGCGCAGTTAAGATGTCACAAAGTTTCAACACCATAACCCTTTTTTTTCATTTAATCATTACGTTTTCAAAAAGTAAAGACTCACATTACAGGTCTCCTGTAGGAGATCCAAGGACTGCACAGTCACTGTTTGCTATTTCTACAGTATTTATAATTATACTCAAAAGTACAAATGGATGGACTATTCCATTCTTTAGTGACAGAAAAAGCCAACAAATAATTTTTATTAAAATTTCATTGAATATGAAAATAGGCCAATACATGTAAAAGGATATGAAAATACTGTCAGAAGGGTTTGAGTTTTATAGGACTTTAAGGCTAAATGGCCATTTCCAAAAAAAAAAAAAAAAAAAAAAAAAAAAAAACACAGTCACTATTATACTGTGTAAACCTGTACCATATTATACATTTTTTTTATTCCATATCTATTTCTCACATGACGGAGGGACGGACAAGTTTCCGTCGTCGACATTTGCAAGTACACTCGGCAATTTCGGCGACGGTTTTCCTCTCCGTCATGGATTGATGAAGTATTTGCCGATGCTAGCCTTGCTGCCGAAAGAGGAAGTCGGTTATCTTGTTGGTTTCTTATTTTTTCCTGTAGTATTTCGCATTGTACGACATCGCGAATACGGGTTAAATCCGCTCATCAGAATGGTGCCCTGTTTGCGCTATATCTTACAGAAATTGATATGCCTGAGTAGGGTAACCAGTCCTTGAATTAGATTTTTTTCCTTGGAATTGGAGAAAAAATAAACATTATTTTTGCAATTTAGAAAATCGGTCGTCGAAAGGAACCAAAGAAAACCCTGTTATTTTGTTACATTCTTCGTACTCGATCTGTTTATCAATAAAAGTGTAAACTTCAGCCTGAAATTGTGCTTCTATTCTAGCACTTGAAATTGGTGATTTTGAATTTGGTGATTCTACCTGACGCAACTTCATCTCTCCACTAACCTGGTGGAAACAGTTTTTGCACCCGTTACTGAAGCCATCATTTAGATAGTTAATATTTTTAGTAAAGTATTCCATATTTTTGTCTTCATTCTTTTTAATAAAAAGCATACGAATCTTTTTTCTATTCAATATGCGTCCGTTGTGTCGTTTGAATAAATTTAATGTTGTTTATATCGTTGCCTAACAACAATATATTAAACGTGTTTTCATTAACACCGGTACAAATGTAACACCGTTTCCGCTGCGTTCTTTACGGTCTGCGCTTTGAAGTCATAATTTTAAATCATGAAAAGTGCGCTGACATAAATACTCATGAACATCACACAAATTATAACGACGTTATAAGTTACATTATGAATATTCATTAGGTGGGCGGGACTAACTAAGTTTGTTTATAAACATAAGCGTTCTTAGTACTCGTACGTAGTCGCCTTTTTACAGTGGCAGAACCACAGTTAAGAAAACAGGCTCCGCCCTCTGGCGGCCATGTTTTTCGACGGAAACAATCATTTTTTACAATCTTGGTTGCAAGTCTCCAAGGAAACATCTATGCCAAAAAACTTTGAGATCAAATGAATACTTTTAGAGAAGAATTTTTTTCAAAAACTGTACTATACAGAAACGGGCTTCTTCCCCCTTGCGGCCATGTTTTTCGACCGATCCAAATACCTTTTACAATCTTTGTAGAGAGTGAACCAAGGAACATCTGTTCCAAAACACTTTGAAATCAAGCCAGTACATTTGGACTAAATCATTTTTTTAAAATTTGTACAATATGCTTTTAGAGAAAACTTGCTCCGCCATTGGCGGCCATGGATCAGAATAATTTTTACAATTTTGGTAAAGATCGACAAAAGGAACATCTGTGCAAAATATTTAAGATCTAGACAGTACTTTTGGACGATTTTTTGAGTGGCAACCAGATTTTGGCGTAGGATTTAATTCTATAAACAACTTTTGAAGAGGACCACCCAAGGAACATTTCTGATACGTCTAATTTGCCAAGTATTTTAGGAGGAGGTGTCGTTTGAGTTAAATGTATCGGTCACAATAGCTCACTTTTGGAAGTGATCTAATATCGACGAAGTTCAGCTTTTTGCAGTCTTAAATCGGCATTTGCATTTGTATCATGATAACTCTCAAAACATTATAATCACATGAAGGCGCAGATCAGTTGACAAAATCAAATAAGCTACAGAGCTACAGATCTGATAATTTGTTTTCGATTAAAAACCTTGTCGCAAAAAAACCCACCGATGCTCTCAAATGCATAAAATTTGCAACGAATTTAAATAATTACAGTTCCAATATCATCGTTGTAAGATGAAAATATAATTTGTGATGAAAATGAGAAAAAAGACAAACGTATCAATCAAGTGTGACAGCTATGACACACAGTTGCAAATATTAAGGAGTCAAGTAGTGCTGATTGTTCTGATGTTTCAACAAGATTTTATTGAAACCCATATTCTAAAATAAAAATTCAGTTTCATGAGAACACATTACCTTGATGAATATCAAAGCTAACAAAAGTATTTTTCTGTGATTTTAGAAAACTGATAGACAAACAAGAGGTCATGATGGCCCTGAATCGCTCACCCGAGAAATATTGCCTTCATTGCCTTTTATATAACAGTCATACTGAATACAAAATCCATGTAGAAGTACAGCAAAATAATTGTAATTTCACACAAAAACTGTACCTGCGGTCCAAATTTTGATGGCCATAGCTATACAATCAAATGACCCCTAGTGCGAGACCAATTTATACCCATGTGTCATGATTTGAAAACTTGGTTCAGGTCCACAAGGCAATGTTAATCAATACTAAACACAGGATCTTGTGATTTCAGACAAGATTTTTAAAGACACTCTCATATGAGTCTTTGTAAAATCAAGTGACCCCTGGGGCGGACCAGTTTGACCCCAGGGCCATGATTTTAGCAAACTTGATATATGTAACACACCAAATGTCTAAACTCCAGGCTTTGTGGTTTCTGACAAGACGAGTTTTTTCCCCGATATAAGCCTATATGTAAAATCAAGTGACCCCTGGGTCGGGGCAAATTTGACCCCAGGGCAAAAATGTGAACAAAGTTGAAAGATGTCGACTAGTCCATATTACATACCAAATATTTAAACTTCAGGCCTTTTAGTTTCTGACAAGAAGATTTTTCTATAGAAGCCTATGTAAAATCAAGTGACCCCTGGGGCGGGGAAAATTTTGACCCCAGGGCCATGATGTAAAGAAAGTTGGTAGATATCCACTAGTCCATATTTTATACCAAATATATAAACTCCAGGCCTTTTAGTTTCTGACAAGAAGGTTTTTCTAATTTTCCTATTTAAGTCTATGTAAAATCAAGTGACCCTTGGGGCGGGGCCAATTTTGACCCCAGGACCATGCTTTGAACAATCTTGGTAGATGTCTATAAAGCAATGTTACACACTAAATATCCAAACTCTAGGCCTTGTGGTTTCTGACAAAAGGTTTTTCTAGATTTTCCTATATAAACCTATGTTAAATCAAGTGACTCCTGGGGCGGGGCCAATTTTGACCCCACGGCCATGATTTGAACAAACATGGTACATGTCTCTAAAGTCATGTTACAAACTAAATATCTAAACTCAAGACCTTGTGCTTTTTTACAAGAAAATTTTTCTAGATTTTCCTATATAAGCCTATGTTAAATAAAGTGACCCCTTGGGCCGGGCCAATTTTGACCCCAGTGTCATAATTTGAGCAAACTTAGTAGAGATATACTAGACAATGCTACACACCAAATATCTAAGCTCTTGGCCCTGCAGTTTTACAAAAGAAGATTTTCAAAGATTGTAATTTTAAAATCTATTTTTAGCTTCTATGACCTTTTTTAACCAGTCAAAATAATTTGAACAATTTTGATAGATGGCATCATATGGATCAATCCTGTTGAATTTAGTAAAAATCCATTCAGCGGTTTAGGAGAAGATGTTGTTTAAAGGAAATTGTTGACGCCGGACGCACGCACGGACGCACGCACCCATGGACGACGGACGCCGGACAAAAAGCGATCACAATAGCTCACCATGAGCACGTTGTTCTCAGGTGAGCTAAAAATGTAGAGGAATATCAAATCAACCAAATACTGAGGGTACTTTGATTTACGGATCCAAATAGTTTTCTGTTTGTCTTGAAGAATGGATTCTTGCAATATGAAATAGATAAATAAAGTAAATCAAAACAGTATATAGCCTGCAGAGGGAAACATCATATAAACATTTCCATTTCAAACTGTTCCCAGCATTTTCAAATAACATTTCAACGAGTTCGTAACATTCAACTCATCGAGAATTGACAGTTCTCGAGATTGTTCTGCCGAGCAGTACAATACTGTGATTCCCGTCAAAGTCATTTTGCCTTGTAACATTGAATCTTAAAGAATAAGATGTGTATATTTTGTAGCCAGTTTCCCGAGCATATAATATAGACTTATAGTATGGTCAAATAGATATTCCTCATCAAATAGCCGGTTTAGACTTCCTAAGCACCCACAGACAGGTGAAATCTATTCCGTCTCTTCCAAAGATGAGAAATACTGTTGATTGCCGTAATCCTATTAAAATGAATAATATAACATAATAACATAAATTAAAAATATACATTTAAATGAGACTTCATGTCCTCAAAACACGCTATTTTATTATTGTTTATGTACGTGCGTGTGTATGGCTTATAACAGATCAATATGTGTATACATAATTATATATCTGAATGATAAATCTTTAAATCATGGTTGGATAATTTTTCTAATTTTATCATTTTCATTATAAATTCTCAATATGCTTGTTTATTGAACATATATTATGCTTATTTTGGGTTTTTTTTTAAATTTAAAAAAAAAAATGTACTTTATTTATTTTGCACCGTTTATTCACGGATTGTCATATCTACATTCCTTGTTGGTTGGAAGATTACAATGGATAGATATTAGCGTTCGGTTTAAGTCCGTCTCCGGAAGAGAATATTTGATTGCTTGATTTCAGCTAATTACAGGTGGAGGAATACACCGAGGCATCCGGGTATTACCAGTCAGCTGGAAGGCTTGCTCTCATGAAAATCAGAATGAATCTGTTAAGATTCGAGCCTATGCGGTAAGGGGCTGAGAGAATGTTGAAGTTAGCGACTATACCCTCTAGGCCACGGAGGTTCCCGTGTAAGAGAAGTATCACGTGATTGCTTAAGGAAAATGTATAAAATTAACTTATCGATATCGTGTGTAACAAGAGCGTCGGGAGTGCGTGCTTCTGTGTATTTGTAGAAAAATTGTAAGATTCCAAGGGCGTGTACGACTTCAGGGTGAATAACCTTACTCTTCGATTGTTTCTTTAAGTGTGAAAATGCATGTTCATCATGGGATTGAGGTATCCAGAAATACGTGGACTTTACACGTAACATAAAAGCCATTTTGGATATCGACCTAAAAGTTTTAATATGTCATTTTTGAACACATAATAAAAAGAACACTGATATCTTTAAATATAATAATTATACAAGGTTTTACAAAAACACGGCCATCGCGCTCCTGACACAGTCTGTAAATACGACGTCAAAGTCATTATTAAATAAAGTCAAATTCATTGTCAAGATTGAAAACGTCAAATATTACAGTTAGATGTCCTCACGTTATTTTTTTCTCCAAAAAGTAACCAGTAGCTTCCATATATCGCTTGTGGCGGTGAACCAAGTGCTCGTACACGTTAACGAAAAACGTCCTACTATTGAGCAACTGATCAAATTATAAATAGGGACTGTGACGTCACGAGCTAGCACTAGGGTTCAGACCGGTGTTGATACATTGGCAACTGAAACGAACCGTCTACCCCAAAACTTGCCTTTCAACTTTCAGTCGAAGTTGTTATAATTACATTGTTAATGCTATAATTACTATTATTGATAAAATCATGATTTATTATTATTATTATTATTATAGTTGTTTATTTATCATAATTATTAATGATAACTCGTATGGTAGAGAAAAAATACCAGGGATTATGGTGAAGTCCATAGGGGCAAGGTCCAGGGAGTACGAAGGATCGGGTACTGTCCCTAGCTTCATCAGCGATAGCTCGAGGCGCATGTCGACGGCTATGTGTGCAGGCGAGTTGTCCTCATGAACTAAAAAGTGGCTGCTTGAAATTTTGGGCCTCCTCTTCACCAACGCGCAGACGAGATAGCTTCTTTCCATGTTAAATCACTTCTTGACGTCATCAATTATCAATTATCTTTGCGTTGATTATCATCCTCCGCCCTCGCCCTGAGTCTTCTTACAGATTATCTCTGCCCCGGAGAAATTACTGTGCCATTTAGATACAAAATATCGTCAAAGTGCCTTGTCTCATTTTTTTCAAGTGTCTGAGTTGGGTGTCATGTCGTGAATACAGCAGAACATGATAATGGTGCAATTTTCAATTTTCGTCCCGTCTGTCACTTTCGTACCTTTACACGCTACCACTATTGTTAACGCATGTTTTTGTCGGAGGCTAAAGAGGGAAACATTTGACGTAATTGCATAAATTGATGTCGTTTTGTTGAAATTCATCACCAAATTAAAGTATCTATCCTTGAGCGCGTATGGCTATTTCTGTCTTGAGTGCATCGGTGAGATCTTGCTTCAGCACCTTAAAATTAATCGTTACACATCTTTTTCTTGACAACTCGTCACTAGGTCTGCTCTTATCGTCACAAACATGTTCTCTTCTATGTCTTTTTTTCGTTTCTATCATATGTAGAAGAGAGAACTAGCAACAGGCGTCCGTTCCAATACTGAGTTCATCAATTTAATCGTTTCAGCTTGAGTCCTGCACATATTAACGCATAATTGTATCATTGCTCTGGTTATCATACATCATTTCTTCAGACGCCATTTCACAAAGTCTCGCAAGACAAATGGTCTGTATTAAATTTCTAATAGTCTGAAACAGCAACAATATTTGAAACGTCAATTGTACTGAATTTCCCAGTCTGGGTCGTTATACATAAAAAACATACATTAAACAACTTGCGACGGGTGGTTCGACCACGGGTTACCATGGTGACGATTCTGTGTCACATACGTCTTTGCCATGATTTATATTTATTGTGTTCCCTGATAATTACTTTTTCAGTATAATATGTAAAATGCTAACAAATCAGTGCAAAATAAGAAGTTATTGCATTTGTCCGCGATCTTTCGGCTATACCCTCGTAACCAGCTGCAGTTCATAATGCTTCTCAGCATTATCCGTCTTTTTCGCATACAAGTTACATACAGTTAAAGATCCAACATGTTTGGGTGCCTCTTCAAGACTATCGTCTGCCACATTTCACAGAGGAGCTTGCTGTTTCGGTGAAAACTTTTCAGACGGTAAAACCCCAAAGTGTTTGTGGCAAGCATTCTCAATTTCTTGTGCGAATACACATTCACAAATAGAGCAATCCTCTTAACATAGTCATGAATAGATTCTTCTTACCCTACTGACAGAAGTAATGCAGGCCTAGAAACTATCAACTACCAAATTTGGTTCTAAGGGTTCATGTGCTCTGTCTTGGAGTCTTTTCAACACCAGTTACACAAAATGGCACATTTTTAAGCTCACAAGAGCACAACTAGAAATTGATGAAACTTGGCATGAATGATCCTTAGGTGACAAAAACAATTAAAATAAACCTGATCCACGCTGGACAGTGGTTGCCATAGCAACCAACGCCATTTTATTTCAAAATCTTTACAAAATGATCTCTGAAAGCAATTGTCACAATTAAATTTCCTTTGGCACAAATCGTCAACTCAAAGTCATCTACCATAATTTGCTAAAATAAAGATGATCACTGGAGAACTGAGGCCCTACGGGTCTGGTTAGTTTCCATATATGACTTACTCTATAATAAAATTTTAAAAGTCATCTTCTTTGAAACGAATTATCAGAATTATTTTCGTTGTGGCACAAATGGTCACCTAATTTACTTTACCAAATTGCTGATAGAAAGTTAGTCCCTTGAAAGATGAGACCTCAGTTGGTCGGCTAGTTTCCTTTAATACTCTATATAAAATATTTATTATTAACCTTTATTAAAATGATTTTCATATGGTAGTTGTAAATGTCATGGGAATTGTTTCAAAGTATTATATTTGGTTCATATAGGTGTCTTGAATAAATCAATTGTAAATCATAGCCAGCAGTGTTGTATAGGATAACGTTTACCGGAGCGAAAGATACAAGCATTTGATATATAAACTGCTCTATGTATTGGCTTCAATGGATTAATACACATTTTGCTTAATACTTTTTAGTATTTTATAATATGATCTTAAATAAGATTTAATGCTTTAAGACTGCACTAAATGCCTAGTTTTAATGAATCATAATAACAATGGGTGTTTTAATATTAAGCAAAATGAAAAAAATGCCATCATTTAGATAATTAAAAAACATTTAGTGGTGTTGATCCCTTCAAAATGAGCCCTGCAGATGGTAGGCTAGTTTTCTTGTTCAGCCTGTAAAGAAATTTTAGAATATATATATATAGTTTTCAGTGTACGTGTATATTTTGAAAATGTGATCAAACTTGTGGCTCAAACAAACAAGAGGACCATAGAGGCTCTAGATCGCTAACCCGAGTTTAGGGTTACCCAAGGAAAATATGTACTAACATATTTTGACATCTTGCTAGTAGTTTTTAAGGAGTGTTCATATTTTTTTCTTTCCGTCGCCATGGCAAACAGAGTTCTACATTAATCAAATTTATTTTAGCAACTTTTGTGAAGGTTCACCCAATAATCATCTCAACCATATTTAATCGAATTCTGTCCAGCGGTTTCAGAGAAGATGTCGTTTAAAGATTTTACTATAAACATTTAAGGCAGATTAGCCCCACCCCTGGTAGCAGTGGGATTTTTTTACGTATTGGAATAATATTAGCAATCTTGGTAGGTTGTTACCTAAGGAACATCTGTACTAAAAAAATGAAATCTGGTCTGTAGTTTTGAAAGAGATGATTTTAAAGTTTTCTTCTTTTTTTTCCGTTGCCCTGGCAACCAGAGTTCTACATGGATCAAGTTTATTTTAGCAACTTTATGAAGGTTCATTAAAGGATCATCCCTGCTAAGTTTAATCAAATTCTGTCAAACGGTTTCAGAGGAGATGTCGCTTAAAGCATATTTTTGACTACGCACGATACACGACACACGACGACGGACGCAGGACGCAGGGTGAGCAGAAAGCTCATTTTGAGCACACGGACTTAGGTGAGCTAAAACACTTTTGTATCTAATCTCAAAGTCGAGTCTTAACTTCCAGTGCGTATTTTAGATTTCGGGGTCTTATCCTCTACTCTTGTTTCAATTTCAACTAATGGATGATCACTATAATCCAAAATTGATAACTTAGTTTCCCGTTTAATGACATTAGGATGAAATACTGCATCCATCCTAACTGCACTGCACTCAGGTCCGATTGTTGACAAGCCAAACAATTCTCCGAAAGTTATAATATATCATACTGGTTTAAATGACATATTGACGACTTGGACTACTCTAAATAATTAGAATGTTATATTGTTTGAAAATGAGATTGCGTGATCTTACATAAGGAATGATTAATTTAGAGAGGTGCGGTATTATAGGTATATTTTAACTGCATTAACATTTAACAAACATCTTATCTCAATGATTCAAAGAAATTACAATATTCAGAGCTACTTTATTTTCACAAACATGTACATACACTTTGGTTAGAAAAGATTAAATATATTTATAGTATTTATTGCCGTAAAATATCGTGATACGTATCGCAATATAGTGGAGAAAATCGCGATATATCGCGATACGAAAATTCTTGCGATACCCATCCCTAGCTAATGAACAAACATTGATTTATACTTAGGGCAAAAAAATTAAAGGTAAGTTTTCAGGCACTTTTTTTCGAAACGAATGAGGGAGGTCAGACTTTTTTTTATTGATCCCGTTTGTTTTTGTTTTTTTTGTTTTTTTTTTTACATTTCTCTCAAGTTTCTTAATTTTGAAGTCCAAATTGACACTGCCTAACACGTATTGGAAAATACATTCTTGACCGGTCATGGAACAATTAAACATTTGCAATATATATAACTGGATTTGATTAGGTTCAGTCAGATATTTCCTCGATTATTCTTATATTTCTCAACTTACTTTCACTGGTAGGCAGTTCTGCAATTTTCAATAAGTTTTTAACAGCATGCTCTATAATGCAGCATGGTAGTGTTGCATTAAGTTGCGTTAAGTTTAACACCTTACCTCATGTCATGACATCAATTCTGTTTTTCTGTTTATATCTCAAGTCTTTGAAATATTTCAAAATATCTTTTTAATTGTTTTAAATAGTTATGAAAAATGGAGCAAATGCTCCATTTTTCATAGTGTTTTCAAATATAAAATTCCAACATGAGTCAAAATGCGTCTCTGCTAATGTGTTAACTGTAATGCTACATCACACAGCGGTCTGTCATATGATTTTTTATTGGAAGAGTCATTATGAAAATACAAACATTTATGTAAAGAGGCTTCCACGTGCAAGTGACAATGTAAAGTTCCAAATTATTAAACATTTAAATTAAAGGTATTAAGCATTAATACCTAGGTATTAATGAAACAATAGAAACAATGAAGCTTTTAACTGGCGAGTTACATTTCTTAAAAGTCCCCATTCTGATATCATGTTGTCTTAATAATGGTGGCTATTGATCACGGATCTTCATGCGGTACCAGGTCCGATTTTTATATGAACAACAATTTGAAAAGAAGTCAAGTTTGGGTTCAATTATTATGTCTTTCACGGTAACTCTATTAATAAATGTGCCCTCTTTAAAAATAAGGCCTCCTTTAAATAAAAGGAATTGGAAAAAATAAAACTTGCTCAATTTTGGAATGAGTGTATTATTTGAAACGAGTGGAAAAGTGTTTACCAGAGTGGGAAAACAGTACTATCAATTACTTTTAAAAGTTAAGCAGGACAGATATTCTGGGGCATCTGTGTCCTCTGGACACATTTCTAGTACTAGTCTTTCATCTGAAATGATTATCTTCGTTTAACGACGTTCTGAAAATGTACATTTGTTGGAATCGCATAAGATGTGATAATCATTTAGACTAACCTTTTACACACATAGATATGAATCTTGAAATAAGAAAATTATATAATATAATTAATATTGTTAATTTTTCAAAACACGCATGTTTTTATATTTAAAAATTGGTATTTTAAAGTCAATATTTCCTTGTATAGTTCTAAACAGACGTCCGCGGAGAAATCTGGTATTACCTCTCTAGGTATTTGTCGCTATCTAAATACACACTTAAGCCTGTAGACTAACCTTATTACACACACTTTTTAGATATCAATATTGAAATTATAAGAAAATATACGTGAATTAACATGGTTAATCTTTCAAAACACGCATGTTTGTTATATTTAAGAACTGATAGTTTAAATTTGATATTTCCTTGTATATTAACAGACGTCCGCGGAGAAATCTGCTATCTCCTCTCTAAGTATCTGTCACCGTGGAATCATCTGGTTTTAGAAAGTTATCAGACAACTGTAATCTTTATATTTATGTCTGCTGTTAAAAACACAATGTGTTATTTCAAAATAAATACTTAGAGGCGACAATGGCTGGTTCCTTCCTAATTCACGCCAGTAGCAACGCATATCCGTTCGATTTTTAATTTCAGAGTTCTCCATATATACGAAAACGATATATATCGTATATATTGAAAATTTCAGTAATACAAAAATGTCCCATATGTATTCTCTTATATTAGTGTTTTCCTCATGCTTTCATCGAGAATAAATATAAGGCAAATTTGTAATATCCTTTCTGATTAAATAGTTTTCTGACATTGCTGAAGTCGATACGGTATATTGGACTAAAAGCAGCTCGTTCAAAGATAAGCGGTAGAAATTTAAAAAGTTTTTTTTCTTCTTTCCCTCGTTAATGTTGGTGAATGTTTTGTTTCCAGACAAATCGACTCGGTAAGTGTAAGTTATATTGCACAAGAAAATGTTGTTTTATTCGTAAACGCCTTATTCAGGGAAATTTATTAAATATAAAGTACGGTATACTCGCAGCAGGTGCTCGTGGTACCAAGTGACACGTTCCGCAACATCTTTCCAAGTTCCGGGTAGCAATTAACCTGTTCAGCCTGGGAGGTGAACACATGGGCGAAGAGTGAATGTGATCAGCTTCCTTCATTTCTTTAAATAATTTCAATATGATTAAAAGATTTTCGAAATCAAGATAATTATGTGCAATAAGGAATTTTGATTAATTGGCTAATTATCAAACAGAATTATGGCGTGTACATGTAGCTAAAACGTGCAAGTGGTCAAAATGTGAAATGACACCAATTTGAAGGATAAGATGAATATCTAATGTAAATGTACTTTCTTTCTTCTGAAAAATTATAACTATTTTACGTCATTAAATTGTAATTATATAATGCCTTTTCTTGAAAATTAAAAGCTGAAATGTATTTTCTAGACATTTACAATTAGTTTCCATTTTGAAAAAGACGGGCAGCATTGTTATCAATGGCGTGCTAGTACAAAATGTAAGGAGAATGTTCCACGTTCAATTACCAAGTCCTTACGGTGCCATTAGGCAGAATTTCGTTAAACCATGAAAATATTATAATAGCAATATCTCATTTTCTTTAAATCTAAAAAGTATACTTTAATTATCAATATCACATAAAGTGGAATAAGAAAATAGCTGATGTAAAACGCCCCAGCCTGTATTTAGGGAATTTTCGAAAACCGTTCTATGAATTAAATTTATAAAGTAAAAATAAAAAATGACCGGTATCGGTCTTAGGACATTTGTATAATTAAACATTTAATTCCTCATTAAAAGGTGATAATTTTCTTGTAAATAGCCTAAAAAAATATGTTGGTGAAGTACTTTCACGAGAAATGTTACACTTTAATCCAAACTTCAAAGCCTCACTATATTTTCATATCCATTGTAAAATTGCAAACATACCCATCTTTTCATGTTTATAGTGCCAAAATATATGATATTGAAAACAGGTAAATATATCAATTTGCATATCGCTGAAAACATTATTTTAAACTCAGGATTTTAAAATATTCATCCTCCTTTGAAATGTGGGACAACACTGACAAGAAGTATAGAAGAAAATAGGTATCTTTGTTAATATGATCACAATTTCTGAGCGTCAGGAATAAATTTCAAATATAAGTTTACATCATATAAAATAATAACAAACAGTACTGCATATGTTTCGGAATCCGTGCTGCTATTTTGACGATGAAAATCCCAAGTTAAATAAGGCCACAGTTGATTGGAGCTTCCTTCCAGTTTATAACAACAAAAACCTTAAAAAAATCACACGTATACACCAAACGCTCAAAACAACGATAATAAACAAGGAAGTCTCTGCGACACTAATGCCCCGCCGGCATTTGTATAAATTTTCATGTCTACACTTTGTTTAAAATGCCGTTATGGATATCCCCATTTATTTTCCCCGTAACAGGTACAAAGGTACAAAGGTGTCGGGGAACCATCCCGAAAATCTATATACCCCGCAACGGAGATGGCGGGGCACAAGAAACGACGTTTAAATGAGCAAGAAAAAAACAAATATTCGAAGCAAATCCCTCAGTCCTAGTGACACGACTGGTTTAATATGGCCATCGGGCCATTCTGCTGCGATAATTGCAATTTGAATCCAAAGTCTGCGACACTGATTTAGAGATTATAAAAAAGAATCTACCATTTTCTCTTCCTTGATTCATTTTATTGATCGACGCGCATGTAAATTACCTTAAGAAATCTGTTACTAAGAGATTAGTCCCGCCTATGCTTCGGGCTGATTACAGCAAGTTAGAGCAAGATTAAGTTAGATACGACTATTTCACTAAGCAAAATAAATTGTACCAAGTCTTGCATAATTTACTTATGTGTTGATGAGAATCAAACAGGATAGTTCATCGGCATCTAAACCGAAATCATAAACTTAAATCGTATAAGGTGTTTGCAACTTCATAACTGGTAACTAAAATATAATGTATATGCTTGACCTAGATAACTATTGAAAGGTATTCAATCCTGAACAAGATTGGATTCATTCAATTTGACGACATAACCTGTAAAAGCTTAATATCCGCAATCCAGAAATGCATGTACGTATAATATTACATAAAGTTACATCATTTATATACCAGAAAAGGGCAGTATAAGCGTACTGTTGCTGAAAAGTGCATGATAATGTTGATTTCTAGAGGCCCAGGTCGCTTATCTATAAGTTTCACAATCGGTTTTGAGACGCTATGATATCGGGGATGTTGGAAGAAGAGGAAGGCCTGAAAAAACTAAGGTCCAAAATCTATAAACGCCGTGCATGCTTCAAAAAAAATTTCAAAAAAATATTGGACGGGTTTTTCAACTAAATATTCTGCTGTAATGTGTATGTCCTTCATTGGATTGATTCCATATTTGGACAGTTACTAAAGTGGATGGACCTTTACTTTATGCAATTGACCTTATGACCTTCACTTTTAACCTACTTTTGATGTAAAAAGCCCGAAAAAAAAATCCCTGTTCGTAATACCATCAGGTCATCAGGACAGTGGTTTGAGCTGATGTATCAAGCCATAATTTCTGTTTTGTGTTTATTTTACAATGGTTTAAATAAATACTCACTCGGACAGTTGGTGCCAAACACATGAGTGCTGCGGATGTGTAGTTGGTGCTCGCCTAAAAAAATGTAACTTAAATGAAAACGACACCGTTCTTGAGTTTCTGACAGTCACTCCAAAGCTTTCCAAATGTATTCAGAAAAAGGATGGAAAAGCTTCACAGTGAGCTCTTTTGAATGTGATAGGAGTTTGCCCCCTCACCCCGACCCCCCCCCCCCCCAAAAAAAAGTAAATAAATAAATAAAATAAAAATAGAAAAAAAAACTGGGGTTAAAAATATTTTTTCTTCGATATTATGTATTAGAGCCTTATGCGCAAAATAACAAAATAATTTTCATCAATATTTTCTCATCTTTTCTTAAAAGGCATCGTCCAGGAACCAAAATGTATGTGTGGGCAGTTAGAAACATCATATCATTACTTCTTTGAATGCCAATGTCTTACTCATAGTCGTACTGACCCCTAAATAGTCTCAATCTATACTATGTATATTTAAATTTACTTTTATTTGGAAACACTTTTCTTCCCTACCAAGAAAATAAGTTTTTTTAAGTGTGTCCAGAATTTTATACTTGACAGTAAGCGATTCTTATAGTACAATGCTGGCTCTCTCTCTCTCTCTCTCTCTCTCTCTCACACACACACAGAGTCGCCCATGAACTCAATTCATTACATTTTCGTAGACAAACATTTCCAAACCACTACTTTTCGTTGTTTTTTTCTTTGCTTTACATAATGTTGAAGCAGTTACTTGTATAATTTTTCCACTTTTTCATTGTTATCGATATTTGGTTAGTTTCCTCTTTCTCTAATTTAATATACTCCTCATAAATATGTAGTTTAAATGTATCTTGCCATAGAAGGTAACATTAACTTTGTTTCTGGAAAAGAACTATTTAAGCTTAAAGCGTTCATTTTAATCCTACCCCTTGTTCGTGTAAATATTTTGAAACATTTGATGTATGCATCATATGGGAATAAATATGTTTTAACTAATATTTTCTAATAATAATTATCAATTATCTCGCATGCAATGCCATTTAAGATTAAAACCTCCTTCGAAAATGCCGAACTTTTCACCTATTTCGCTTTATTTTAATTTCATAATGCATATTATAATTGTTACCGTTAAAAGTAAGTGCTATTTTTGGTTGTGCTTGTAAGGTTTTCACTCCGAAGATGATCAGGTAAACTGTTATTTTCATTTGTCTCCAAATAGTATGTAAACTAAGATGGATTATAAATTTGATCTCATGTGCGAGTTTTAAGTACATTGAATAGCAATAATTGTATTGTCTAAATAGATTATAACACAAACGTAATCGGCTTCTGTTTTGTAACAGAAAGTAATGTGATATTGTTTTTATTAGTTAAAAAAGTTTAAAAAATAATATAAACGTCACTGCTGGAAATACAAATAATTGAAATAGCTGCTAGTAGTACATTTTATAATTACCAAGTGATTATTTCATTCTTTCTACCCTTGAATTGATAAATGCATAGATCCAAATTGTCTCTGAGTTGAAACATATGCTCTCTTAAAACTTCATTCTAGGAATAGCTAAATGATTTAATGATAGCACATATCCTTTAATAGTACCTGATTCAATTCTAAGAATTGAAAAGTACAAAAGCCGACATTTTCATTTTACTAATACCTGATGTTGTCTCTGGTGAAGCCTGAGGTGGTCTCATAGGAGGTGGTGCCATAGCAACCAACGCCATTTTATTTAAAAATCTTTACAAAATGATCTCTGAAACCAATTGTCACAATGAAATTTCCTTTGGCACAAATCGTCAACTCAAAGTCATCTACTATAATTGCTAAAATAAAGTTGATCACTGGAGAACTGAGGCCCTACGGGTCTGGTTAGTTTCCTTATATGACTTATTCTATAATAAAATTTTAAATGTCATCTTCTTTGAAACGAATTATCAGAATTGTTTTCGTTGTGGCACAAATGGTCACCTAATTTATTTTACCAAATTGCTGATAGAAAATTAGTCCCTTGAAAGATGAGACCTCAGTTGGTCGGCTAGTTTCCTTTAATACTCTTTATAAAATATTAATTATTAACCTATATTAAAATGATTTTCATATGGTAGTTGTAAATGTCATGGGAATTGTTTCAAAGTATTATATTTGGTTCATATAGGTGTCTTGAATAAATCAATTGTAAATCATAGCCAGCAGTGTTGTATAGGATAACGTTTACCGGAGCGAAAGATACAAGCATTTGATATATAAACTGCTCCACGTATTGGCTTCAATGGATTAATACACATTTTGCTTAATACTTTTTAGTATTTTATAATATGATCTTAAATAAGATTTAATGCTTTAAGACTGCACTAAATGCCTAGTTTTAATGAATCATAATGACAATGGGTCTTTAAATATTAAGCAAAATGAAAAGAATGCCATCATTTAGATAATTAAAAAACATTTAGTGGTGTTGATCCCTTCAAAATGAGCCCTGCAGATAGTAGGCTAGTTTTCTTGTTCAGCCTGTAAAGAAATTTTAGAATATATATATATATATATATGACTGAAACACTGTCGAAGCGACGGTAATTTCAAAAAGTCAAGTCAAGTCATATATATATAATCCTGGAATGTAACTGATGTAATTCTATTACACAGTATGCCCGAGGAATACTTTCAATTTGTTTTCAGTGTACGTGTATATTTTGAAAATGTGATCAAACTTGTGGCTCAAACAAACAAGAGGACCATAGAGGCTCTAGATCGCTAACCCGAGTATAGGGTTACCCAAGGAAAATATGTACTAAAATATTTTGACATCTGGCTAGTAGTTTTTATGGAGATGATTTCTAAAGTTTTCATATTTTTTTCTTTCCGTCGCCATGGCAAACGGAGTTCTACATTAATCAAATTTATTTTAGCAACTTTTGTGAAGGTTCACCCAATAATCATCTCAACCAAATTTAATCGAATTCTGTCCAGCGGTTTCAGAGAAGATGTCGAAGATTTTACTATAAACATTTAAGGCAGATTAGCCCCACCCCTGGTAGCGTTGTTTTTTTGTTGTTTTTTACGGATTGGAATAATATTAGCAATCTTGGTAGATTGTTACCTAAGGAACATCTGTACTAAAAAAAAAAATGAAATCTGGTCTGTAGTTTTGAAAGAAGTGATTTTAAAGTTTTCATTTTTTTCCGTTGCCCTGGCAACCAGAGTTCTACATGATCAAGTTTATTTTAGCAACTTTTATGAAGGTTCATTAAAGGATCATCCCTGCTAAGTTTAATCAAATTCTGTCAAACGGTTTCAGAGGAGATGTCGCTTAAAGCAAATTGTTGACTACGCACGATACACGACACACGACGACGGACGCTGGACGCAGTGTGATCAGAAAGCTCATTTTGAGCACACGGACTTAGGTGAGCTAAAACACTTTTGTATCTAATCTCAAAGTCGAATCTTAACTTCCAGTGCGTATTTTAGATCTCGGGGTCTTATCCTCTACTCTTGTTTTAATTTCAACTAATGGATGATCACTATAATCCAAAATTGATAACTTTCTCGTTTAATGCCATTAGGATGAAACACTGCAATCATCCTAACTGCACTGCACTCAATTCTCCGAAAGTGACAATATATCATACTGGTTTAAATGACATATTGACGACTTGGACTACTCTAAACTATATGAATGTTATATTGTTTGAAAATGAGATTGCGTGATCTTACATAAGGAATGATTACTATAGAGAGGTGCGGTATTATAGGTACATGTATATCGCGATTCTGACCCGGCGCGATATGTATCGGTACGTTGTTTGGGCCAAACCGATATTTTACTAGTTTTTTTTCCTATTTATTCACTCTTCCTATTTGTCATTTTTAACTTAAAAAAAATCAAATATTAACTCTTGTTTGGTTGAAATCTATACTTAAGACTAGGTAAGATAATTCCAAATGATGTATTTTAACTGCATTAACATTTAACAAACATCTTATCTCAATGATTCATTTTTTTCCAAACATTACATACACTTTGGTTAGAAAAGATTTAATATATTTATAGTATTTATAGCCATAAAATATCGTGATACGTATCGCAATATAGTGGAGAAAATCGCGATATATCGCGATACGAAAATTCTTGCGATACCCATCCCTAGTAATGAAAAATATTGATTTATACTTAGGCCAAAAAAATTAAAGGTTAGTTTTTCAGGCACTTTTTTTCCAAACGAATGAGGGAGGACAGACTTTTTTTATTGATCTTTTTTTTTTTCTTTTTTTCTTTTTTATTCTACATTTCTCTCAAGTTTCTTAATTTTGAAGTCCAAATGGACACTGCCTAACATGTATTGGAAAATACATTCTTGACCGGTCATGGAACAATTAAACATTTGCAATATATATAACTGGATTTGATTAGGTTGCTACAACATCGATTCAGTCAGATATTTCCTCGATTATTCTTACATTTCTCAACTTATTTTCACTGGTAGGCACCTCTGCAATTTTCAATAAGTTTTTAACAGCTTGCTCTATAATGCAGCATGGTAGTGTTGCATTAAGTTGCGTTAAGTTTAACACCTTACTCATATCATGACATCAATTTCTGTGTTTCTGTTTATAACTCGAGTCTTTGAAATATTTAAAATATCTTTTTAATTTTTTTTAAATAGTTATGAAAAATGGAGCAAATGCTCCATTTTTCATAGTGTTTTCAAATATAAAATTCCAACATGAGTCAAAATGCGTCTCAGCTAATGTGTTAACTGTAATGCTACATCACACAGCGGTCTGTCATATGATTTTTTATTGGAAGAGTCATTATGAAAATACAAACATTTATGTAAAGAGGCTTCCACGTGCAAGTGACAATGTAAAGTTCCAAATATATTAAACATTTAAATTGTACAAAGGACTTGTTCTGTATTAAGCATCTAATACCGTAGGTATTAATGAAACAATAGAAACAATGAAGCTTTTAACTGGCGAGTTACATTTCTTAAAAGTCCCCATTCTGATATCATGTTGTCTTAATAATGGTGGCTATTGATCACGGATCTTCATGCGGTACCAGGTCCGATTTTTATATGAACAACAATATGAAAAGAAGTCAAGTTTGGGTTCAATTATTATGTCTTTCACGGTAACTCTATTAATAAATGTGCCCTCTTTAAAAATAAGGCCTCCTTTAAATAAAAGGAATTGGAAAAATAAAACTTGCTCAATTTTGGTCACTATTAAAACTACATGCAACTGTCACAATAAT
>CM037786.1:42310286-42360286 GCA_021229015.1 Solen grandis | reverse complement strand
GTTCTGTAGATTTGCTTTAAATATTTTGAGTCCTGACGTCATATGGCGTCTTGTGACGTCACAGCATATTACTAAGTTCTCATATTTGGGCACTGATTTCGACATGTTGTCATTTTTTCAGAATGATGAAAAGTTTACGCTTTGACAGAATGGTATGAAGTTTTGAACAACGGTATTTTCAGTATTTTAAGACGTCACATAAAGTTAGTGCTAAAAATAATCAAGTATTTGAATGCGCTCTACTGCAGCAATTTATCGTTGGTTTTTCCTCAAAATTTCACAGAAGGTAACTTTCAAGACTCTCAAGAGCAGAAAGTCCCTTTGTTTGTTCAAACAAACAATATCTAGTTGTTGTTTTTTTGTTTGTTTTTTTTTTCATTTTGAATTTTAACACAATAATAATTTTCAAATATCTGCAAACTATCGGCCAGTTTTAAAATTAGTTTGTCATAAATTTTCCAATTAATTAAAAAAAAAAAAAAGTTACATTTAGAAAAAAAAGTACACTATTCTGCCCTGCCGTGAATAGAAGTACCATCTTTTATTTTTAAATGACATTTCCTCTAAAACCGCTGGGCAGAATTTGATAAAACTTGGCAGGGATGTTCCTTGTTGCAAAAATAAACTTGATCCATGTGGAACTCTGGTTACAATGGCAACGGAAAGAAAAAAAAAAGAAAAACTTTAAAAATCATCTCCTTCAAAACAATTGGCCAGATTTCAAAATATTTTGGTACAGATATTCCTTGGGTAACTCTCTACCAAAAATTGCTAACATTATTCCGATCCGTAAAAAAACATGGCCGCCAGGGACAGGGCTAATTTACCTTATATGTATGTAGTGAAATTTTTAAACGACATCTCCTCTGAAACCGCTGGACAGAATTTGATTAAATTTGGCAGGGATGATCTTTGGATGAAGCTTCACAAAAGTTGAAATTAAAACCGGAAGAAATTTTAAATGACATCTCTGAAACTGCTGGACAGAATTTGATAAAACTTTACAGGGATCATCTCCTTCAAAACTGGCCAGATTTAAAAATGTTTTAATACAGACTGAAGTTCCTTGGGTAACCGTATACTCAGGTGAGCGATCCAGGGCCATCATGGCCCTCTTGTTTCCTATATTAGCCTATGAAATCAGGGACCCCTTTGGTGGGGCCAAATTTGACCCAATGGTCATGATTTGTAAAAACATTGTAGAGACCCAGTAGACAATGCTACATACCAAATATCTAAACTCCAGGCCTTGTGGTTTCTGAGAAGAATTTTTTTTTCCTACATTAGCCTATGTTAAATCAAGTGACCCCTGGGGCGGGCCCAATTTTCACTCCAGGGTCATGATTTGAACAAACTTGGTAAAGATCCACCAGACATGCTACACACCAAATATATCTAAACTCTATGCCTTGTGGTTTCTGAGAAGAAGATTATTCAAGTTATTTTCCTATATTAGCCTAGGTTAAATCAAGTGACCCCTGGGGCGGGGCCAATTTTGACCCCAGGGTCTCTTGGTAGAGAGTCATAAGATCATGCTACATACCAAAAATCAAAAGGCTAGGCCTTGTGGTTTCGGAGAAGATGATTTTTAAAATTTTCATTTTTAAAATCTATTTTTAGCTCCTGTGACCTAGATTTTTGACCAATCAAAATAATTTTAACAACTTTGGTAAAGGGCCCCATATTGAATATTCCTGTGAAGTTTTATCAAAATCCAGTGAGTAGTTTAGAAGGAGATGTTGTTTAAAGAAATTGTTGACGGACGACGGACAAAAGACGATCACAAAAGCTCACCATGAGCACGTTGGGCTCAGGTGAGCTAAAAAGTCGAAAAATAAAAATTATTAGTTGCACATTCATGATTTTAAATATAGTGTGTGAGCATCAGTAATATATCTGCTTTTGTGTTAAAACATATAAATAAGAAAGAGATTCCAGAGATACTGGATTCGCATACTGCATATAACTCACAATAGGGGATAAATATGTGGATTTGGTATGCCACCAGCTGGGTAGCTCAGTTGGTAGCATTAACCCTGTCAGCGAAAGGTCCAAGGTTCGAGTCCCGGTCAGGCTGTACATTTTTCTCACACTGTGACATAAGGCGCCCAACGTGGGACTGTGACATAAGTGCAAGGTCTGTCTACACATGCACATGGTTATATATTTACCCAATGACTCCTAGAATCCAGGGACAAATTCTAAAATGAAGGGGGATAATGTCACAGTACTGATAAGTCACAATAGGGAAGAAAGATGTGTATGCGGCTGGGAAGCTCAGTCAGTAGAGCATTCGTCCTGTAAGCAAGAGGCCCCGGGTTCGAGTCACGGTCAGGCTGCAAATCTTTCTCACCCTGTGAACTTATATATTGGTGTAAATAAAAAAAAAATTATGCAATAAAGCATTAAAATTTCTTTACAGAAATTGTTTCCCAAAAATTTTTTACTCATTATATATATTTTTTCCATAAATTAAGCATGCTCATAGCTGAACACAAAGCTGCAGATATTTGCAATATTTGAAATGAATTTTGATAGAATGAAGAATTTATTTGAAGTCCCTCACCCCCTTTTTCAGGTGGATTTTTTAAATTATTTTATGTAAATACATGCACTAGTAAGCAGATATTTTAAACTCTATGTATATTTTCACAAATTTCACCAAATACTTTTTCCACTGCATAGAAATACCACAGCCATCAGGTTGTGAAATCAAGCATCATGAAGATAATCGCTAACAATTACAGCAATGTAAAAGTCCGAACCGTTCCGACATGTACTTTCAGTTCTGGGATCTAAACAATAACCTGAAACAAGAGGGCCATGATGGCCCTGAATCGCTCACCTGATTATAAATGAGTAACATATGTTGGATTTTTCATATGGACCTACTTTTTGACCCCACATGACCCAACTTCGAACTTGTCCAAAATATCATGTAAACAGATATTCCGAACAAGTTTTTGAAGATATGGCCAAAAATGTTGCATCTAGAGTGTTAACATGGTTTTCCTAAGATTATACCTCATGACCTACTTTTTGACCCCACATGTCCTCCCAAATTTGAACTTATCCAAAATTTTATCAAATCAAACATTCTGACCTAGTTTCATGAAGATTTGGACAAAAATGTGGCCTCTAGAGTGTTAACAAGGTTTTTCTAAGATTTGACCTCGTTACCTACTTTTTGACCCTACATGACCCAAAATCGAACTTGTCCAATATTTTATAGAAATAAACATTCTGACCAAGTTTCATGAAGATTGGGCCAAAAATGTGACCTCTAGAGTGTAAACAAGGTTTTTCTTAGATTTGACTTCGTGACCTACTTTTTGACCCCACATGAGCCAATTTTGAAATTGTCCATGATTTCATAGAGACAAACATTCTGACCCAGTTTCATGAAGATTGGCCTAAAAATATGGCCTCTAGAGGGTTAACAAGCCAAATTGTTGACGTCGCACGACGGACGCCGGACAAAGGGCGATCACAAAAGCTCACATTGAGCACGTTGTGCTCAGATGAGCTAAAAAGGATATTTATATAAATTTTCATAAACCTCTATCTAGTGTAGCTTTGTAATTACAATAAATATCAACCTACCGTGTACAGTCTTTTAATACAGTTGTAGATGTCAATTTGGTGATCAAAATGTATGTCGGGCTTCCAATCTCACTGCTCCATTTCAGAATATGAAAATTCTCGATTCTTTTAATGGTTTTGCGCTACTCCCATTTCAAAACGATATTTATCAAATTGACATGAACTTGAACTTTCAGTTTATAATTAAAATTGACAGAGTATGTTTTTTATGTTGAAATGGGCATTTTGATGATTTTAATAAAAATAATCTCTAATCATGGTAAAAAATAGAATGGGGATACGAAAGGATTATTTCCGAAAAGTGACATATTTTGCTTTCATTTCCAGCATTGAATACAATTCATTTCTGGATTTTGTGTGTGTGTATTATCCCGTTATTTTTATTTGAATCATGCTCCCTCAATTCTAGGCACAAAGTTCATGTTTTATTAGGAAAAAAAGCCGAAACTGCAACCGAAAGGATTTTATTCCTCCAAATCCGGTTCCATTGGCAACCTACAAACCAAATACAGTATGCCCGGCGGTGATCCGCCGTGCAATGAGCAATTGGCAGGTTGTGCTGTTTGACGAAGAAAGTAAAATATTCACTCCTGAATGAAACAGTATGAAGTACTAAATCTCCAAGTTAATGCTTAAAAGGTGTCGTCGGTAATTGATGCTGTGTTAAGTGTCTAACTTGACTAACTCTAAGTGTTTAACTTGACAGAACATTAACTACCATGTCGATCTAAAGTGTTGGAGAAGAGTCTTCAGAGGCAACACATTGATCATATTAAGTCCTTTCTAAAGACATCTTGTTGACAGTTTTGGTCTAAATATATTTCGCATGAAGCTGCAGACTCTTGTGACAAATTATGGGTATTAGGGCTGAGAGATATTGAAACAAACAAGCGAAATGAATGTCTTAAAACAAATACTACAATATTTTGATGAGAATAGTTCAAAAGAAATCAGTGTAAAGAAATAAAATATAATCAAGTCATATATTCTCGACTTTGTTTGGTCGAGCTGCAACTGAGGTAAACTTCAATAGCCTTTTAAATATGACCTCCGGAAAGAAGCAATACTATTGACCTACCACACTTGTAATGAGAAAGAATTCTTCGGGCTTCATGTTCTTGTGAATTTTATAATGTTCTTACAAAAAACATAGCGCTGTGTCATGACGGTCTTATAAGGGAGCTTGGTTTAACATATTGTTTTCAAATGCTGTAGCTATATTCTTCCATCAACCAGTCACAAATGTCTTCTTTAAAAAATGGCGCTAGCAAATTGCTAAGAGTATATGTTATTGATATGATCGATGTAGGAGTGAATGTACTAGGCTTGATTAGTAAACTGGTGCCCTGCCCTTTAGACTGTTATAGGGGTTAAAGATGTGCTATCTGGATAAAATGAGCACCATTTTTCTGCATTTTACAAGACCTTCAATTTGATTTCTTAAATTTAATTATCCGGAAACATTTTGAAATATGTCCGAAATTTCTATTCAAACTCCATAGGTATGCTCAAGCTTGTACTGGGGTTGAATATTTTAATGCCAGAGTAGAAATCACGACACTGATGCTAATGTCACGATGCTAATCATTTGGAAATTGTTAAATAAGGCTTTTAATATTCTCCCGAAATGATTTAATTATCTTCAAATATAAAAAGTAGTATGAAAGCACTAACTTAAAGGCAACAATGTATTTAATGGGAATTTCCTCTATAAAGATATTTCATGCTGGTATCATTATTAATTTGGTTTATGTGTTGATTGTAACTGCTTGTTTTCATAATAGACTGGGACCCAATTCCTGAGGTAATGTCGGGTATTCTCGGATACCTGTGAAAGTCTTTACTAATCTTTACTAAACGTTGAATAAACTGTTCTCTGTCGAATTTTGTTTCAGTTTTACAAAACTAAGAACTGATAGTTGCTATATAAAGACAAAGTGAAAGCAAAATACTTGTGCACGAACATAATTATGTACAGGCATACAAAATGGCAAAGTTGTTACGTCGAATGCTTTGGGCTTGGTGTCGACTCGTTCTAAATATCATGTAATTTATATATATAACAATAAAATAAATATAAAAAAAACAATAAAAAGTTCAAGATACGGGGTATTTTGTAAATTAATTAGATGTACAATATATATATATATATATATATATATATATTTTCTTCTCTGTCCGTCTCAATAAAAACTTCATTCTCAATGGAAATAAAGTTGAGAGGGGGGAGGGGTGGAATCATCATAATCGCATGTACTTTTATATTTGTAATATAGTAAGTCAATAAGTCAATACTAAGAATTACATATGATATCTCAATGGAAATAAGAGTTGATGTATATTTTTTCCCATTTATTATCATCTGCAATGTATCTGTCGGCCTGTTATATTTTGTCAACATATATATCTAATGTGTACAGGTATCCGGAAGGCCCGACATATGTAATTTTCAGTCGGGTCTTCCGGATATTTTTGTACATGTATAACAATACCACGGTCTTCCCGTGTTTTGAAAAACATAAGACACATTATAACCACATTTTGTCACAATTTCTGTCTATTCTGCACAAAGATATCGACACATTTACTATTGGTAGAATATAGCAATTTTAAGGTTAACACACATGCCCTTCAAATAGATTTATTTATCCCCATGTTTAAATGTACGCGGTTTATAAATATAAAAAGTCGGAAAGTAAAGTTCACGGTACATGATCATGAACTTAAAATGTGAATATCTTTACAATTAGGGTGTGAAATGCAGGTGTATCCGAGAATAACCGATATCCGGAAATATATAATCAAATTACAATATTAAACTAATTCAACTGCAAGTTTCCAGACGCATTGTCTATCAAATATTTACTTATTAGGCATTTAATATGTATACCCCCTCAGCAAACCGTCCAATATTGAAAGTAGGGGGAGGAGTAACACGATCTTTTTAGCTTTTATTCCCATTGAAAGTGTTTATTCTGTTAACAGATATATATTCTGATGGAAAAAATGACAAAAAAGTTATATAATGTACTTATTTCAAACATTGGATAAAATAACAAGCTAGATGCCTGAATTAAAAAAAAAAATATGATGAAAATGGATTGATTTAAATATGAGAATAATTGTTTTTTTCTGGAATTTTTTAATTGGGGCAACTAAATAATTGTTACAGATTTTCATACTGTTCCATTTCATGACTACTTTCATTTTTTTTTTTTTTTTTTTTTTTTTTTAAAATTTTAAAAAACATGACACTAAAAGGTTTCCCTCTTACTCCTTTTCTTACTTCTGTTTTAAAATAGCAAAATATTTTGTAAAATATATTGGCCTGAGTATTCTTTTAAACAGAGACGGCTGTAATGAATAAACCGACATTGAGAAGAAATCTGCAATTAATATTTTAAATTAATCATTTGTAAGGGTCACCAGTTGTAAATACGAAATTCTTCATTTGAATTGCATTTTTTAGACTCTGGCATGTAAGTTATTAAAATGTGTTAACATGATTATTATTTCATGAGAAACATTATTGGAACATATTTTCACTTGCTACTGACCACCCGTCAACGATCATTTTAGAAGAAGTTGCCATTATTTTTCAATGAAAGACTTGACGACGTGACAAAAAAAATGTCGTCACTTTATCATGTACACTGCATCATCCAGATATATTACACAATTTCATTTAATTAAATGATTAAGACATCAATAATGGTGAGTGATTTTTCATTTCAAAAGATTAATTTTGTTGAAAAAGTATAAATGCAAGAATTTAAATGCATTTTCCAACATTCAAGGTGTGCCGAGCTAAAATTCAGCAAAAAAACCTTTGAAATCCAGGCAAATCCAGGTAGTATTTTTGGATCAATGTTGTTCAAATTATTTTGATTCACTGAAAAACATGACCACTAGCGTGCGGAGCCCGTTTACCTTATATGTATACCTTGATAGAGAGTGACACAATGAACATCTGCGCCAAATAACTTTGAAATCAACCCAGTACCTTTGGAGGAGAAAAAAATTGAAATTTTTACATTTTTCCCCTTTCTTGTTGCCATGGCAACCAAATATTGGTATAAAATTCAATTCTTTGGACAACTTTGAAAGATAACCACCTAAGGAAAATTCCTGCAAAGTTTTATGAATTTATGAAAATTGGTGAACTGAAAACGTGTTGTTATCTCGAAAAAAGGGCAACTGTGCAAGGATAGAGACACACCTTAGTAAGTTATAAGGCTGTACCCGTTTTCTTCACCTTAAAAGAACATATTTTCCACAAAGGCTGCTTAATATCAATTTTCACAAGACTCGGGGCACATGTTATGCAAATAACGATTTTGTGCAGTCATTACATTTGTATCTCTTGGGGTAAAAAGTTCCTTTAGTTGACAAGAAGAAACCTCTGAACAAGCAGTGACATTATGTTCTCAAATTCGAAAGTCGCAGACTTTTTTTATTTACTTTTTATTATCAAAACTTTTTATCTTCAATAGCTTGTGGTTACTTTCAAAAAAACCGACTGCCTCTTTGTTCCCCAAGTACTTACGTTCTACATGTAAATATCTGAATGGATATCTAGTCTTAATTTCTGTCGTGCTTTATATTCTACCGGGAAATCTTTTTTCAGTATTTGACATTAAACCCAGAAATCTCCCACTATGTTGATGATTTGCTCTGAAGTTCCAGCATCTATGTACAGTGAATGCACGGAAAAAATCCTATTAATATTATAACAGGTTATAGAAAACTAGGATTTTCTAAACGTACTGGAAGAAACACGTAAGTGAACGGAATTCAAAGTCGATATATGGCAGTCGATTGTAAGGTTTAGGCTTGATGCCGAACTTCCCTCACAATGTCAGCAACATATTCCTTGCAAGCATAAAAAGAAGTGTGTAACTTAATCAGAATCAAACGAGAATTCAGAAATTTTATTTATAAGGTTTCATAACTACAGAAAACATTAAGATTGGCGACACATCTTAGCTCAACACTGCAAATGTGAAATGCTTCAACAATGCTGAAGACGTATGAAACAGAGACCAATTCCTATGCTGAGTCAGATTTTTTGTATTAGATAAATGATGACGTCATATCTAAAGCAATTATTGAGTGGATACAATATTCTTGGATATATTAAAAACATGCTGAGATCGTTTACAAACATTTAACCGTTAAATAAACAGAGTGCCATTTTCTGTTCCGATTTTCCAGAACCAAGTACCACCATTGGCTTCGTTAACAGGAATGAAATACCAGTTATACGTATATTATGAGCACTTATAAAGTTTCCATGACATATTTCTGCTTTAAAGAGGGATTTGCCGGCAAACAAATGTTTTATCAAATCAAAAACTATATAGGAAACATACAGAGTGACTTATCGGTTTAGTTTAGTTGAAATTGTTATATATCTTTTCCAAGTGATAGTAAATACCTCCATATGATTTGATACTTGAGACACCTGTGACTTGGACAGACTTTTAATAGGACTATGGCACATTCATTGCTAAAATCAATGAGACATTTTCAAATCTAATTGGACATTTTAAATTATTGATGTTACACATTTTAGTCAGTAAAGATTAAGGCTGATTATTTATTCCAGGACAACAATTATAATGCAATAATGAATACAACTGTTAAACATCAAGTTTTATTTTGTTTTAGAACAATAATGTTGAATTGCCTGTACAAAAGTTGATGGTTCGCAAGAATTTTCATGTCTTGTCATAGATGAAGTTTTAAGTACACAACAGCCACTTGTATCAAAAACATTTTTTTACTCCATACATGTTTTGCAGAATAACGTTTGCCCATCAGAACGTAAGCATGACAAAATTTTAAACCAGCTATCCGGATTTTTCTGGGCTTGTATTTGCTGATACATGTTCTTGAAGGTATCGAGGTATCCTGGGGTCGAGGGGAAGATTGTGACATTGAAGCGTTCGAAACTTCTCGAGTGGGGAGATGATGCAGTATTCGTTACTTTCTGAGAGGTTATTAATGTCTGTTATATCATTACTGGTTTGTAGGCCTAAATACGGTGTGATACATGTATCTGACCTTTGGCTTTCGGACCTTTCTTCCCCCTTTCTTTAGGCATTCTTGTTGATTTCAGACGGTAATAATTCAACCTCAAGGCCACTCTCTTACACATCGGCTTACATTACATTCACCTCTGTGGTGGGCTCAGAGAGTAGTTCCAAATATATGACGTCATCCAGACTGTTGCTCAACTTTTTTTATTTGAAGGAGACTAGATAGGCTCCTTATACTGTGAAATATATATAAATAGCACCACTGATCCTGATCGAAATGGTAATTAAAATCACAAATTATGAAAATAAAAAGCTGGCTTTAAAATATCGACATCCGGCTGAATCTGTAAATATTTACATTTGCAGACGAGCGTTTGTGGATTGTTCCCATCGGCGAAATAAGGCAGAAAATAGATCCGATATTAACAACTGAAATTAATATTTTACACACGTTTTATGATAATTCAAAATGTATTTATTCATTGTTTCTATACCTTTGATCCGTAAAATACACTTAAATCCGCGTTAAATGAGAGTTTTCTGTTTTGACAAGATTCTTGTCATTGAGACCGTTGCAGAGATGTTATGTGAGGAACGAAAGACAACTCTGCTTGGAGATTGCCTCAATGCATCCATCGATACGGAATTGATTGTAACATCTCGGACAAGCTTTTTCACAATTTTAACTGAGTATTTAGATTGCGTAAATAAGCGTCCATCTCAGTTGCCTGGGTGATATGTTAAGTGAATAAGCGTCGGTGAATATGGGGCTTACTCTGCAAAAAAGCAAAATGAAATGCAATTCGTACTTAATGCCTTTCGATACGAAAGAGACTAATGGCGCACAGGAATTTGAAAGCAATATGACATTTTCGGATTAAATGGGACTATGTCGCATGGCACACGGGTTTCCAAGTCACTTATGAGTACAACGAAATTATAGACAGAATAATTCTTTAATGTCTTACACAACTTTTTATCAGAAGACAGATGTTTAAATGACGATAACATACAGTTGCAGATATTAGATTGAAAGTATTCATAATGGCTTTTCAGTTGGGTTTTTATAACGAACAGATTTTTCTAAAATTTTGCATATTAATACTTTAGACTATAACTAAAAATATATGAATTAAAAAAAGAGTGTCACCATGCTCGTTTTAGACATAAAGCTTGTGATAAAACTAAAATTTTGTTGAGAAAATCATAGCATTAAAAATCTGGATTGAAATATTTTTAGAATATTTTATCATAATCTGTAACAATATTTTATCATAATCTGTAACTTATAAATATGTTGTATAAGTTACAGGTGAATTCATTGGAAATACACTTTGAGCAAAAATAGTCATCGTGTCTGGACCACCATGTTTGTTCTAATCTCACCTAAGCTTTTGTGATCACCCTGCGTCTGTCATCGACAATATATCCTCTGAAATCGCTAGACAGAATTTGATTAAACTTGAAAGTGATGATTCTAGGGTGAACCTTAACAAAAAGTGCTAAAATGAACTTGATTCATGTAGAACTCTGGTTGCCATGGCAACGGAAAGTATTTTTTTTTATAAAACTTAAGAAATATCCCCTTCAAAACTACTGGCCAGATTTCAAAATGTGTTAGTTCAGAATGATGTTCCTTTGGAAACCTTCTACCAAAATTCTTTAAATTTGTCCGATCTTTAAAAAAAAGTATGGACGCCAGGGGCGGGGCTAATTTGCCTTAAATATATGTAGTGAAATCTTTAAACTACATCTCTGAAACCGCTGGACAGATTTTATTAAACTTGACAGGGAGTATCTTTGGTTGAACCTTCACAAAAGTTGCTTAACTAAACATGATCCGTGTAAACACTCTGGTTGCCATGGCAACGGAAAGAAAAACAAATATGAAAACTTTAAAAATCATCTCCTTCAAAACTACTTGCCAGATTTCAAAATGTTTAGTACAGATGTTTCTTGGGTAACCTTCTACCAAGTTTACTAAAATTATTCCGATCTGTTAAAAAAAACCATGGCAGCCAGGGGGCAGAGCTAATTTACCTTAAATGTATACTGTGAAAAATTTAAAAGACTTTTGCTCCAAAAATACTTGCCAGATTTTAGAAGGTTTTGTTCTATGGGAAATTCTGTACCAAGATGGTAATTTCTGCCAAGGCTGACTCGTTATTGGACTCCTATCTCCAATTATGACCATTGAAGTATAAAAAATGTCATATTTAACTTTATTTACATTCTAGCATCCACATTAATAAAGCATTCTTGATTAGATAATAATCCAAGGATTATATGCCTTTTATGGAGGTTATGGTCCATAATATTTAAGGTTGCCTTTAGAGCAGTTGTACTGGGGTGAACGATATATGGGCCAGCATGTCCCTCTTAAACTTTTGCTGCATATTCTTGTATTTGTGTGCCGCATATTAGACAATTTAAGTCATCATTTTGAATTAACTTGTGGATACATATGTTGTTATATAACCAACCGTCCCCAGTGACCGAGTAATTAGAGCGACCGACTCAGGGATGGGAGGTCGTTAGCTCGATCACTGACCGCGACATACCAAAATCGTAAAAATGGTATTTGTAAAGCTTCCTTGCTTGGCGCTTAGCTGTAGTCCCAGGACTAGTTGACTCGTTGTATGTGATAGCACTATGTTGTTTTTTTCAAGTTGACATAGTCTCCAAATGAGTTATATACTGTTAGCGGAACGTTAAATCCATTTAATACTTGCTGTTTCTAACATACGTCTTTCTTCATGAGGATAAATGGAAAATTGTGAATCATTTAATTGCACTGATATAATTGTGTCACCTGCTGTAACCATCAGGTCCGTATGTCTGTCTGTCCGTCCGTCACGCTTCAGCTGGTGACACATGTGTTCGAAAGAGCACTCTTGTTTGAAACATGTTTTACTTCCACATAAATAGGATACATAAATAAAACAAAACCATACATAAAACAAAAAAGTGCAAATTGGTCAAGCCACAAGTTCAAAAACTAAGTTCTTGCTCTTCCCACCAACTCCACGTATCAAAAGTAATTTTCAATTAAAAGCAATTTATGGGGCCTCCGAGCCAGAGAGGGTTAAGTCGCTAATTTTAACACTCACTCAGCCCCTAACCGCGTGGGTTCGAATCCCGGCGGGGTAATTCGGATTTTCATGTGAGTAAGCCTTCCAGCTTGCTTGTGGTAGGTCGGTGGTTCTACCCCGATGCCACTGTGCATTAGGGGTCTTCCTTCACCTGTAATTAGCTGGACGTCGCTATATGACTGAAATACTGTCGAAGCGACGATAAACTCAAATAGTCAAGACCAAAGGAATGTATTGTAAAGCTTACGACTTAACTTAAATTATTAAGTACATATTTAAGTTAAGGTAAAGTCCCTGTAATGGTTCCGCTACATTTCAGACCCCATTGCCTTCCATGGAGATAACCAAGGTTTCCTAATGTTTAATAAGGGTGTCTTGGTTATCTTGGTAGAGGTTATGTGGTCCAAGACGTAGCGGAACAATTGCAGGGACTTTACCTTAAAGTAATGCAGTGCATCTAATGTGCTGTTTTGAATGCAATTAAGAATGTACTGAAATACAGCTTAACCTTTTAAATCGTATGCTTAATAGTGGAAACGCTCATCGAAAAACTATTGATATTTGTTCAAACTTTCATGATTTTTGTCTTGAGGCTTTGTCTCTCAGACGAAAAACCAAAGTTCTGCATCACTTCAAGATCAGTGGCGTGATCTAACCTGCCACTGCCAGTCATCAACCACTTACATCTGTAGTTTCAGTTTCCATTCTGAGATTGACTAGCTCTTTCTCTTGGTTTAATTGATTGCAATAATCCGTTTAACTGAATTACACTGATATTATTATTAATGAAAACAATAATAAAACGTGAATATTATTGCCTAAAATTGTGTTTGACATTTGTTTGAAAATTTGATGCTGGTGAAATTCAGTAAAAATTCAATTGCCAGAGAAACATGTGGCTCTTAAGACGTTTTTCTCATTCACTCTATTCAATTTGAATTTTAGATTTTCAATGTGAAAAAAAAAACCATGGAAGCAAAAGAAAGAAATAATGCACGTTTGTGATTTTACGTTAATATTCTGAATTAATTTCAAAACTGAGCAAATCAATAATTTTAGAGATGGTTTTCATCTCACCTGAGCACAACGTGAGACATTGTGATCACCCTGTGGCCGTCGTCTGTCGTCATTTAAGATCCTTTAAACGACATTTCTGAAACCACTGGACAGAATTTGATTAAACTTAGCAGGGATGATCATTGAGTGAGCCTTCACAAAAGTTGCTAAAAAAAACTTGATCGAAGTATGATCTCTGGTTGCCATGGCAACGGAAAGAAAAACATCTCCTTCAAATTACTTGCCAGATGTCAAAATGTTTTAGTACAGATGTTTCTTTGGTAACTCTCCCAAGATTGCTAAAATTATTCCGATCCGTAAAAACATGGCTGCCATGGGCGGGTCAAATTTGCCTTATATGTATATAGTGAAAACTAAAGAGACCTGTCCTCCAAATCTGCAGGTTTTTGATTTTTTTTTTTTTTTTTTGGCATAGGTGTTCCTTTGGTAACTCTCTACAAATGATGCTAAAATAAACTTGATCCTTGTAGAACTTTGGTTGCCATGGCAAACTAATGAATATTACTTTTTTTATAAATCGTCCTCTCTAAATATGTTGGTAAGAATTTAATTTCATCTAACAAAAATAATCACATCATTACTCTCTACCAAAATGCTCAAACAAAGAACAAAGATGATCTCTTGAAAATTCAGCTTCCTAGGGATTATTTAAAAAGTAAACTTACACAAAGCTTATGGTAATGTTAATGACTTTTACCTTGCGATCAAGGCTGAATTTGAATTTGACCATTATCTCCAATTATGGCCCCTAAAGTATAAAAATGACATATTTAACTTTGTTCACAATCTAGCATCCACATTTATAAAGCAATCTTGATCCGATGTATACATAATGTTAATAAACAATAGATTATTATTAGTGGCCTTGTATTGAAGTTATGGCCCATAATACTTAAGGTTGCCTTTGGAGCAGTGGTACTCCGATGAGCGATACAGAGCCATCGTGGGTCTCTTTTTAAGTTACATCCCCCCCCCCCCCCTTTATTTGCACCGTCACACTTCTTTATTCTGCAATAACTCCTGCTCTAATTAAGCTATTGATATGAAATTTCATTTATGGACAGAGTTTATCCCGGGGAATTGTTATAAACAATGTGTACATAACTCTGGAATCATTTTGTTTTAGTTATTCCCCTTTTCATTTACACTCCTTTCTTTGCACCATCACACTCTCATATTCTGCAATAACTCCTGCTCTAGTCATGCTATTGAAATGAAATTTCATTTATAGACAGAGCTTGGTGTGAGGAATCGCCTTGCACAATGCCCATAAATCTGGCATCAATGTAATTGACATAATGTAAATGATAAGCTAAATATGAATGTATTTAAAGTTAACAAAAATAAAAACTTTTCAAAAACAACACTGCTGGTTTAGCTATAATTTATAAAGAAACTTATATAAATTATGAGTTAAATCAAACACTTTGATACAATTCCCATGTATACAAAATTGAATTTGAAAAACTAGGGAGATAATCAATATTCTATATTTAGAATATTTGTTTTATTTTTAGGAAACTAACCAACAACGTGGAGGCCTTATTTTTTACAGGATCAACTTCATTTTAGCAACTATGATAAGGGAGAAAAATAGATGCCCATTTGTGCCAAATGAAATAAAATTATGACCATTGGTTTCAGAGGAGATGGTTTTTAAAGTTTCTTTTAATAATTATAATGGTGTCGGTTGCCATAGCAACCAGAATTCAGCATGGATCATAGCAACTTTTGTGAAGATCCACTCAAGGATCATACTCGTACATCTACAAATACGAACTAATTCGTTAAGTGCACAAGCAAAGTAATTTATTCTTAACATTTATTTTATTTATTTATGCCACTATTTGTTCATATACAAATATATATATACATTGTCTATTGAGAACCTTTATGCTTTATAATTAACTCTCTTTATTTATTTTCAGAGTACATATTCGTGTATTTGTGTTTGTATGTGATGTGTGTGTGTATATGGGGGAACCTTAATCATAAAAATGTATTTATGTAAGATAAGATAAGATAAGATAATCTTTTATTATAGTGACATGTGTACATATATATAAATATCAACACATTTCATGTACAAATACATAATACACCCGGCCCAACGGGCCTATATGTCACATTTTGCAAAATAAATTAACTTATATGGTGAAGAAGAACATTGGTGAATATATAATGAAAATAACTATTACAAGTAAAATATGGAAGTTAATTAAATGACGGATTTCAGCATTAAGTATGAATACTGAATGTACTGAGCTACGGATACAAATGTGTTCACTTCAAATGAGATACATTCTACTTTTATGGTATATGTCACACACACACACACACACACACACACACACCCGTAATGAACTATTCCAGTGTGTGCGTGCGTATATATGCGTGCGTATGCGTATGTGTTGGTGTACATGTGTATGCATGCATATGCACTTGTTCATATAATTCTGTTTGAGTTATAATATCTTAATCATTGTACGAATATTCTAATGCAATTCCAAATGAGTTATACTATCGTAATCATTGTACCAATGTTATCATACAGTTCCAAACGAGTCATCATATCGTGGTCATTGTATCAAATACTATAATACAATTCCAAATGAGTCATGATAGTCATTATAAATATAACACCTTCAACGAATATTAATATACAGCATACAGTATATGGCTTCAGTATAACAAATTAACACATTTAATATACATGTGTATAATCCAACAATAAATATGTATTTATTATCTATGTTGCAACAATGTACTTATGTTTACATTTAGATAGAAAACAAAATCCTTTTCTGTTCTGTTATAGAGACAACGTCTGAGTACCTGTCCACACCTGGGACTAGGATCAATGGTTCAACCCTTGTTGTTCTACTTCAGTTCATTTAGATATTGAAACAAGAACACGCGCAAAAGACATGACTAGAAATTGTTTTTCAAAAAAAAAATCAGAAAAAATGTTTCTACTGATAAATTGGTAAAACACTGGAGCTATAGACATTATCCCCGCTTTCAAGTAATGGTCCAAACCTTGGAATGGCAAAGACATTTTTGCACTATGAACTCGTGCAAAAATTTGTGTCGGACTCCTTGATGCACCTTTTTTTTCACACAGCCGTAACAAGCCGTTTTTCTGTTTCTTTCTTTGTAATATAACGATTTCTTCTGTCATGACCATTTACCAGTTCTGTGTTCATGCAGCACTTTAAGTACTTTACATATTTAATGACATACGGTAAGAAGATAAGAAAACAACCTGATATTCAGTATTAAACACAGTAGCTATTCATAATAATTACACACATTTGAATTATCCAAATAATGTTGCAAACAACATATTCAAATTGAAATAGAAGAATTGAACTGTTCATGTTCAGATAACACTTTTTTTGCAGGGGGGGCATAAAATCAACACGCACAAAATTAATTCTGCTTTTTCCGTTTTCTCAAAAAGCGACACTTCTGCGAAACCTGGTCAGGTGACTGCTTTTTCATGGCCTCCTTATGTTGCATCAAAACAGGTTGGTTATCAGAAAACTCGTGCTCAAGACAAGTTCCTGACGCCTGAACCCTAAAGCCCTGCGCGTCCTGACTCGCCCCACATATAACAGCCCATCAGTGCTCTGATGGACCAGCATGAGGTCCACAAAGGAAGAGTTAGGGTTGAGTCCTGCCAATCCGAATTCGGTAAATTCTTTCAACATGCCCACCACGTCCGCACGGGACACTCTGCCAGTCCTAAGGGTTAGGTCGATCTCTGTAAGTATACGCTCAAAATCCGTCTGGCGGGTATTGGTTGCTTCTCTCTCTGTCTTCAGTTTAGTGACCTCGCAATTCCCTTTTTTCCTTTTCCAGATTTTCAAGGCGGGTTGCCTGTGCGTTCATGGCATCCAGCGTGTTCGCAATCTTGTTTGCAACGAAGTCCTTGCATTCCAGGATGGCGTCTTCTTCGTCAGAATCAGATAGTTCCATCATCCTGAAATACAATGGATACATTGTTCATTAAAACATTACATAAAAGGTGAAAATTTAAAACACTATTGTGACAACCACAAAAAATGTCACACCCCTATTTGTACCCTAAACTGCGGGTAACGCGATTCTATGCTCTTAATTGTTGGATTCCTATTTCGCGGGATTGTGAGCAGCATCAAAGATATATATAGGCTCCAAACGAAGTTTGCAGTTACTCCATTCTTTTCCGATTCTTGCAGAGAACGCCGCGTTCTTATAACTTTAAACGTTACTTTATGGAATTCAGCAGCACAGGATTTATTTCATACCAGTCATTACTATTTATTCAGATTAATTAAAAATAAGATACTACTGTTGCTTAAAGAAACACAATAATATAACTATTGTTCTCGTTAGCAAATTTATATGGTGGCTTAAGACAAGCGGCCCCTTATAACAGGTGTTTCCCTTTCCCTAAAAATAGGGACATAATAGGGACATATAACCCCACCGGCCGGGATGGCCGTTCCGACAGGCTGCCAGGCAGACGGACAGCAGAATCCAGTACATCCCCTTACACCTTTTTTTTGTGCGGACAATATAAAAAATAAAACTACCCTTATGTTAACGACTTGACAATACATTTTAAATGTAACTCACCGACAGCGTTTTCCTCTGATTCAATTCCTGAAGGCTGCAATGCAGAATAATAGAGGAAGGGGTGACAGGTCACAGGAAAGGGGTTACGGTTACAAGTTACAGGTTAAAGTTAGAGGAGACAGGTTAGGGATACATGAAGAGACGAAATGGTTAATAGAGGTATGGCGCGATAGATCACAGGTTAGAGGTCACAGGTTAGGGGTTACGGTTACAAGTTACAGGTTAAAGTTAGAGGAGACAGGTTAGGGGTACATGAAGAGACGAGATGGTTAATAGAGGTATGGCGCGATAGATCACACTCAGGTAAGAGGTCACAGGTTAGGGCCGAAAGGGTAAGAGGTGCATGAAGTAATGACATGGTTACTGGTAAGATATACAGGTATGGGATGATCGGGACGGTCAAAAGCTATACATAATTTATGTGTACGTGTATTTCGACAATTAACCCTTTCCCTCATATAGACTCATTTTGACGCACTCAATAGGTACCACATAAAGCCTGATCTGCAGAAAATCACAGTTAAACCTTACCAGATTTAATTACACAATCCTCATTTCCAGACCACTGAGGACCACTGAGTTACTCGCAGGCTGATCTGGTTTTATGCTGTTCGCATAGGTCTTTTCATGGTGTCCTCTATGAGGGAAAGGGTTAACAAGTAATTGGTGTTGCACGCAACACCTGAGCCCCTTACCGGTGAGGTATATATTTTTTCCATTACCATAGCAACCAGAATTTTGGTCGAGAAAACAAAACAAAGAGACGTGCAGAATCTTCATACTGCCATCTTTTCATATACCAAGTTTCATATTACCTTAAACGGTTTTTTAAGTTTTCGCGGGCTCAAGACTTCCGAACGGACAGACAGACGGAGGGCAAACCTATAGTTCCCTCCGGTGTAAACACCTGTAGGGGACTATATATATCCCCATTGCAGTTTAAAACTGTTTCGATAGTGTGTATAATGTTCAATTTTGCCAATGAGAAGAAATGGGACATACAACTTCAATTTACATGTATGATGAACATACGGATATTTTATGATTTTTTAACATTGATGTAAGTATTTTATATAAATGCATGAATGTCACTTAATAAAATATCAAACTATCAATGAGATACATGTTTGTCCATTTTGATCATCCAACTAATGCATATTGAAAATATACAAACATTAACATATACATGTACATGCATATAGATGCCAAGAAAAAATGCTTCGTTTCAATTCTGGATTAAGAGACCACCTGTATAAGATACCACTTTTGTGTGTGTGAGTGGTCTCTTAATACAAGTTTGTAAATATTTCATACATATGATAAACATCGAAAAATTTGACCCATTTTCAGACTTTTTTTTCTTTACAATTTTTTTTTTAATGTTTCCGCTTTAAAGAAAAACAAATTTCAAGTTACTAGTTCAATCCAACGCTTCTTCATGGACATTTCATGCAAGGCAGTAAACCGGCCTCAGATACAATCGCTAAGGCTCGTTTCGAGGTTTTGAAGTTCATTCGGACGGTCGGACAGGCAATATAAATAGGTTTTCTGGTTTTATTAAGTCATATGCTATTAAAAACAATGTCTCTCTCGCGTAATGCACTTTAATAAATGTTGTTGTTTATTTTTTGCAAGTAATGTGTGTTGATGGGTCGTTTCGGGAGAATTTGACCCATTTTCAGACTTTTTTTACAATGATGTCATGCTAGCAGGAAAAGAGTTTTAATACGTACTTATACCTTAATGTTTCCCCATTAATGAGAAACAGATTTCAAGCTGCTAGCTCAATCCGACGCTTTGTTATGGAAATGAAATTATGGTATTATATCGGTATGATATAACATTGCCTTGACTTTCTCAGAAACACTCTTGGTCATAAAGCTGCATATATTTCACATGGATAAAGTTTTTTAAAGATACATGATGATGTTAAAATAGTCTTAGGGGTTTAAAAAAAAACACCCTAAAATCAAGTACATACCCTCAAGAAGCAGTCGTTTGCAATTTGATGCTGCTTACTGCAATGGTGAGCTAATAACAATATTCTCTCTAAACAAATGCGATTTTATTATTTTAGATTAAAACATCGTTATTGGCTAGGTATAGATTGTGATTTTTTAATATTATATATTATATACATATAAACGATTCTTTAAAAGCATTTACTTTAAATAGTCAAAACATTGATTGCTGTTTTTTTTTAGATAATCGCCGCCTAAATCGTCAAATTTTTTATTCTAGCTTAAACATTGGACCCGTACTTTGAGGGTTTGAAAATAACCTCGATGATGATTGAATTAGCACTTCAAGGTTTCTTCCTCGTTCTATAGTTTTTGTTACTCATTTAATTACTCTAGCGCCCTTTTATGCTTGATTCAGTGCATTTAATCACTATTTCAACTCTGCTTGCATACCAACTGGCTTTATGTACCTCCGACAGTTATGCAATTATATGGTGACCGACATTATTGAGGCAAACACAATGTTACCACAATGCAGTATCACGCCATAGACATATTGCATGATACCACTCAGTCACATGAAAAATAAAGCCCGACCAACAGTCCTGGGGCTAACCCTGTACATATACTGAGCACAAAGTAACCAGTACAAATTTTAAAAGACTTTACAATAAAGTGACCATCAAAGGACACGCTACATGTACATGCATAATAATAATTTATGTGTTCAGGATGCTATTTCTGTGCAGGTTTTAGACTTTCAGTTTTTGATGTGTGTTTTTTTTTTTAATGTTTTTACGTCCAACTGACAATATTTCAGTCATTTGGAGGCTATGTATATTTGAGACAGACAGAGTGCTGCCACGCTACGGTATCCCGCAATAGATATGTAGTTTAATACCACACCCAGTCACATTATCTATCCTGATATCGGGCAAACCGGTCCCGGCTCGAATTCTGCCAACAATTATTAGCGCAAAGTATTACATAAATACTTAAACTGGATAGACCATATTTCCACAATTTGTTATGAAATATACGAACAGATGACCAAATTAACGTATATTGTTGAATGAATGCATATCGCCTTTATTCTCTTGTCATTTTTTCTCCCTGGATGCTATTCTGATTGACTGAACTAGTCTCTTTAATGCTTAACTGTTGTTTGCTTGAAGTTTCCTTTGTCGAAAATTGAAGAAACAAGATTAACTGAAATAACGAATAAAATAAGAGCAGTTAAAATATCTATGTGTATTTTCAGATCTTTAGTTATGCAAAGTTTTGAATGAATTTATTATTATTTTTTCATATTTTCCAATACAATCACAATTTCCATTTAAAGGGATTGTCCTACTGATGATAAATTGTCGAAAAAAAATAAAACTTCTAGTTTCAAGAAAATCAATGTTATAATTGTATGTGAGGCATTGAAAAACTTACATTACCCGCAGTTTTTTCTAACGCAAAATTTTATTGCGTTACAAACGCAGTAATTTTTAAAATTAGATAATTGAAAAATCACGTGACAGCGCAAGTGCCCGTTCCCACATGCGCATCTAATCAAACAAGCTATTTCAAGCACTATAAAGGGGCCGAGAAAAAAAAGCAAGCGCCAAAAAACGTACACTTGCTGCGAGACAGAAACGCTAAAGATCAAAACTTGTAACAATAGGTGATCGAGTAATGCGTTGGGGCGACATGAAGAACACAATCGGAGCCGACAGCGACAACCTGGCTGCTAAATTGTTGATATACAAGTAAGTGTATTTTCGGAAACTGGGAGTTTTCTCAGATACATTGCACAATGTAACGGTAACAGCTTAATACTTTAAAACGACTTGGTGACAGCTAAGAGATTTAACCTTTATGTAGACATTGATCAGTATTGATGTCTTTATGACTGGAAGTCAAGACGTTAACCCCACAACCGTTTCGTCCCATTCAAATTTGATCCCCTCTCTCATTGACAATGCATTTATCGATCACGTGATGTATATGAAGTGCCCGTATAACGAAATCAATGTTTTATTTATAAACGGGAAACTCCCTTATTGGGTAAGATCGTAAACGATTTTATTTGATTATAATAAGAAAATCAGTATTTTTTCTGGCTATTGGTAGACTTAATAACAAAATTCATGACACTTACGTCCGAAAATGAGTTTATATACTTTTTACGGTAATTTTGATAGCATCTGGGAGGCAGTCCCTTTAAAGAAGAAAACGCTCTCAAAGACTCTGCGCATTTGCGTACATGAAGACGAAAAGGCGAGAAATTGATTTTTTATGTTGGGTTTTCTTTGCGTCAACATGAAAAGTAAAAATATTGGTTCTTCGCTTGTCGGGATACACAAGGAAATGTCGCAGTGAGGAGGCGAAATTTCGTGGCGAAAAGTCGAAATATGTATATATCACCTGCTGTAAAACGTGACGACGATTGGTCTGATATTGTTTGCTGCTTAACAGTTTAACCTGGAGCCTTTTCGGCCTATCTCTGCCCTTGTCTTAGCCTAAGTGATGATGACGTAAATTAGTGCCGAATGGGTATCTGGACAATTGTCATCTGCAGAGACTCCTATATTCGCCGAAAAAAGTGATGTACCATTGCTTGTTGTGATAACAACTAGCTGAAACATATACTTCGGAAATACGAAATCAAAACACTTCTCTCATATTGAGACTTGTTTCGGACCGAACGTCATAAAACCCTGCATTATATTATAGCATGTTTCACTAAAGACCGTGAAGATGCACTTTATTACAGCTGTGTTAACTTCGTCGATTGCATTGGAGGAGACGCTTTAGTACCGAAATTTCATCTATGCTTATTGTGACTTCCTGGGATGAAATGCTTCACGGGCAATGATTCGTACATCATATAACGGTTACTTTAATCCCAACCAACGCCGCATATATTTTTAAAAGATATTTCCTGTTTTAGTTGTTGTTTTTAAAATATATTCTTTTGAATACTTACAATAGACTTAGTATTAAACATCTGACAACCTAACATAAAGGCCAAAGTGATTAGTTTGTTTGTGGTTTTGTGAAAGAAAAACATGCACAAAGTATATTCGTATAAAATATGAACTCTTATCCATATAAAATAATGATTGAGTAGATTGAATCGCATGTTGTTGTAATGATTTGATGAACCTGAAGAACTAGGAGAAATCTGTGAACCATACATATATTGAAGTCCCAAATTCACAGTGTCTACCCTTTGTATAGTTCGTAGAGGGATATTTGTACCACTCTGGAATAGACAACCTTGACAAGATATATATCAGACATGTAATAGCAGTTCAAAAGCATATGTGCTTCCAAAAGACATTTCAATCTAATAAAAGTATTTTGTACAGCACGGTGTATGTAGGGTTATGAAGCTGCCATCTAAAAGTTCATGTTAGAAACCGCATTATACAGAATGGAATAAAGGATTTGTTTAGTCTCTTTGCAAAGTGAATATAAAGTGATACTTATTTCGTTTATACAATTGTCATTGATTTAGGGTTTTGTACAATTTAATTTCTGGTTATGAATCAAAATGTATTTTATTATTTTGTGTATTTTATAGCTTCTAAATTAACATTCGTTAAGCTCTCCTCATAACAAGTGTCTATGAAACATCAATTGGCACCCTATCTCTATCTTTTCGGGATAGATTGCCCAGTATTTGTTATAGTTGATTATATTAATAAGAAATACAACTCGGAATTTTATTAGGAAGTTATATTAATTTAGTCTCAGTCCATTGTTTAGGGTAAACATTGATTCTTACATTACAAGTTACAAAGATAATTATCTGAATCTCCAAAAATTGTCAAAGAAAACGATTAAACGGATTATTTATTTAGTGACATCGTACCATCTTTTGTCTGTCTTGAGATTAAGTCAAAAGCCAAACTTATTATAAATCCATATCTAGGAGATATGCAAAGAAGCTATTTGCAGAAAAAGTGCAGATATTTTGCTTTAACTTTTATAAGGGAAACTGTAGAATGACTACACATGTACTGACTTTATTTTATCGAAGAAAAAAGAAAATAAGTTCCTGTGTAAAGATAGATATGTTAAAAGTTAGCGGTATTATAGTTGCGTTTATTTTTTATTCATGTAACGTAAATTTTGTATCATATACATATAGTACCCCCCCCCCCCCCAAAAAGAAAAAAAGAAAGAAACAAGAGGGCCATGATGGCCCTGGATCGCTCACCTGTTATCATTAGGCTATGTAAAATCAAGTGACCCCTGGGGCAGAGCCAATTTTGACCCCAGGGTCATGATTTGAACAAATTGGTTTTCCAAACCTTGGTTTTTTCCAAAATAAGTCTATGTAAAATCAAGTGATCCCTGGGGCGGGGCCAATTTTCACCAAATATCTAAACTCCAGGCCATGTGTTTTCTACTTTTCTAAAAAGAAGAATTTTCAAGTTATTTCTATATTAGCCTATGTAAAATCAGGTGACCCCTATGGCGGGGCCAAATTTGACCCCAGGGCCATGATTTGAACAAACTAAGTATAGATCCACTAGACAATGCATGATTCATGATTTGAACAAACTTGGTAGAGGTCTATTAGCCCATGTTACATACCAAATATCTAAACTCCAGGCTTTGTGATTTCTGAGAAGAAGATTTTTTCAGGTTTCTCCTATATTCAAGGCCTGGAATCACGTGGTTTTAAGAATGGTACTATGGAGTCAAACAAAATGGCGACCTTCACAAATTTGACGGTAATTCTTATTTTTTATATTCATATTCTAATATTTTGACTTTTAAATGTATCCTATGTTCCAGCCAACAATTTTCCGCATCTATCGATACCAAAAGTTTGCTTATTACTGTCGTAGTTTTTGCAAACACCCTGCAGCCAAATTTGAAGCGGAGGAACGTTAACATGAAAAAGGCGATGGTACTATGGTGCAACACATCGTTAAATCATCATTTGAAACACAATTTCAGAGATTTTAGACTTTATTTCCTCACTTAAAGAGTTGATATAGCGAAGATTATTAGTACATTGTTCAAAACCGCATAATTATTCGTAATAAGGGAATGGTAATAGAAAAATTAGAAAATGATACTAAGGGGGAACACGAATTTTATGGTACTATGGGGGAAATTGTCATGCATGTATTCTAGAGCTTTCTCTTACTTTCAGATAATGGCAGATAATTGTAGCTGGTACAGCATCAAAGTAATCAGGGAACGTTTCATATAAAAACCAAGTAAGTCTTAATCATATTATACAGAGAAACATTAAGAACCATTAGTTTTTTAATAATATACACATTATTTTCGTAAACAGAACGCCTTTATTTTAACACTTATCTTTCCATATTGCCCTTAATGACTATTTAAATATTACCAAACAGTATTCAGCTTACAATATAGGAATGAAAAACCTTAATAGTTTAGGAATAACTGTACATGTGTATACATGTACATTTATAATAATCTCACTGTTATGGGTAATGAAGCCACATGTTTTATAGTGTAGTACATATATAGACCAAGTGTATCATTTTATTTTTTTAATTTTTCTAATTACACTTGTAAAATTTTGAAAAAGAAAAGTCAATTTCTTAGAATGCTACATTTTAAAATCAATTCATTTACTCTTCTATAAGGCCAACATATAAACAGGTTTGGAGAGGTACTATCTTCATGCCAAATATTCTCATGAAATATGTGCTGTGATTTTTGTTGTTCCTTATGCAGTGCGTATATCCTTAACTCTAAATTACACATAGCACGTGTTTCGACATGTTACCATCTACAATTATCATTACAGAGCATGACGAAGAAAAAGACAATTCGAAATGTAGATTAAGGCCAAAAAACCGAAAGGAATCTCCACTGAAGTCTCCAAAAGGTTTAATTCAAGTCGCCGTTTAAATCGCCATTCAGTCGCCTGAGACCAAAATCGCCTCGTGTCAAATATACAAATACCTCATTGAAGATAACGTCGGTTCAATATCGTCCAAGTGCATCGACCCCAATAAAACGACTAAAACCAGCACGAATGCTTTTTAAACAGCCAAAAGATGTAAATACGTAACAGAAAAGTCCTTATGCAAATGAAACAGTACATCAGAGGCATGTAGATCTTAAATCTTTAACCATTTTTGCTGATGAATCAAGATCGACACGATCCAAAAAATTGTCTGCTGACGAGTTGTTAAATGATGAGCTGAAAACTGAGCGTTTACCGGATGACTCAGAGACAGTTGATGAGCTTGAAAGTATTAGTTTAAATGGGCTCAACAGATGAAAATGGATGTAACACGACAGAGTGTGCAGACAATAATGCCCCACACATATGTGATACCAATGCCAACGTTCAGTCTAACTCGCGACAAAACAATACTGAGTGTGCCTCTGATGTACTGTTTCATTTGCATAAGGACTTTTCTGTAACGTATTTACATATTTTGGCTGTTTAAAAAGCATTCGTGCTGATTTTAGTCGTTTTATTGGGGTCGATGCACTTGGACGATATTGAATCGACGTTATCTTCAATGAGGTATTTGTATATTTGACACGAGGCGATTTTGGTCTCAGGCGACTGAATGGCGATTTAAACGGCGACTTGAATTCTTATTTGAATCTTTTCACTGCTGGCGAGTTTATCTTTACATGCCGTTTTGGAGACTTCAGTGGAGATTCCTGTTTCAGAGGTCTTTTTTGGCCAGATCTCTCAAGATTTGTCTTCCCCACAACTCTACGAAGATATTTTCGAAGACTTGTCTTTTTCTTCGTCATGCTCTGTAATGATAATTGTAGATGGTAACATGTCGAAACACGTGCTATGTGTAGTTTAGAGTTAAGGATATACGCACTGCATAAGGAACAACAAAAATCACAGCACATATTTCATGAGAATATTTGGCGGGAAGATAGTACCTCTCCAGACCTGTTTATATGTTGGCCTTATAAAAGAGTAAATGAATCGATTTTAAAATGTAGCATTCTAAGAAATTGACTTTTCTTTTTCAAAATTTTACAAGTGTAATTAGAAAAATTAAAAAATAAAATGATACACTTGGTCTATATATGTACTACACTATAAATCATGTGGCTTCATTACCCATAACAGCGAGATTATTATAAATGTACATGTATACAGTTATTCCTAAACTATTAAGGTTTTTCATTCCTATATTGTAAGCTGAATACTGATTGGTAATATTTAAATAGTCATTAAGGGCAATATGGAAAGATAAGTGTTAAAATAAAGGCGTTCTGTTTACGAAAATAATGTGTATATTATTAAAAAACAAATGGTTCTTAATGTTTCTCTGTATAATATGATTAAGACTTACTTGGTTTTTAAATGAAACGTTCCCTGATTACTTTGATGCTGTACCAGCTACAATTATCTGCCATTATCTGAAAGTAAGAGAAAGCTCTAAAATACATGCATGACAATTTCCTCCATAGTACCATAAAATTCGTGTTCCCCCTTAATATCATTTTCTAATTTTCTATTACCATTCTCTTATTACGAATAATTATGCGGTTTTGAACAATGTACTAATAATCTTCGCTATATCAACTCTTTAAGTGAGGAAATAAAGTCTAAAATCTCTGAAATTGTGTTTCAAATGATGATTTAACGATGTGTTGCACCGTAGTACCATCGCCTTTTTCGTGTTAACGTTCCCCCGCTTCAAATTTGGCTGCAGGGTGTTTGCAAAAACGTCGACAGTAATAAGCAAACTTTTGGTATCGATAGATGCGGAAAATTGTTGGCTGGAACATAGGATACATTTAAAAGTCAAAATATTAGAATATGAATATAAAAAATAAGAATTACCGTCAAATTTGTGGAGGTCGCCATTTTGTTTGACTCCATAGTACCATTCTTAAAACCACGTGATTCCAGGCCTTGTATATTAGTCTATGTTAAATCAAGTGACCCCTGGGATGGGGCCAATTTTGACCCCAGGGTCATAATTTGAACAAACTTAAAAGAGATCCACTAGACAATGCTACACGCCAGGCCTTGTGGTTTCTCAGAAGATTTTTCAAGTTTTTCCCTATATTTACCTATGTAATATCAGGGACCCCTTTGGTGGGGCCAAATTTGACCAAATGGTCATGATTTGTAAAAACGTGGTAGAGACCCCGTAGTCAATGCTAAATATCAAATATCTAAACTCCAGGCCTTGTGGTTTCTGAGAAGAAGATTTTTCAAGTTTTTTTTTCTATATTAGCCTATATTTAACCAAGTAACCCCTGGTGCTGGGCCAATTTTGACCCCAGGGCCATGATTTGAACAAACTTGGTAGTGATCTACTAGACAATGCTGCACACCAAATATCTAAACCCCAGGCCTTGTGGTTTCTGAGAAGAAGATTTTTCAAGTTTTTCCTATATTAGCCTATGTTTAATCAAGTGACCCCTGGGGCAGGGCCAATTTTGACCCAAGGGTCATGATTTGAACAATCTTGGTAGAGAGTCATAAGATAATGCTACATACCAAATATCTAAACTCCAGGTCTTGTGTTTTCTGAGAAAAAGATTTTTCAAGTTTTTTTTCTATATTAGCCTATGTAAAATCAGGTGACCCCTTGGCGGGGCCAAATTTCACCCCGGGGCCATGATTTGAACAAACTTGGTTGTGATCTACTAGACAATGCTGCACACCAAATATCTAAACCCCAGGCCTTGTGGTTTCTGAGAAGAAGATTTTTCAAGTTTTTCCTATATTAGCCTATGTTAAATCAAGTGACCCCTGGGGCGGGGCCAATTTTGACCCCGGGATCATAATTTGAACAATCTTGGTAGAGATTCATAAGATCATGCTACAAACCAAAAATCAAAAGGCTAGGCCTTGTGGTTTCGGAGAAAATTTTCAAGTTTTTCCTATATTAGTCTATGTTAAATCATGTGACCCCTGGGGCGGGGCCAATTTTGAACCCAGGGTCATTATTTGAACAATCTGGTAGAGAGTCATAAGATCATGCTATATACCAAAAATCAATAATTTTAACAACTTTGGTAAAGGGCCCGATATTGACCATTCCTGTGAAGTTTTATCAAAATCCAGTGAGTAGTTTAGAAGAAGATGTTGTTTAAAGAAATTGTTGACGACGGACGCACGCACGGACGACGGAAAAAAAGGCGATCACAAAAGCTCACCATGAGCACGTTGTGCTCAGGTGAGCTAAAAAAGGACAAGTAATATATAAATTGCCTGTCCGACAGTATAGATACATATGGATCTAAAACAAAGCTGACACAAGTAGTAGTTAACTGGTAATGATGATCGATAGGCAGAACAATATATAAATGTAATGAAAGTTATTAAATCCTAAATCGTATTGTGTCAGTACATCTGGACATCGTAAACAAAGCAAATATTATCCAGTCTTCATGAGATAAAATAATAATATCTAGATACCGAGCTAACCAGAAAAATGGAAGTAGTCGTGTATGTAAAATGAGAGAAACCAGTTTATGAATTTGGTATTTCTTAGTTTGGACGTGCACCGTATGAAACAAGACATTGTATGCAAATGTTTCATGTCCCATATGTGTCCAATATGTACTTCATCTGGGTTTTCGTTACTGACCAATCATCAATCAAGCCTCAATGCGTTGGGTCCGAATCCTGGTAGGATCTACGTCATTTATGAAAAAGCCTTCTAGGTAGCTTGAGGTGGGTTGGTGGTTTTACTCGAAATCATCTATATGGTCGAAACCTTCCTTCACTTGTAATCAGCTGGACAGAAATACCATCGTTGCTTAATATACCAACACAAAGACCAGTAAAGAACTTATTTACACCAGCAAAAGCATAGTTCCTTGTTTTTTTGTTTGTATGTGTTAAAGACCCATCATGGTCGTGGTCACCAGACTCAATACAATTATGACCGAAACAGCTAAGAATAGCAAAAAAAAAATGATTTCATATGGCTGTTTTTAAACTTAAGACCTTTCTTTCATCTATATCTTCAAAAGTATAACGTCAGAAATTTATTCTCTATGACATAACTATTTCGCCACCGGGGCGGCTTGAATATTGTATTAGGTGTAAAATGCAATTAGTTGCAAAACAAAAATACGAACTCGGATTCAATTTTGTTTAAGTACATATGTTCTTTTCAAAATATATACTGCTAGTCCATTCATGTAAAACGTTTTAAATTATTAGAGGGGAAATTTTGTCTCCATGGAACATATAGTACTGCGATTTCAGTAGCGTTATACCTTTACAATGATGTTGGCATTGTGATTGCCACTGCCACCAGTGCAGACCAAGAACAATAGTCTGCATTTCGTGCAGTTAGATCATGATATGCACTGTCCACTATTCAGTCAATAAATGTCCAGCAAGTTTCCCCAGAAAATTGAGAAACGACAAGTCTCGTTTAGAAATTTAGCCTGGTGAAGCTTAAAAAGACTTGTACCAAGACTAGTCAAAATACATTTACAACTTTCAAGACTTAAAGTGAAGATTAAATTCTCGGCTTGAATTTCTACGAATGTGTACATTTATTAATCCAAATCGATAAAAAATACAATGATAAACCGTTTGCTAGAAATGAACATGAACGGTTGGGAAACATGTCAATCAAATATTTATAAAAATACCTCTTACAAGTTAAATAAAAATAATTAGAAACATTTTTTTTAATTTACACTCCTATTTACAATTGGTTGAAGGCGTAATTCATATAAAATTGAACAAATACTGCCATTTCTGAACAAATCAAGGCGAGCAATGCAGTAGGTTAATTCCTGATTACTATTTTGTTATTATTATTTTTGTTTAGACTACACAACTCTTTCATCATTTTCTGTGGTTTCTGTAATTTTAGATACGACAATATTATGTGCCTGTTTTAATGACCTTTTAGTCTTTTTTTTCGGGGGGGGGGGGTCTTGATTTTTTTATTTTTCCCTTTTCAGCTTACCAGAGCACAACGTGCTCAAAGTCAGCTATTGTGATAATGCTACGTCAATCGTCGTGCGTCGACAGCAATTTGCTTTAAACGACATCTCCCCTGAAACCGCTGGATAGAAATTAATGAAACTTGACATGAATGATCCTTTTGGTGGCCCTTCACAAAATTTGCTATAACTTGATTCACGCAGAACTCTGGTTGCCCTGGCATGATTCTTCTTTCAAAACTTCAAAAATCTTCTCCCCTGAAACCTATAGTCTGAATTTATTTTCATTTTTTACAAATAGTTAGCTCATGACTTTCTACCATAATTGCTTAAATAAAGCTGACTCCTTGAAAACTTAGGCCCCTAGAGGGTTGGCTAGTTTCATTATAAAGTATGTATGTATATATGAAATTTCAAAATTCTTCAATGAAGCAAATGGTCAGAATTTATTTTCTTATGGCACAAACTTGTCACCTCATGACTCTCTACCATAATTACTAAAATAAAATTGATCCCATAAAAAATGAGTACCTTAGGGTCGGCTAGTTTCCTTATATACTCCACAAAGAAGAATTCAAAAGTATTCATCTATTTAACCAATGGCCAGATTTTTATATCAGTCAGCACATATGGTCACCTAAACACTGTCTACCGTAATTGCTAAAATAAAATTGATCTGTTGTAAAAAAAAAAAAAAAAAAAAAAAACCCTGGAGTGTTGGCTAGTTCCCGTATATATTCTTTATAGAAAATTTAATAAAGCCAATGGCCAGAATTTAATTTTATTTAGAACAAATGGTAACCTCGTGGCTGTCTACCATAATTGCTATAGTAAAGTTTCTCCCTTGAAGCCCTAGTGTGTGTGTGTGGGGGGGGGGGGGGGGCTAGTTTCCTTATATACTCTATATGAAATATTTGAAACCAATGGTTAGAATTTAATTTCTTTTGACACAAATGGTCACCTCACCGTTGTCTACCATACCAGCCTGCAGGTGACTTAAGATTTTTCCCCCTGAAATTTGAATCTGTTTACTGCTTGAGGCAACCACGTAAAAATAATGGTCTAAAATAAGCTTATGTACTCTCTTAAGCGATTTAGGGACATATGACCCTCTTGTTTATTTTTATTAAACGTGTTAATTTTATACTTATATATTATCTATGTTATAAACTTTCAATGAATGTTTTACAATACAAATGTATTATGGTAATGATGAAATTGTATTCCTATTGTTAAGTACAAATAATGCATATGTATGTTTTGGAATCCATTCATTTGTAGAAAAACGAGTCGATATGGTGCATGTATTGATCATTCATGTTATAAACCGTTACCTGTGTCGGTGATACTTTTCACCGTGTCAACGAGATAGGTTTGGAATTTCCCATTATCCCGGTCATTATCCTGGTTAAAATGTCTAAATGTCACGATCTTGTTGCTTGCAATGGAGAAAACCCCCTGGCTTGTTTGTTCGTAGGCACGTTTTGAATTTTCCAGTCCATTGTTTAAGGCAAATATTGATTCTTACATTTAGTTACAAAGAGAATTATCTGAATCTCCACCATTTGTCAAAGAAAACGAATAAACGGATTATTTATTTAGTGACATCGTACCATCTTTTGTCTGTCTTGAGATTAAGTCAAAAGCCAAACTTATTATAAATCCATATCTAGGAGATATGCAAAGAAGTCATTTGTCAGAAAAAATGACATTTATTTTATAAGGGAAACTGTAGAAAGACTACACATGTACCGACTATATTGATTAGATGTTCTGGAAATGCTCGTTGATTTACGTAGGTTTCCGTCTCATTTGCGAGTGAAATTGTCTATATAACTTTTTATCTAATTTACTTTACATCGTTTAAGTTTTTACTACTGAAGTAAATAATCTCGATGGTTCGGATGACAACGTATGTTGTCATTATTGTGGCAGGAAACCGGAGCACCCGGAGAAAACTAACGTGTCACGTACGTCACCCGGGATCGAACCCCGGACGCATCGGTGAGAAGCGAAGTGCGTTACCCTACGCTATATAGGCACCAAAACCAAAACTGAAACACTTTCGAAACGACGTCAAACACTATATTATCAACAAACCTTTTTTACACATTTAATTTATTAAATAAAACCATGTAATCACTATGCATTCTAATTATCTGCAATGAAGCAGTCATTTAATTCTTATTTCCGACTTAAACTGTTTTTCTGATATTTTTAATACGAATAAATAAACGTGTTTTACCTTCGGTAAGAAATCTACAAAAATATGAGAATCAATTACTTTTATAACATTTCGTTCAATTCTGTTTGAACACAATCACATGCTTATCCTTTTGGGTATCTAATACATGATAACTATCTTAAAGGCAACATTTGTTTATTTGTAGCATACGATTTTATCAAATACATACTGTTTATATCACAGTGTTTCATGTCACTATATCAGCATTTTATACGTGGAAGTTCCAATACTGGTTGACGCGGTGTCTGAAAAAGATGACTGGGAGATATATGTCACTTGTCTATAACAAGACATTTCAGTGAGGCAGCATAACACATGACCGATGCAGACAAATAGCCTTTGACGACTGAAATACTGTCGCTGGTGTGTTAAACCAAAGCAAACAAAATGCGAGGGTATACCTTTCCTCGGTTAAGACTTTGAAAAACACGTTTACATTATAATTCGTTTACATGTAACATAATCGTTTAATTATTTTAAAGGCATCGGCTTTATAACAAGTTTTCAACGTTATACAGTAGGATTAATCTCTTCAAAGTATGTTTTTATACTATGTTCTCTAAAAAAATGTCTACAACGCATGTTAAAATACATTAACTATTATTTCTGTTGATACACCGACTTGTACATAAAATGATGATGAAATAGTTTTTAGTAGTGGTTTTTTACCTCTGCATCCTGCATCCTAGATGTAATGTTATTATTTCAGTGCATACAGTGGAATCAGAAAAAATACAAACAAGAGGGCCAAGATGGCCCTAAAGACGCTCACCTGAGAAAAACTGCCTTCATTGCCTGTACAAGTTACTAACTTATAGCATAGTTGTACTGAATACATAATCCATGAGATCATTTATAATTCCACGAACAAAACAGGGTTTTTGGTCGAAATTTGAAGTCGAATTCGACTGAGTTAATAGTTGTATGATACAAAAAAAGGAAAGAAGATGCTTGCTTAAGAAATGACGATGCTAGAGTGCAAACATAGAGTGTAAACAAACTAAAATATGGCATTATAGGCCGATATCCGCCATAATCGAACTTGGCCAGAAGATTATGGTAATAAACATTGTCATAAAGTTTGAAGATGATTGTTTAAGAAATGAAGATGCTAAAGTACAAAAAAACAACCTGAAAATTGGAATTTTTAAATATCTAAAGGGGCGTAACTCCTGACCTTATAGGCCGATATCAGCCATTATCGAACTTGGCCGTTATATGATGGATATAAACATTGTTATAAAGTTTGATGATTGCTTGAGAAATGGAGATGCCATAGTGCAAACAAACTAAATGTGCATGACGGACGGACGACGGACATTTATTGATCCTAATAGCTCATCCTGAGCACATACTTTCCATATTGGGACTCATAATTTTTTAGCCTAAAGAATCTCAGGACTCGTGCAGCAAAAAGTGTAAAAGATGATTTCATCTGTGACAGAAGATATAGCTGAAAACAGCTCGTTCACAGATCGTCATTGATTAAGAATTTAATTTTAACTAGGTGTGTATTACGTCTATCAATACCCATCTGCAGACGCAATGTCACTCACTGCAACCATCTGTGATCGTAAAAAGTGGTTTCCCCGTCACAGGCAATACCGTCTATGAAACTCTAAAACCTATATTTGATTCACTTTGAGCGCATACGCTAATTTCAAAATTACGAAATCGCTACCATGAGCTGGTGAAGGTACATGTCCTTCGGTAATATGGCATTCTATATTTAACCAATTTCATCGATGTTGCATTTTCTACAATTGCGTTTTCCTGTGCAATGTGACCTACACTTTCTGAATTTATTTGTCAGGAAACAAAGACTTCACCAACATTAAACATCTACCGATCATCTGAGAACGAAATGCTATAAGCGGTATACACTGTTAAGGGATATGGACTATATGAAAGGACATTTGCTCCTCGTACCATAACTTAAACTTTACATCCTTAAATTAAAGTTATGGTACGAGGAGCAAACAGAATATATTTAGACTAACACGCTTGCGAATAAACTACTTAAAATACACGCACGAATTTTACGTGGACATGTAAAGGACCACCATGAACATTGAAATTTTCAACACAGTTGGTATGATTGTAGCGACCGCGTCATAAGCGTTTTACACTATAGTGTTGTTTTATTAAAAGCAAAGAGGCTCCAAACAGAACCGATATTAGGTCTTACATAAAGATCTGATATTCTCTAAGTGTGCCAGCTGTGCAAATTCCTCATGAATTCAAAATAATTTATGGTGATTCTTTCCCCGTCAAAGTTTATAAATGGATACAGATATTTAATAAAAGGAAAATCAAGGGTCAACGACTACAACGAAGAACATGAGCATTATCCCATGACATCTTATGTAGCAGGAGAAGCGAGATACAGTCACCAAAATAGCAATGTCAGTGAACGTTTCATGGAAAAAAATTAACCATGCACTTTGAAATTATCTTTAGACCAAAAAGCTAAAAGATGCAATATTGCACTTTTTAAAAATATATAAGATGGTGGTGGAACCAAACCCCTTTATTAGCAGTCTGATTATCAGCAAGGTATATTAGTGTTTGCGCAGTTTACCAAGAGCAGGCTACTCTTTTTGGCCTTCGAATCAAGGAAAATAATGATGAAAAAATGTATTTCTGTTACGGGTGAATATTATGAAAACTTAATGGAACACATATTTAGCTCAACCTGATCTGTCCGTCGTCAATATTTTGCTTTTACATGTATTTGAAATCTCCTCTAAAACAGCATGGAAGAAATTGATAAAACTTGACATGAATATTCATTGGGTGGACCTCCACAAAAATTGATAAAATTAACTTGATACTTAGGGTTGACATGGTATTTTATTTTAAAAACTTCAAACTTAAAAATCATCTCCTCTAAAACTAATGGTCAGAATTTAATATCCCTTGGTACAAATGTACCAAACGGTCACACATCTTTTTCTCTACAATAATTGCTGAAATTAAGTTGAGCACTTGATAAATAAGGCCCCCATTGGGTTGGCAAGTTTCCTTATATAGAACATTTCAAAAAAGCATATTCTTTGAAATTATTAGTCTTTGAAATTATTTCCATATGAAAATTTTAATCAAGGTTAAACTGAACTGTTTAAATTAAGCTGATGGTACTTTGGTGAGTGTTCTAGGGCCATGATGGCCCCCTTGTTACAGGACAGTTTCGAAGTATTCTGAGTAATCACTCATAGAAAATATCAAAGTGCAAGATTTAAAAAAATATGTCTGACTCCTTCGAAAGTGCCCAGAATTTACAGTATGGCTAACAATGGTATTTTCATGTTTTAGTCGAGATGTATGAGTGCGATTATATTTATTTGTAATCGCACAACTAAGGTTTAACATTAAAGACCAAATACTGTCAAAGTGATGTGATTAGCTTTATTCCGAGAAATAAAACAGTCATTAAGCACAGACACAAAGTATGGACATTTATACGAGCATTCTGCAACGTTAAAATACGAACCACCTATCAGACATTTCAAATGAAGAAGGCCCTATACAGGAATCACGTCTTCTGTACACACTTTAAATGAAGTTTGCTAACCGTTCACACTTGGAATTATGATTTATCATTGGACCGATCAGCAGTTAAGTGCAGATAACTCTTTCAAGGATTGTTTTAAATATTTAATAAAAATAACAGCTATTTATTCTAAGCGATATGCGAGGGTATTAATCCCCTTCATCGATAGTTCCAGTTTGTATTGAGCATTGTTTATAATTGCTGTACTAACACTTATAGCCGAACCGTATATTCATTTAACCCTTTACTTCAAATAGTCTAATTTCGTCACAGTGACAAACAGAGCAGACCTAATTAAGACAATTATTAATGAAGCTGTCTGATCAAGATTTCCCCTGTTTGCAACTGAAGATCAGATTCTACACATTCTGCACAGCAATGAAAAAAAATTCGTTCCATATTTCAATTTCAGTAAAATCTATTAATCATACATTTAAAAAAAATGCATATGAATATTCACGAGATAAAGTCTTGTGTTATATAACGATCTTACTGACAGTTAAAAGATCCAAAGTTACACATATTAGGACAACAAAAGGAGACAAAATATGCACAGGTCGCATTGTCATTTTCCCTTTTTTCCGAGACATATGAGCTGAGAACAACTCAAATAATCTGAGTCTGTCCTACACTTTTCGATAATAAATGATAAATAGTTTTTGGTTTTCATAAGCTATACTCTTCTGAATTTAGTTTCAAGGACACTTCTCTTTATTCCGAAAGAATCACTTTGCTCATTTTCCATTTTCTTAATTCAGCAAGTAAGGACATCTTGCCAAACTATTATTTCATTAATCATATTATATTTATCAATTCTAACAATGAAAAGGACTTTGTTTTCATTATTATATATTATATATCAGGTTTATATAACATTTAGGCATAGATGAAAATATTGAAGAATTTGTTAGCATAAGAAAGCAGTAGTGATATACTAAATGTCGGAAACAAAGTTTCGATAGGGACACACATGTATTGTATGGCATATCACGATGATGCAAAAAGGATTCTGACATCCCTAGGGATTTGATTTTACACTGCGGTTTTTCTTCAGGTGAATAATCCGTTAGTTTTCTAGTTTAAACATATTTTATTTCAAAATATTTGAAATGGGGTCGGGCTACATGTTCTACATGTATCCAAATTAGTTAGGGCCCTTCCCCTATCTTACTACAATTTCAATATAACAGTTATGACGTGCATTATAACAAACAGGTGTGATATAAAATGACATTAGACATTTTATTTATTAAGTACATAAAGGCCTCCAGCCTATAATACATAACATACATATCATGAGTGGATAATCCACCCCAAAAAAGTCATTTCAAGAACATATAATAAAAGTATATCAACTGGCATATGTTGATGAAAACACTAAGCCTTGTGAACACACTACGTATAAACTCCAGTTAACTGAGAGAGAGAGAGAGGAGGGGGGGTAGAAGTTTTGATTTTGAATCTAAACTTGACTATCCATGTAATATAACATTATCACAATAACAACTTTTAATTGAATCTTTTAGTTTTTTTTATGTATAAATGAGCTGCATCAACAATTCTTATATTTTCTATCAATGATAGGTTTTGATCCCCAAATAATAAAGTGTTAGTATTAATTGAGAAAAAAAAACCGTTTAAAGAGCTGTGTAATACATTCCTTTGCAAATTAAATCGTCGACATTCAAAAAGAAGTGATTGGCATTTTCTAAGATGACAAGTGCTACAAAAGTTTTTGGACCGCGCGTGTATTAATGATCAGAGCCTTTCTCCATGAATGTAATACAAAGGAACACTAAACTTATTTGTACTAATATTCATCAGATAACTTTTAAACGATTGCAATGTAATATAATGTCTTGTATCTTCATTTATATTATTCCATAAAAAAAGTTAATAATCATTGCTATTTCTAACGGGATATCCATGAATATTTCCAATAATAGGCGGAATCAAGTCTTGAATATAAGATGGAACTAAGTTGTTATTTACTCTATACATAAAACACTTTTTTTGAAAAGATCTTGCACTTATGATTCCCACCCACATTCTTTATAAATTTTTTTCATAGAAACAGTTTTTGTTAATCCGTTGACTATCCGAGCAACTTCATGTTAAAGAAGTTCAAGAGAACCAGACATTTGTAAAGAGCAGCCATCCCAAATGATAGATGAATATTCTAATATAGGACGAATGTAAGATATATGAATCTGATTTAGTGCCTGCCTACTAAGAACATATTTCAATTTACGCATAATACCTAGAAATTTTGATGTTGACTTAAGAATAGAATTGAGATGATTGTCCCAATGACCATTATGAGATAAAGTTACTCCCAAATGCTTGTGATTTTTTACGAAATTTATCGGAGTATTTTCAAAATTTATATTTGGTAATGTTTCATATTTTTTTGTTGTAAAGAGCAATGCTTCTGTCTTTTAGGATTAAAATTTATTAAACATTTTTAGACCATGTTGATAATATTGCAAGATCATGATTCACTTTACCCTCAAGGTCATCGGGAGATGATGTAGCATAAAATAAAGAGCTGTCATCTGCATAAAGTCTAGTTAAACTTAATAAAAGATTCTGCAATATCATTTATATTAATTAAAAATAAGGGAGCTCCAAGAACAGACATCTGTGGAACTCCAGCATTTATATACTGAATGTTTGATTCTACAGACTGAATAATCACTCTTTGTTTTCTGTTTGCTAAATAATCAGTTAGCCAGGTCAGTAGATTTCCACAAAAAACATATTGTTTTAATTTAAATATCAACCCTTTGTGCCAGACTCTGTCAAAAGCCTTTGAAACGTCACAAAATTCATACATACATATTGTTTATTATCTATTGTTTGACATATATATAAATTTTTTAAATTGTTTTTGGAAAATACTTATATAATAGGTCATTTGATATCAAAAAATTATGCATACACTTAAATATTATTCTTTCAAATATTTTCCCACAACAACTTAGGAGAGATACGGGTCTGTAGTTTTCAACTTTCTGTTTGTCACCTTTTTTAAAAAGAGAGATTACATTTGCAAGTTTCCATAAAGCTGGCAATTTAGTTTCAACTAATGATTTGTTAAATAACATAAGGTTTAATACGTTTCTCAGTTTTATTTTGTTCAGTTATAAATATTGTAGATAATTCCTTTTCACTTTTTCCATCAAAGGTTGGTAACATGTTGTTTTCATCATTGATTGTAGAGATAGATACAAAGTAATCAGTTATGTATTTGGCTTTATCTGTATTTGAAGTATAAAATATGTTTCACCATAAGCATTGGTATCAAGTAATGGAGGTATATTTTCCGGGTCATCAATTTAATTTTTCACAAAATGTCTTATAATTTTCCAAAAACTACGTTTGTCATTGTGTTTAAGTTCAGATATGTATTGTTCCATTCCGTTGTTTTGCTATTTTGTATGAAATTAAGCAATGCACTTGTATGTTTAGCTATAAACATGAGAATGATACCTTTATTGTGTGTGCTTAGCAAAAAGTTGTTACGGGACGAGTTTTTATATAGTGAAAAGATGTGTAATTTTTTTTTCAATAATTGAACTTACAAACCTAATTGCTATCGAAAAGGGAAATGTTTACACCAAACACAAACTTTAGTTAGTTTGATGAAAATCAAGTCATTAAGTAGAATAAAACATTTGTATGCACAAATAAAAGTGAAGGCTATTTTTGTATTTTAATATCTTCGAAGTACACAAATACGTATAATAATCATTATTTTACTATAAAGTTTTACAGAAAATTGAAAATAAGTTATATTTAGTTTCTATACATTTTGATAACTTCATCAAATATTAAGCACAATAGTGTGCGATCCCACTCATTCATTTGACCCAGCAAAATTATCATTGCTTCCATTATGGAAGTCGAAAGTTGAAACAGTTTCCTTTAACTCAATTTGGGTCGTTTTTTCTGAATCTTCTGTAGCAGCATTTAGCCGACCTTTCCTGTCGTGTGCAAATGTGCGAGAATGTTTCCCTGTCTGGAAGGATATGGACTTAAAATCTGCTAAATATCTGTTATTCTCCTTGGCATGCCTGATAACTGCATATCTTCGACACAACAGAAACAGGGTTGTTTTGAACGTGTTTCGGAAATGTTTAGACATAAAAGCATACACGATAGGATTGGTACAACTGTTAAAGTACGACAATAAAAAGAAAGTAATCCGAATTGGCCTTAGTACGCCTTGACTGAGGTCATCGATAATGCCGAATGTGACGAGAAGGTTATCGACCATGATTGGTCCCCAGCATAAAGTGAACAGCAGCACAATGGCAACCAGCATCTTGATGACCTAGAATGGAAAGTATCATACGTATTTTTTTTTCTTAAATAAAGATTACATTAATAGAAATGTAGATAATTATGTAGTGAGCACTACATGTTCAAAATTATATTCATTCTTTCTATAATAATGGCTAACAATCATTCTCTAATAATGACCAGCAGATGAGCCAGCATTTTTTTCCATATCGGTAATATTACCTATTCCTCTGAATTTGGGGATTTTTATATCGTTTTTGGTATGACTGGGTGTTTCTATGTTGTATGTATTCTGAAAATTACATTTTGGAAATTAATTTGTCTGTACATTACACAAAAATAAACAGGCAACAGAGCCAAGTACTTGTGTTTGTCTGAGTATTCAGAAATTTTGAAAAAATGATGCTTTTTAGCATTTGTAACATAAGATTATAACGGTTATAAAAATAGTCAAATATGCCCTGCACAGATTTCTAAATATTTGTAACCAAGCTTTATAAGCCCTACTAACATTTCGTATATGTTTTATCCAGACACACCAACAAACCAACATTACATTTTGTTTTAGAGAGCCATTAAAGACATTTAAAACTCGAATATAAATAACTGTGCGGTCTCGTGGATTTAGTCTCCGATTTTGACATGCAAGGGTCATGAAAAAGGTACCGGGAGCTCCCTGCTTTGTCATAATCATATATACAGAGTAGTTCCAAGGCTGGTTGACCCTGTATCAGAATAATATTGGGTGGGGTATCATGTTACATGTCTACGGTGTTATACTGCAGTGTATCAAGTCGACATAGTCTGTACATGACTGAAATATTGTCGGTGGGACAAATACAAACAACAACGACAATCAATAAAAAAACAGTGCCTTTTTCCCCGCGGCACTCCATTTATCCAACTCAAAAAAGAATATATGGCAATATCAAGGGCTTAGCATTCAAAACGCAGGTGTATGAATTTCGACATCCGAGAACAGTTGTGTTTTTCTTTAGTAATATCCAGACGACAACCCTGCGTAATTTTCAATAATTTTAGAAGGCAACAATTCAACAAAACGATTGTCTTGATAGACTCACATATAAGGAAATATGATAATGTGAATATAACATACAAGTCCTTTTTATGGTTTATTAAATAACTGAACCAGAACAAATATGTTGCACACTTTCGGATTAGCATGAACTGAACCGGCACTTACTTGATGTCGCGTGGAGTCGTCTGCGACCTTAACATGAGTTTTGCTGTTCAGTTTGTTCAGCAGACGATTGTTCTTCACCGTCAGATCGTGTAGCACAAGTGGAGTTGGCTCCAACATAGACTGCTCTGGGCGTCGGTCCTGCTTTGGCCGACATCTGAAATTTAGAACGATAGACAATGAAATCATCTGCATCTCACGTTTGTACAGCAGTCAGAAAGCTGTGTATAACTTGAATCTGTCTGTCTCTGTCTCTCTCTATCTATCTATCTACCTATCTAATTACAGTTGTGTTTGGCGGATAATTCGTTGTGTAGTTACACTAAGTGATAGAATATTCAGTATCAAGAAAATGATGTTTTGGTTACACAGAGTAAACTGATGTTCCATGACTGGAAATTGCACCAGGCAATTACATGGCAGAACAGTTAAATACTGCATAACAAAGTTACTGCTTTAAGCCTAGTCCAGTAACATAATTAACAATATTACCTCTTCCAGTATCTTGCTTTGAGTAAAATAAGATTCAGGTATAATTATAAAATTCTAAAGAGCGTTGTATGCTATTTACTTTTACATTGTTTCACTGCTGGAGGAAGCAAGCATGAGCTAAATAAATAATAAAGAAGTGTCTCGGAAATTTGATTTAACATATATTGGTTCTGACTTTAATGGCATGCAAAAATTTGCGTATTTTCTTTCACTTAAAGTTAGCGTATACCATAATCAAGTCAACGTAATAAATAATTTTACACTGCTCATTAATGTAAAATCTACTTAGATAAGGAATATATGTTTTTGTTTTAATATCACAAGTTTGAATACTCATTTATTGTTACGGAAGCATATTGGAAACGTATATTTTATAGTTCAAACTTTTATCAATAATCTCTTGGTTATAAGGACGGAATGTACGAGCTACAGAGTAATATACGCTGTGATACTAATAATGTAATAAAACCATGTTTCTGCCTATCTTTAATAATGTATAGTCCGCAATTTATTTTAAAAAACTAACAATGAAAATAATGTCCCACCTGCTACATATGTATTTTTTGACTTGTAGTGTTTGCGATAGAAACACATTAGTATGCTTACAGAGGTTTTAAAAGATGATATCTTACGTTAATTGAAATAAAACTCGGATATCTGGTCATTTTCTCATTAATTACTTATTCAAGATCCGGACATTAAAAGTGCATCCTCCTAAACTGATGTTTTACTTGATTATTTTACCGATTCCTTACCCTTTTTGGCCACGATCGAACAGTATTACAATCATCATCAAAAACAAGAAATATCTTAAAAAAAGTTTTCCGGCGTGCTAAATAATTGACAGTTGTAACATGTTAACGGATTAAAACTATTATAAAGTTTGAAATGTTAGCAAAAATGTTTACAAATACAAGATTATGTGGGTATTGTGAAGACTAACAAAGCAGATTTAATTTACAAACTAAAAAAACTAATCTACAATTAAATATTATGCACTTGCTGATTTTTTTTTACGTAAAGACAATTCAGCTGTTACCAAGCGAAACCGAAAGATCATAAAATCGCGTATATCCGATTATTGTTTCCAGATCCGCATAATCTGCACAACTTCTCCGCAGTAGTTACATCCCTGAAGGCCGAGTCCAACCTAACAAATTGGGGGAAATTGTGGTCTTTTTGCTTCTTATGTATGTGTTTTAAGTCATATTGCCAAAGCAGCATTCCTAAATTGATATGTAAGTTAAAGTCCCATTACTATGTTACCTTTCATGCTTAACTGAAAAAGAAACCTGTTATATCAAGTATATACACATTCAACCTGAAACTCCTATTTTAAATTGGAATATCCTAAATATCTTAAAAATAAATTATACATGCCGGTGATACATGTAGCAGTGCATTTACTCTGGCTTCATTTGCATACCAACATTTGATTGGTTGAAGAAGTAGGTCAAAGTCAGTATTATACAGCTACGCCGAAAAAAAGAGAAGCGCTCTTAAAATCGTAAGACTCATTTAAACCGAAATTATTTGTAATTTAATTACCGTTTTCCATCATCAATGGTCATTGTAGCCGCCAGATTGTTCTAAATTACTTCCCCTTATTAGCCCCCTTGATAAATGGATGAGTATGACACGCTCAACAGATTTGGCCTCGTTTATTTTGAATGTCTACTTGTTCAATATTAGGATGCCATAGAGCTGTTATGAGAAAAACAAGAACCATGACCAGGTTATGTCATCCTGCCATTCTGCGGTGTTAAAACGTCAGTAAATATGACTGAGCTATGTGCATCATTAGGTTATACATCTGTATTTCTTACTTTAGAAAAGCACTAGAACAAGCTTTTGGAAACTTGTATTACGTAATGGAAATAAGTAAATCACCGACTGTCCTCCCAAAAGCTGTGTATGATATGATTGAAACTTATAGAAGTGGGAACACTGATCCTAGATACCACAGTGCTCACATTGATCTCGTTGTGCTTTGGTTTTGTTTAGGTTTTACGGACTTATTTTTAAGCAACGGTATTTGCTTTATTCACAGTATTTATACAGGTTTCACGGTATACACTTACATATGTTTAGACACGAGTGGATGCTGATCATGCAGTCTCCACACCCGGATGGAGATTCGACAGTAGGCGAACGTCATGAAAGTTAGTGGGATGGCCAGTACGGCTAAGAACATGTAGATACCATACAGATGGGCATACAGAGGGCGGTCCCATTGCAGCTTGCACCAGTAACTTGTCATATTGCCCCGCCCTACCGGTTTGTGGATCTGAAATTAGGAATGTATCATTGTTTAAGTAAGTTTATAAATATATAAAAATATACAAAACAATTTCTTAAAGTTATTGTTCAGTATATCTATGTTTTTAGAATTACATCGACTTTTATTACGTTTACCTTTGAATCATCTTAGAAAGATATGATAAAGAATTCATTCTCACACTCCATGTGTCAAATTAAACCTTTACAATGTAATCCAGACACAGGCATTTTGACCCCCTGTATGGATTTTCAAATTACATAAATATTGTCCACGAATGAACGTGAGAAAAATACATGATCATTGTTCCATAAAACAGCATTTCCTTACATGTCATCCTTCAACCGATGTTACAATAACAAAATAAATAGACGTGAACAGACAGTCACATACATTTTAAAACAGAATCAGGAATCAATGCGATAAAGCCTCCAGAACATCTCCTTAATACATGCATATGAAGTATTTAAACAAAAATACATAAGGCTATACATACATGTACATTTACATCTATATATGTACAAATATGTAACATATGCATATACATAATTATATATACTAATTTGTTTTGTAGACTGTAAAAAATATCGATTACTTAAGTTGCATGGACTATATATTTGGAAAATGGATAATGAAATGTTATATTTACATGATATTAGACAATATAATTATTTTCGTAATAACACACACACACACACACACAACTTCCTTTTAGAAGGTATTGTGAAAGGGTTTTTCGCTCTTTTAGTTCTTAAGAGGAATACTGTAGTACAGAGATCCGTCGACGTTTTAACCATTAATGCACAGAGATCACGATGTGTCATACAATTATGTATTTACAAATTGATCATATTCAATAACCTATTATTACCTAATACGACGAAGTACGCACTAACACTATTTCACTCAAGCAGAACAACGAGATAGAAAGAAGGAAGGGTATGAGAAACAACATACTAATCTCTACTATTCCGTTACTTAGTACCTTAACCTAACATAACATTTTGAATGGAAGTACAGCATGACTATGCACACTTAATATAATGAACAATTACACAAATAATCAATTTAGAAATACAGATAGATAGAAGAAGAAAGAGGAGAAATGTAAATTATAAATCTCTCTCTCTCTCTCTCTCTCTCGGGGAAATAATAGAACACCCGCTTATGCCATGTGAGAACTTGAATGTGTAAATAACAAAAACGCTTAACTTAAACTTAGCTAAATAATGTACCAAATACTTCTAAAGTTAAAATCAGAGTAAAAATAATAAATTTCTAAACTTAATATACCTGTAGAACAGAGATCCGTCGACGTTTCAACCATTTAATGCACAAAGATCACGATGTGACCCTCTGTTGCAACTCAGACTATATATACTAGTCTGGTGCTGACATTCACTCGTCGACGGATCAAAGCTTAAGGTGATTAACTCAAACTTAACTGATGTGACTTGTTTGACCAGGTGTCACAGAGAAGGAAGTTGTTTATTGAAAGGAAAGCGTATGCTGCACTATCCGTTTGGATACTGATTACTTATGGGACAAGTGAGCTTGTATGTCCGGCCTTAAACTAATAAGCCTGGTGTAAAGTATGCAATTAAAAATAAGGAAAAGGAAACCTGGCACATTACAATCTCTTTCGTACACAGACCTTATGCACGCACGCTCTCTCTTTGTCTCATCTATAAACAAAGCACAATAGTAAATATCTAAGTATAACCTTGTGACAGGGAGACTTGCCCAGTTAATTTTGTTCAAGGTCTGGTCCTATTGTATTAATCGAGTACCACAGAATGGACTAAAATTCATGAATAGAAGCAGAGTACCACACCAGTCTTTTTTCTGATTGGTTATTTGTTCCTACAAACAAGCCATGTTACCCTAACATTAAATCCACATATGACGTGTTCACAAACGCACAATATCATCCAAATACAGCATGTCCGAAATGTTACGAAAACGATAAGGGATGTCATAATGGAACCACAAATACAAAGATATTATTCATCTTCTACATGATAGCCACAGTACAGACAGTTCCAATATTCTCTAGGTTTGTGAAAATGACTTCTCTCTATCGTTACACAATGTGGATTACTTCAAACAGTTGCAGAACCATTTTCTAAACTCGACTTGCACTGAAAGTGAGACACTCAATATTCTTACCTATTGTAACACAGAGCTAACAGACAGTTTCATTAACAAAAGCCCCTACTTTTTTTTAATTAGTCCTTTAATGTTATAACCAGACGGTAACTTATCAGCACATAATATATATTTTAATTAAGTAAAGATAAAGACCGTTCCTTTGCTTTCATATGGACAATTTATTAACCTTAGAAACTAGATTTGCATAAGGATCGAACTGCACAGCGGGGTGACTGTTCAAAGTAGGAGGGGTGCAAACGTAACCAACCACTTTGAATAACTGTAGTTTATATTCCAGATAAATAGTTTATATTTCAGATAAATCCTTAAATTGTGCATTTACATCTCAACTGCATTCTTTTACAATGTTACATTCTATTCCATTTATCATGAAAATTCACCATTTTTAAAGTTCCATACACACCGACGAAGAAGCAAATGATTGATAGGCTAGGAACTGCATTTCTAAAATTTCCTTCGGAACTGGAAATTTATTATCTTTTATCAGCGCGCATTTAAAGCTTTATTGTACATTCATCCCATTCTTCCGAGTCTTTATTTAAATCTCATTCGAGTTCAACATCAAAATTCCCATAATCTTTGCCCACAATGTAGAAAGTCTGCAAGATTTTGGCAAGTTTCCAAAACTATATTATTTTACATTGATAAAAGTGTTCGTAATAAAAAAAAGTACGTCTTATATATTCTTCCGCCCAATAATAGTTTGTTATGAGTCGCGTAACATAGGCGGGTAACATTTACAATTGGCGCGTATTAGAATATCGTTAAAGAATTCAGTTGAAATGATATATATATATATATATATATATATATATATATATATATAAATCAATCATAATATAACTCATCCTTAAAAACTACAATGAAATGCATGAACATGGTTATTTATCTTACATATTTGCTGCTAACACGTAGGTTTTACATTTACTATTAACGCTAAATAGCGTGTTGCTTTATGTTAAATGCTTAGTTTCGTCAAGTACTGTAAATGAAAATTATAGAACTTATATCCATCTATCATTAAATTGTGATCATGTTTCATCAAGTGATTGTGGAAATTTTATAGTACAGTACATGCAAACCTTTATAGAGTGATAGGGTAAGTAATACCAAGTCAGTGGTTGCTTACATCTGCAATGAAGTCTTTTCAAGCATTTGAAGGACTGTGATTAAATGTATTACAATGTAACTTTATTGAATAGTATAAGACAAGTTATGTCATGATTGAACCTCATAAAGTCGGAAGAATAAAAAATGTTAAATTGCCAGTTAGCTCCATTCGCTGAGTTTTGGTGAATTCTCTATAATTAATTCAAATTTTAGTAATTACAGCGTCTCTGAAAACTACAGATATAATAGAAAGATTAAAACAAAAAACAATAACGCAAATGTATTTAACAAAGGCGTGCTTTACAGATAAATATTTCTGGTTATTGAAATCGTTTCAAGGGTTTGTAAGGGGAACACGAGAAATTACTTTGTATATAAAACTGCATTAAATACAGATTTGCCAATGTCAGCGAATGCAGTTTTTACCTCATTATCCACAGCGTTATTGACACCTCTTGACGGTTAGCCGGTAAATGATACTATTCATTAAATCCTCTCCGAAAAAAAAATGAAATAAAAAGTCTAGAAGTTTTACCATTATTTTACCACAAATACCTAAAATAACGGCTAATATCATATTACGTTTGGCTAGCTTACATACAAAAAAATGCTTGCTTTTACTTTTTAGGCTCTAATTAGTCCCCTACCGGCATCTCCGAAGGGGAATATAGGTTTGCACTCCGTCCGTCAGTCAGTCCGTTCGTCAGTCACACACATGTTTTCAAGACTTTTTTTCTAAACGCTTGCAGATATTAAGCTTATATTTCGCGTTTCGTTCCGGTCCACTGATCTTTGACAAAATTACGGGCCTTGGACTCCGAAAATTTCTATAAAATAACAGTTCCAGACATATTTTTTCTAAACGCTTGCAGATTTTGATTTAATATTTTGTATGTGAGTCTTCCACCATAAGCTATAGATCAAGTTTGAGTTTCGTTCAGTCCACAATTTTTGACCAAATTACGGGCCTTAGAAATAAAAAATGTCTTTCAAATAGGAGTTTTCCAGACTTTTTGATATTTATTGTCGTTTTGACTTTCATCAAAAGTATTGGTCAAATAGCTGAATTGTTTGCAGCGTGAGGAGTTTTCTATTTCTGGTAGGGAACTTAGTATTGCCTAAGCAATACTTTCAGAATGTGCGATTTAAAATATCTTCAACGTTGACTTTTCAGAAAATATTCTTAAAACATGTCTCAGATACACAAGAAAACCGTGTCAACAGGGAAATAGTAAGCTTAACAAGAACACAATAAGAAGAAGCCTTTTATATTGTATTTCGAAATCAGACGAAGACACTTATTGGACCTGACTTCATCACAGTTTTCGTTTCCAATTTATTC
>CM037786.1:42260186-42310186 GCA_021229015.1 Solen grandis | reverse complement strand
ACTCATCCAAGAAATCATATAGACAAACATTCTCTCCACATTTTATGAAGATTGGGTAGAGTGTTCACAAGGTTTTTCCAAGATTTGACCTGGTGACCTAGTTTTTGACCTCACGTAACCGATATTCGAACTCATCCGATATATCATGTAGACAAACATCCTGATGAGTTCGAAATTGGGTCATGTGGGGTCAAAAACTAGGTCACCAGGTCAAATCTTAGAAAAACCTTGTGGACACTCTAGAGGCAAAGTTTGCCCAAATCTTCATAAATTGGTCAGGATGTTTGTTAATGATATATGGATGAGTTGAAATGTCAGGGGGCAAAAACTAGGTCACCAGGTCAAATCTAAAACTTGTGAACTCTCTAGAGGCTACAGTTTAAGCCAAATCTTCAATAGATTTGGTCAGGATGTTTGTGTAAATGATATATTGGATGAGTTCGATAATAAGTCACGTGGGGTCAAAAACTAGGTCACCAGGTCAAATCTTGGAAAAATCTTATGAACACTTTAGAGATTACAGTTTTAGGCTAACCTTAATGTAACTTGGTCAGAATGTTTGTTTTCATCAAATCTCGGATGAATTCAAAACTGGGCAACATAAGGTAAAAAAAAAGTAGGTCACCAGGGCAAATTTTAGAAAAACATTTTTTTCCCAGTCTTCATTAAACTTGATATGAATGAGGATTGCATGAATTCCCAGTTGAGTGCAAATTCAGGTAGGATCAAAATGTAGGCCACTTAGTCAAATGTTAGAAAAACACTTTAGATGCCAGATTTTTTGTCATTTTGCCTAACACAGCCATCTTAATCAGGTGAGCGACACAGGGCCATCTTGGCCCTCTTGTTTTATGCAGCTTTCTCAGTTTAACAGCTTATATATTTTTTTAAATATACAATTTATTTACTCGAGGCATAATGGGAATGAAATGTAGATAATGTCATTGTGGTCAACATGGTAGCAAGATATTTTGATAGGTAATTGCATAAGAGAGTAAAATTGGTAGAACCAAGGTTCAAACCATGGACAACAAATAGTATTTTGTATGATGTGGCTACACTTAAAATTTGCATTGTTTTTGTATATCAAGGGTTTTTCATCAGTTTGTAAACATTGACAAAATATGAAATCAAATGACATCATGGTGCTTATTTTCAAATTTGAATGTAGTCTTGATATCTAAATAATAGATAGATTTGATATTTTATTGCATGCATATGTGCTCATGTTCAACAATCCCATATGTTTTCTTAGTATACTTCATTGCTGAAACTGCATTGTCAATCACATTGTCTCCATACTAGTTTGCTAAGTTTCTTTAAAGAATCTTTAAAAACAAAGGCTTTCAGTCCTAATATGTGACATGATTGGTGTCTCTATCAACAATGTATGCAGATTATGCTGAGCATGAGGTTTAAAAGCTTGGGGCCACTAGTGCCCCAATTGGTGGCAGGTTTTTTTCTCGCTTTAAAACAGAGGCCTATAAAAGGTTACTTCCAAATCCAAAATTTCTTTAAACTCATGCAGTTTTCCCAAATATTCAAACTTACACCAGCTTTTTTACTACCCAATTGGGTAAATGTTTCCCAGTTTGGCAGTTTTAGCATTTAATTCTTCCCAATATCAGCAAAAAAGCCTCGGGTGTGGAGCCAGGGGGAAACACTGGTCAAAAATGATTTTAAACCTTTTTGAAACTCTTCAAAAAGCTCTTCTGAGCTAAAATTCAGAACTTAAGAAAATTTTGTTTAGCATGAGAGTGTGATTTTAGTCTCAAAAGTGTGACTCTCACAGCAGGAGGTTTGATGTATTGGGTCTTCTGGCCAGGTTTTAATGACTAGTGTGTATTTCCAGCAACATCCTGTATAATATGATGAGATACAAACATGAGCTATGACACACACTTTAACAACCCCAGAAATCTTACATCAAAATTACAGACATGGTACATCTGATTAAATCTTAAAAAGCTGACATCATTTCAAATTCAGCTAAGAAAACATTGAGTATATATGCTGATTGGTGTTGCTAAACTTTTACCTTAGAATTGTAAAAAGTATTATATATCTGTAACTTCTCCAAACCTCAAATACAATTCTGTATTCTGGATGGCAATGTTGGTATGAAAAACTAGTGGTCTCCATGTCCAAGTGAGTAGAGTTGCTGACTCAGTGTTACTCAAGCACCCACATCTATATTCAAATTCAGTCTGGGTCATGCATATCATTCATGAGGGGAAGCCTTCCAGCTGGCTTGTATAAGTCAGTAGTTCTACCCAGATGAATCTGTACTCTAAGTGAATGCTGTATACTGTCAGTTCCAGGTTTAACTTATTCTGTTGGTTACAGGTCGTGAAAAATTCAGCATTGGTAATGAAGAAAGTGTACGATTTGTCCTCAATGACGATGGAACAGAGGTTGACCTAGATTTCTTTAGCTCATTAACAAACAACACTATTTTACTTATTCTAGTTGGTGATGACGTGTGGCAGGATAACAAAGGTAATAACGTAAATAGTTCAGTTCTTTTTTAGATCACCTGAGCACTTGTGCTTAGGATGAGCTATTAGGATCAATGAATGTCCGTCGTCCGTCCGAGCCAACAAACAAGAGTTATGAGCGTCATTTTGTAGTTGAAAAAAGAACAAAACCTCATAAAATTTCTCTAAGGAGCTCATTTTGTAATATTATGAGCTATTTTTGCTGATGGACTTTGGCCCAGGGAAAGTTTAGGGGTTAGGGTTAGTCTAAAATATTAAATGTTGGTACGTCCGTCCGTGTGTCGTCCACAATTAGTTTGTTTGCACTCTAGCATCTTCATTTCTTGAGCAATCATCTTCAAATTTATGACAATGTTTATAACCATAAACTCTCGGCTAAGATTGATTATGGCTGAAATTAGACCATTAGGTCAGGAGTTATGCCCCTTTATATATTGAAAAAAGCCAGATTGCACTTTGTTTGCACTCCTGCATCTTCAATTTTTTAAGCAATTGCTTTCAAATTCTATGACAATGTTAATTACCATAAAATCTCGGCTAAGTTTGATTATGGCTGGAATCGAACCATAAGGCCAGGAGTTACGCCCCTTTTAATATTGAAAAAAGCCAGATTTCACTTTGTTTGCACTCTAGCATCTTCATTTTTTTAAGCAATTGCTCTCAACCTTTATGACAATGTTTATAACCATAAAATCTCAGCTAAGTTTGATTATGGCTGATATCGGACCATTAGGTCAGGAGTTACGCCCCTTTTAAAATTTGAAAAAAGCCAGATTTCACTTTGTTTGCACTCTAGCATCTTCATTTTTTAAATTAAAACTTTGGACAATGTTAGGTGTCATAAAATCTTGATTTTGGCTGATATATGCCCATTAGGACAGGAATTATACCCCTTTTGAAATTATAAATATGGCTTATTTCATTTTGTTTGCACACTATAAATTATGAAAATATATCACTATCTCAGATTTCAGTGGTTTACGTCTCAGCGTCTTTATTTCCAAACCAGTATAAGCATGTTTGGCATTGAAGGCTATTTATCTCAGGTGAGCGATTTAGGGCCATCATGGCCCTCTTGTTTAATTTTTAATATCGTTCATGAATATTTTAATTAGTTTTCTGTTAGAAATTATGTTTTAAGCTCAACAATTTAAGGAATAATGAGAGCTTTTACAGTTATCGTAGCATTTGCGTAAGATTGGCAGCTGGTTAGGTAAATTAGCACAACCTACAAATGAAGCTTAAATATTTGCAAATATAACTGGTTTTGGATATGAACTTTATGTCAACCTTCCCTGCAGTCCATAATATCAAGTCATACATCTCTTCATTGCATTTTGCTAGAGTGATGACCCCTTTTTGTTTTGGCAGCCAAGGTTAGGCAATTTTGATCGATATAAAAAAGAAAGCTCATAAATATATATGTCTGCAACTCGGTCCTTTATTCAGTATTTAGGATAGTCTAACATGTCACACAACTTTGAAATGTATTTTGCATGAGTAATGGCCCATTTTAAAATCAGCATAATAAACTTCAAGCATTCTGCTTGTCTTAAGAACGGCTTGTGTTAATCATTGTGTTCATTGAATTTGTTCTTGTTGAATTGTTTTTTTTTTCTAATTAGAAGTTTGAGTGTTCAATATTTTTATTTTACATCCATATTTTTCATCAATATGACATTCAGGGAAATGTATTTTTATTTTTCATTTTATCTTTAAGCATTTTTATTGTGATAGAAATACTAACCCTACCCATGTTCCTATTGCAAGCATCTTGGTTCCTTCAATAACCACCTATATTGGTTAATCCTTAACCTCATATAGACACTATAGGTAAACGTTTTAGAATTTTATGGTAAAAAACTCCTCTCCTAAGGATTGAGGAGCAGCAAACACCCGATCTGCCAGCAAGTTGATGGCAAGTTTTTATGATGGCTTTTTGTTTGTTGTCTGTCATCAACAATTTCTTTAAAAACAACAGGAAGTATTACACAATATGAAATATTTAAGGAAGGATCTATAGGACAGCCTAACATAGGTTTCTTAAATAAACTTGGTCCATAAAGAATTATTGTTGCCGTTGCTACAGACAAAAACTGTAGATGAAAACTTAGAAAATCTTCTCCTTCTAAACTGTTGAAAAGCTTTAAAAAAGATTTGGTGTAGTTATTCCTTGGATGACCTTTACCAAAGTTGCTAAAATTAAATTTATCTGTCAAAAAGATGACCACCAGGGCGGGTCTATTTGCCTTATATGTATGTGGAGAAAACGTCAACCATCTCTTATAATGCTCTTTACAGCTTTTGTTACAAGTACTCTGGTGAGCGATCCAGATCCACCATGGCCCTTTTGTTTATATTGGTGAATGTTCGAAATAATTCTTCCATTTTTGCCATCAGGGATTGTTTTAGTGAACTTATTCACTTTTGACTTTATTTTATTTTGTTCTTATATATTAATAAATATATATATAATGAAATTTCACTGTATGAGAGATACATATTTTGTGATTTTTAATTATTTGCAATAAACAATTCTTAAAATCAGATTGTCCGTTGCTTTTCTTAGTATACTTGTACTTCAAGTATACTCCCTTGGTAACTAACATGGCTAATATATGTCTGGAAAGCTGATTTATTTCGATATGGCCTGAAATCAAACACGAGACGCTCTGGTGGGACGCCTTCACTACCAAGACACCCTTCAGCATGCGACTAGAGCAAAGTCTAACTCAAATTTATATCTTTTTAAATAATGGGTCACGTGCATATATCACGGATCTAGTTTAAAATACATGCCGCGACATAGAATAAAGAATATTTGAAGTATATGTGTAAATGCTAATGGACAAAAGTCTTTTCCGGTCTACAAAAACTACAATATATTAAATGTTTTTATCTCGTACTCAAAAATTTGGTATCGATAGAAAGAGAGCAGTATAAGCCTTCAATGAAATTTCTCAGTTCGATTAGAAGCAGCTTTAAAAATTGATTCTTAGTTTAATTTCTCTTTAACCCATTTATCAAAAATAACTGACCTTTTTTGAAAGCTAATTACCTATGTGTAACCCGAACTGCAATTTGGCAGATTAAATTATGAGCCAGTACTGCCGGTAGAGCAATTTGTTGAAAATTGGCAAATGCACAAATGAACCAAATCGAACACGGGAACTACATGACATGACGTGGAAAAATAGAGCATCAATTACGTAATGCCATTGCTCAGGAATAGGGGCAACCAGCTAGATTTCTGAACAGACTTAAAGCGTCAATGCGAAAAAAAGGTACACTGAGCTCATTCGGGTTAATGGGGATCATACGCATAATGGAAAGGCCGTTTAAATAAAGACACAATCACAATCATAAATCCTCAATGTCGATTTCCAACACGTTACACATATCAAGTAAGTTTAGTAATAATATATAACGTGTATGTATATTTTAATATACATGTAGATATAAATACCGCAGGTATTCCACGCAAATTATTTTCTCGCGCTTATTGAGTACCGTAGCATTCTCTACTACAAAAGTGATACTGGCCACATATACGTCAACAGCAAATACATGTAGTTATTCTGGATGCAAAGTACAGCTTTACTGGCCATACAGGATTATTAGTATCTCAACAATATATGACACACAAGACAATCAATAAAAGCACACAGCAATAACGGTCACACGCTCATTTCAAAGCACATAACAACAATAGCAGACATCATTATCGGTCACACACGCTTTTTAAAAATCATCAAAAGCACCTAGCAATGTCGGCCATACAGAGTTATCAACAATACTACACAACTGAATCGGCCACACAGGCTCATTAACATTAATAACAGCAATGTCGGTCACACGGGAAGAAAAGCAGTATCGGCAACACAGACTCATCAACAATAGCATGCAGATGAATCGGTCACACAGGAAAAAAGCAGTATCGGCCACACAGACTCAGCAACAATAGCATACAGTAGAGTCGGCTACACAGGCTAATTAATCAATAGAACACAGTTATAAGCCCCCGACTTCTCAATTCTCATGGAGAGGTTAAGTTTATAGTTAAAAACAAGAATATGACGTAACGACACTGATGCCCCGCCCGCAAATTATTCGAATGTACAAGGCAATTCGTTTTTGCTAGGATGTGTTGTATATGTTAGGGTGAATAAGTTTGCAAAGTATTGTAAAGATCTGATCAACAGTTTTTGAAACGCAAAGTTTCTTAAACGCAAAGGTAAACCTCGGCTGTGACCTAACAATGGAGTGCCACAGACACACAGACAGACGTAACTCGAAAATTATAAGACGGAACTGTTGAATTTTTTCTGGGATATGTTGTTCTTGATACGTTGAATTAGTGTTCAAAGTATCATAAAGATCTGATTAACGGTTGCTGAGAAATCAACTTAAACGCAAAGGTAAACCTTGGCTGTGACCAAAAAAACGGAGTGCAACAGACAGACAGACAAAACTCGAAAATTATCAGACAGAACTGCCGAATTTTTTCTGGGATGTGTTGTCCATGTTATGATGAATAAGTGTGCCAAAGTATCGTAAAGATCTGATTAACTGTTCCTGAGAAAACAGCTTAAACGCAAAGGTAAACCTGGGGTGTGATGGACGGACGGACGCACGGACGGAAGGACACACCGAAAAACTATATGCCCCGCAACAAAGTTGGCGGGGCATAATAGGACGTTCAGATGCCAGACTGACAATTTGGCACCGTTTGTTTAAAAAAAAAATCGGAAAATACAACCGGGGCTACACAGTTCTACTACCGCGATGAAGTATCGGCATTGGTATGGACAGATTATTGCCTTGACCTGAATATTGCATGCTAGGAACGGCATAACATGTGAAGGGAGAACAGAACTATTATATAAGACACGTAATTGTTTGGTATTTGCTGCCAATCTGAACTAGAAAAGCTTTGTCGTTCGCACACATTACAAGTACCTGAACGCAGAGATACTTATTTAATTAGTTTCTCAGTTAGATTGTATATCTTTCGTTGAATTTATTTATTTAAACATTATCTAAACTTCTAAACTATGTGTTTGTATCACGTGCATGCAGAAGAAACTTAACTTGCAAACTCTTCAATACAGACGAGACATCTCCAGACAGATTATATTTCATAAAATAGTACATTGTTGCTGTTGCCTGCATATCTTGAGAGCTCGCCACTTGCATCCTCTATCATTCAGGCACATTCGTATTACTGCTAATTCTTTTCTCCCATTCACAGTGGTCCTTTGGATCAGCTCTTCTTGAACTATGAAAGGGGATATACCTTTAACACATGATTTCTTTAATTCAAATGTGCAAATTGTGACCAGCATATGTCAAAAAGCTGCATTTAGTTTATAATAGTATTTAATCAAGTTACAAATCAACAAATTATGCCTACAGTTATAAAAGTTACATATCTACAAAAAAAAAAAAAACAAAAAAAAAAAAAACACACACACACACACAATTATAAATCTATACGTTTTAATCTAAAAATCAACAAGTCACAAATCTATAGTTACAATTCTACAAATAACAAATCTACTTGTTACAAATTTACAAAATGCACAACAAGGGGGCGTTTCTAATTGCGGTATGCCTACAAAAACTTCCCAATATGAAAATACTACCCTACCGGGATTCTTACCGTCAGCGGTGAGGTACTGAGCCGACTTTACCGATTCGGCCATGGAAGCCCCTCACCAACAAATCCAAAGAATTAAGTTATATTGATAATAATGATATGTTTGCTGAACATAAAAAAAAATTAGGACTCAATCTTTGATATAGATAATGATCAGGCCTCGACAAATCCGCTCGCCCGCTCGCATTGGCGAGTGAAAGTTGGGGTCGGGCGAGAAAAAAATAATGAAACTCGCCCGACAGGGCGAGTAAGATTCTCCAGTTGGTGATCCAAATGCTGGTTACTTTTCTTGAACGAAGATATTTGATAAAACAATCAAAATGCGAACTGCATTTCAATCGTAATACCTGTCAAACGAAAACCGGAAATCGACTTCGTATTATTGTGGCTATGTCTAAAAACTATACCGAATGCGTTATTATAAAACATTACCAAATGCTGTTGTCGTGACGGGAGCGGAGGGGTGTAATCGATTAAATCATGCGCTGTGACCGAGTGCGTGAGAAATCGAAGAAAATATTTTATATGGTTCATTTATCGAAGAATAATTATTAAAAGCATAAAAAGTATCATTAACAATATATAAAACAATAAAACCGATATGGATCCCGCGCTACGGCAGTGTGGCCAGTGGCTTAGTAATAGAACATCGTTCTGATAATCAAGCGGTTCAAAATGTCGTCTGCAAAGTCGGAACCGAAGCAAGGAACGCTGTTCCAATTTTTACAAGGTGGCGGTGATAGCGAAAAGAGAGAAGAAGAAAAACTTCGAAAAACTGAACTTAAAAAAATTGAAAAGTGGAAGGCAACACAAAAAAGGTAACCAGGTTGGGAGAAACGATAAATTACCGATAAATTTTCGAATTCAATCATGAATCACCCCACCTCCTTCCCACCACTGCCGGCAAAGCCGCTGTAGATTTTTATGCAAACAGAATAAAATGTGTCAATAATAATCTTGTATAAAGTAAAACATGTTGTCAATACCATGAGCTCTGGTAAGACAAAATGTTTTTACGCGCAGATCGAAGTTTTGTAGGGCTATGGTCGTGTCATGGTAGGCCGAGTCCAACATTGTGTACACGTACAAATTATGATGTAGCAATGATGCTGGATTACAGTACATTAGCATTGTGCACCACAAAATACACAGGTCATTGTAATTCAATTGTGTGCAATGAATTATTATAGCTGTTACGTGTAGTTTTATCAGATTGAGACAGTTATTATACATATGATGGTTATTTTTTCAGCTATGAGAAAACCAAGAAGAAGAGATCTGTTCATGACGAATGGCGTGAGGAGTTTGATTGGCTAGAGTTTGAGGACAACGCTATGTTCTGTAAAATTTGCAGACAATATCCTGAACTTTCTGACAAAGAGTCATCATTAGTTACTGTTGTTTTAAAAAACTTTAAGAAAGAAACATTGAAATTTTCACAATAAAAGTGTAAAACACCAGCTTTGTGTTAACAAACAGAAATCTCAAAATAAACCATCTGAAACACCTTTGGCTAAAAGTTTCAGAAAGGCTGATGAACTGAATATGCCAAATACGATGCTTTGTTTAACACAGCCTACTTTATTGCTACAGAAAATGAGTCTTTCTTGAAATACCCCGAGTTGCTAAGTCTGCTTGAAAAAAATGGTGTTACAATAAATGAAAACTACAGAAATGACAAGGCCTGTAGGGAGTTTTGTATCAGCTGCGCGGAAGTTCTCAAGGATGACGTGATAGATGACTTAAAAAGCGCCAGATTTGTAAGTGTTCTTTCTGATGGATCCACCGATAAGGGAATAAGGGAACAAGAACTTGTGTATGTTAGGTATGTTGACGAGAATGGAAACCTGAAAACTAAACTGGCGGATATAGTACAGCTGGAACATGGCCACGCCCAAGGTGTCAAGGATGGAATTTTCCAGGGGCTTAGGACAGTAGGGCTGGATGTCGAAACATTGACAAACAAGCTGGTTGGGATCAATACCGATGGTGCTGCAGTGAATCTAGGGCATAAAGGTGGGGCTGTGAAATTGATTATTGACACTTTAAACGAAAGGCTAAACAGGGATCATGAGGAGGGTTTACATGAGGACTGTAGCAAGCATATTCTAGTTGTTCACTGTGTAGCCCACACTCTTGAACTTGCAGTATGTGATTCCAAGAAAGACTGCCCTTATCTACAGGAATTTGAGAGAGTTCTTAAAAGCATATTTAAACTGTATTATTATTCACCAAAACGCAGGCGTGAATTGCATGAAATTGCCACTAATCTTGACAAAGAATTGAAAAATTATGGTGGAATACAACAAATAAGATGGGTTGCTAGTCAAAATCGAGCGCTGAAAGCACTCCTTGATAATTATGAAGTCACTGTTATCCATCTTCAAGAAATTGCCACAGGAAAGGATGAGAACTCAGACAAGGCCAAAAACTACTTAAAGCACCTCACAACTGAAAGGTTCCTGACATTCCTTCACTTCATGCTGGACTGGACACAAGTGATAAGTGAAGTGTCAAAGGTTTTCCAGGAGAAACATTGCCTCATTTCCCAAGTTTCTGCACGAATTGGCGAACTGAAACAGAAGTTCAACAAAATGAAAACAAGAAGAGGTAAACTTCTCAGGAGGTTTATAGTGGAAAAAGAAGGTGGGACATTCAGAGGCACCGAGATTACCCAACCTCAGAGAAGAGGTGTAGCTGAAGATACACCAGAAGCAATCAGAACTGACATTGACACACTCCTGACCTCCACTGAATTCTTCTTAGAAGAACGGTTCATAAAGTGCATAGCTGGTGAACCACATTCCCTCTTTAGTGTTTTCAATTTTAACAAATGGCCTAAGAATGACGATGAACACAGGGAGGAGTTCCAACACTATGGGGATGAGGAAATTGAGAAACTTCTTGAAAACTTCCCTCAAAGGCTGATGACAGATAAGAGAAAGAAAGTGCTAGTGATGAGTGGCTTGACCTTAAACTGTATATGACTAGAAAAGTTTATCCATCAGTTCATGAAGGCTATGAGAGTATGCTCAAAAGCAATGACACAGACCACATCAAAAACATTTCTGTTCTTGTGGTTATCATTCTTACCATTTCTCCTAGCACAGCCGAATGCGAGCGTGGCTTTAGCAAGATGAATTTAATTAAGACGGACAAGAGAACAAGTCTCCAGTATGACTCACTTGCAACACTGGTTCGCATATATTGTGATGGCCCAACTCTCAAGGACTTTCAGCCACGACGTTCTATTCAGAAATGGTTGGACAGTGCCAAGGGCACCAGACACACTTCCGGCCATAAACTTCCGGCACCACGGGCTAAGAGACCTCATGTTGTGGATTTGTCTTCGGAGTCTGACTAAGTGTGACTGTAACTCTGTTTTTTGAGCTTTTTTGTGAAAATATTCAACAATAAATGTTGGAAATCATTGCTTGTACAGTAAATTTTAGTCCTTACCTCCAAAAGCAACGCATATGCATTCATCTTGACCATTTTTGTCTGTTTTAATGCAGGGCTAGTAAATTTTGTGCAGGGCGAGTAAATTTCTAGGGTCACTCGCCCTGTAGGGCGAGTGGCCCTAGAAAAATTCTTCGAGGCCTGATGATGTAATAGTCTCTCTAGCTCTCCCCCTCCTCCTCCCCTCCCTCTCTTGTGTGTGTTTATTTAGCCTATTTAAGCTTTTCCTCAAACAAGGATATTTGAAAACAGTTAAAATGTTATTTACGTCGAAATATACACAAACCCACACGGGCTGTATACCTAAGCCATATTAACTGCAAGTAATTATATCTTTAATTTTTTACTATGTGTTGAATTGGGGATATTATTTTTTTAAAGATATATCCGTAAATGCATAACCCCATAGGTAAAATTTAGGGGATGGGGCCTGACCCTGTCGTAACTCGAGGGACACCAAAGCAGTGCAATACAACGGTCTTATCACGAAAAAAAAATGTTTGATTTGGGGGTGGGGATCTGAACAGTTTTTGCGATATACGTTCGTAAATTAAATTAAGAATGTTGGACCTGTCCTTGTAGGGGGAATATCAAAGTACATGAATTATATTATGTGCTATTTAGTCCTTCTCATTATGAGGAACAACATTATGATTCAGAGTTGGAAATATTGAATTATTTAGCTCATATACATTTTATGCTAAATTTAAGTCCACCTTTTAGGGGCGGGGCCTGACCCCTAGGGACCTCCTTTTACCAAATTAAGGAAGGGAGGTCCCTCGCGTGCGGAAAATTTTGTAAAGATATATCATTCGGTCTCTGAGAAATGATCCGTACAAAGTTGTCTGTGTTATAAGAAGAAGAAAATATGAAGAAAAAATAATAATGTAAAAACAATTAAACAGTAACCAGCGATCATCCACTGCTGACTCCGTTTTAAGACCAACGACACATGTACAAGAGATGTCAAAATGATATGAAATGGCCACCAGTATTCTAATTAGGATTTTAAACTTTAATTTTCTTATTTTTAATGTTAATTTGCAAATATGTCCTTCCATGGAAATAACCTGTTAACTTTTCGTGTAGTGAATCGACCCACCAAAGAGGGTCCAAATTTATAACATACATTTTACATAAGAGTTATATAAGAAGTGCGCCATTTAGCGTTGATGGTGCGACATTGAACGTTACCTCGATTTTTTGCGACATTTAACATTAGAGGTGTGACATATAACGTGAGCTTGTTTTGCGAAATTTAACGTTGAAAGCGACATTTAACGGCACTACAGACATGCTCTTAGACTCCATGACAGCCCTGTGTCACCACCTGATTGCAAGCCTCTGTCGATAAAGACGCCGGATTAAAAGTATGAGGGCTACGTGCTCGAGACCGCCTACGAGCTCTCTATCTCACTCTCTCTCTCTCTCTCTCTCTCGTTCTCTCTCTGACATACTTTAATGTTAGGCAAACTGATCTCCATTGACATGCTCAGCTGTTCTGGAAAATGTATACTAAGTATTACGGTACCTGTAATGAATTATATATTTGATCTTTATGGGGTAGTTTTTACTTCTATATTTCATAATGATTAATATGATAAAGCTCAAACGTATTTGATTTTAAGGATAAAATAGTATTTTCGTAAAGTGTAATCGCGGGTATGAACGGTCAGAAATTCCTCGCAATTACACTTTACTAAACAGATACATGTTTCCAAAAAACATTTTATGTATGGGGTTCTCACTTATTTAAGGGGCTCTGCACTTTATCCCATTAAATATGAAACAAAAAAGAATTAGGAAATAAAATACGAACTAGACACTGCTCTTATATTAGATTTTGTTTTTGACTCATCAATGTCATGTTGTAAAGGCACCGTTATAAACGTCATCTGTGGATTTGTTTACACATCTTGGGCAGGTCATGTGAAATATTATAAGTTGAAGATAAATCTTACCTTAAAATATAACTCGACATCTGTATGAGAATAAAAACGGATTATTATAATCCTGAATAACGAGAGGAGCGAACTAATGACTTTAATCATTGGACTACACTCAAGAACAGCCGCTCCTTAAATCGAGAACGTATTAGTTTAATCTCTCCCGTTATTATAAATATTAAATGTTGATTGCTAGAACAGATTACTGTCATAGGTCTCAAATACATAAATACAAACGACTCATCTGCAGTATTTAGTTTGAAAGTGTTTTTATAGTTAAGTCACAAACACATAAGTTAGGCGTGTCATAAACATAATATTTTCTTCGTTTTAATTTTTTTTCCACCGTCATTTCAGTCATTTGGGGACTACTGTCTACGAGAGAGATATATAGCTCTGTCACAATGACACAATGAGGTATCACGCCTTTTCACATGGCATGATTCCACACCTGACACCGGGCCTAACAGTATTGGAACCACCCCTATACACTGAGTGCCAAGCAATACCTTTATATATATATATATATATATATATATATATATATATATATTGTATATGACGGCCGGGAATCGAAACCGCGACCTCTCGATTACGGGGCAGACGCTCTAACCACTCGGCCATCGTGACCAGTTACCGAGGAATTATCAACTGATCTGTAAACCAGGTCGTCTTTAACACTTTATTGACATTATAACAAATTTATTTGCAAATTCAGTAAAGAATTGGCCACAGTGCTCAGAATATTAACCAAAACATATAAGAAACTGAAAAATAAAAGTCAAAGATATAGTAACGGTTTAAGAAAAAAGTAAACTAGCTACGCTGTCGATACCGATCTCCAAATACAGTTCTTCACATTTATACTTCTTGAATGTGTCTGTAAATGTTAGTAATTAGGTTTTCGAATATTTGTTTACATTCACTTGGACAGCGAACTTGAACAAAGTAATTTTCATCAAGTCCAGAAACTACATGAGCCAATCGAAGCATGTCGGATGAGCAGCCATACGGATGTGGTGTGTGGGAGTACTGTTGAGCCAATGTCACCAAATCTCCAGTCTCACGCGGCAATTCGAAAGATTGATCTCTTGTTTCGTACAACAATGGCTGGTGATACATTATATTTGGAATTCCAGAAGGACATTCGTTGTTCCTTTGTGATCTAATCCTGCGCCCGTTCCAACTTTCAACAAAAATGTCAAGATGTTTCTTCAAGATGAATGGTTGGAAGAAAACAAAGTAACATTAAGTACACCTTCATCAATCATATCTTTGAAAACATTTCTCCAAAATGAAGTGAAACCTTTCCTTAAGATACTCCACAGCATTTCAATTCTCTGATTGGCTGTTGATCGCCCCGTTGAACAACTGTTGAAGCCAGACATATTATCAGGATGATGCATTCGCAATGAAATATGAATATCGCGTATAAGAGTGTCACAGTACCTCTAACTCACAATAGGGGAAAATCATATGTAAGTGGCCGGGTAGCTCAGTCGGTAGAGCATTCGCCCTGTAAGCGAAAGGCCCCGGGTTCGAGTCCCGGTCAGACTGCATATTTTTCTCACCCTGTTACATTTGGCGCCCAACGTAAATAACCTACTGTTTGATATGGCTACTGCTTCGGCACCTCAAGAACTTTTCACAATGTTCTTTGTCTCAAAGAATTTGGGACGAATTCTAAATTTGGAGGGGGAATATGTAGCCGGGTACAGGTATTTGGTGATAAATCAATAGGCAATAAGACATGAGTGTCTCGATAGCTCAGTGGAAGAGCGCAGGAACGGTAGTCCTAAGGCCCTGGGTTCGAGTCCCGGTCGAGCCATGACTTTTTCACCACCTGTTACATTTGGCGCCCAGCGTGGGGCTGTGGCATCAGTGCTAGGTATGTCTAAGACACCTGCCGTGGTTATATTTACCCTGTAACTCCTAGAATTCAGGGACGAATTCTAAAATGGAGGGGGATAATGTCACAGTACCGTTAACTCACAATAGGGGAGAATCATATGTAAGTGGCCGGGTAGCTCAGTCGGTAGAGCATTCGCCCTGTAAACGAAAGGCCCCGGGTTCGAGTCCCGGTCAGACTGCATATTTTTCTCACCCTGTGACAAGAGCATTTTCGGTTCCAGCATCAAAACGCAGCACTCTGGTGACTCTCTTCAATTCCAATAAAAAGTCCAAATAGTATAGTTATAACATGAGGGTTTTTGTTCGTTGGTCCTGCTTTAAGCCATAAAATATTCCTTGAAAATCCGTCAATCGCACCGTGTATAGAGATTCCGAAGTGTTTAAGTTTGTCATATCCATCGATGTGCACCACAAAGTTTGGACCGCGGTTTACATACTGGCGTCTTCTCATCTTCGTCTTCGCCGTTCTTGTACTCCTACTGGATCCATTACAGACAGGGCGTGTCTAACAGTTTCCTTGAAAGCCCGGATTCTTAGAGTATTATTAAGAAGACACCATATCCATTTTTATCCATAATTCCTGAAACCATGAGTGTGGAGAAATCTGATTCCTCTGACTATGCTATACATACTACTTACGTCTTCTTAGATTAAGTTTTCTGAGTATTCTTTTCACGGTTCTCTCGCTGACTACTATATGGTTAACAAACAGAACAGCAGACACAATTTGATTCACAGTGCAGCCAGAGTAAAAGTATTGCCTTACTAAATCGTCAATCTCTTCGTTGTGTGCTGGAAGTGCCACACATACAGACATCCAACATAATGTCACCAGCATTACCTGAAAACACACACACACACACACACACACACACACACACACTTTAATATATATTTAATACACTCCTATATGACATGCCTTTAAAATTCATTCTGATAAATTTAAAAATTATAAAATGAAATAAAAAATATTCATACCATTTGTGCCAATCCCGTTTTCATTCAAAAATAACGTTCGCTATGTCAGAGAAAGCAAAATATAATGATATTGTTACACACCGCTTAAGCGAGAAAAAATGTAGTGGTTTTTGAGATGTATTCCGATTGTCGACTTTTTTCTTTTCGAAAATGGAATGGATTTATCTTTCCGACATTTTTTTTCTTCAAAAAGACGGAACTATTTGATAAAGTGAAAAAATACCTATTCGCTTTGACAAAAACATCAATCATATCGAGAAAAGTATAGACGCATTATCTATATAGATTTAGTGTTTGCGAGCTATATAAATTGACAAGTGTTAAAGTATCTGATCAAGGCGAATAGAAAGTTTTTGACTTAACACAAAACATGTCATTAATTGAAGGCCCTTTAACGTTTCCGTACTGTTGCATTTATGACAACAAGCCAATCAATACGCCTAAAGTTATATATTTTATCGACATAAAATATATTGTAGAAAGGTGTTATAATATTTAAGTATGTGTAGAGTTCGTACTAAGTGATTTATATAAATATTCTTGACGGGTTTTCGCTGACAAAACCTAGGCAGACGTCTGCGAATTACGTCTTATACTTTTCATTTTAGTCGATGCTCAGAAGAAGAATCCAGCAGAAAAGTTAGACAGAATTTTTTATGCCACGTAAACTCGAGTTTGTTGTCGTGGAGCCAAAGGCCTAGATCTAAACTATATATACACAATCTTTTGGAGTTATCTACAGAGATTTAACACTCATTTCTAGGCAGTCGATTCACAGTTGTAGATCTACTTATCTTTCGAATTTTTATTGAAGCGGCCACTTGTCGTGTTAAGAGCTGTCTAGAAGATAAAGTAAGTTGGATTAGTAACAGTATGATGAAACAAAATGCTAACAAAGCAGATTATTTATCCAAAAACAATGCTCTATCAGTTGTCAATGTTATTGTATAGATCAGAAATAAAGCAATGGTCTGGTGTTAGAAATCTCGGTGCTTCCCTGGACTCGACCATGAAGATGGGAAATAGGAATACAAAAATGATCGTTTTACGGAAAATGGATCACATCTGACAATATCTAACCATGAACACAACAAAATCTCATGTTAATTCTCTCGTTGAATCGCGTTTGGATTATTGTAACGCTGTTACGCGCTGACTAATTGAATTTCTAATCTCTCCATGAACAAACTACAAAATGTGCAAAAAATAAGCTTAAAAACTCATTATTCCATTGAAGTGTATGGGAACTGAATATCTATAACACCTAAATTAAATAATGTAATAATACAATAAAATGCTGTTACACGTGTCCGCCCCATTCTCGATTTCGCCTCTACAGTCCAGTTATCGTACACCGAGCGAAACATAAGTCCAAAGAAGAATAGCAACAGTTGTAAAAAGACCTCGTCAATCACTTTCAGTCATATAGTGGGACCTACGCTAATCGACTCTCAGTCGATCTCCATTCAAGACGTTTTGTCACTTAGTGTCTCACAATTATATCGTCTTTTAGTCTACCACCATCACACGACTTTATTTGGTTTACAGTATTTCAGTCATGCATTTGGAGACGTCTACTTGAGACAGATAATATAGTATAGATTAAACGAGACTTACCTTAGGAAGTTGAAGTTTGATCGGGATTCTATTTCATCACTGTCAGGAACGAGGGATAACATGAGATAGCGCGAGCTAGCTGACCAGTATTGAACAATTCAGTTGGTTGAATTAGTGATAACATGATGGGCTGGGTTATATTGATAAATTTGGGAGGGCATGTTATTTGTTGAATAGCATAATTTATTCTTGTATAAATCAGATAAGAACCCAAGCACCCTGTTTACATTTGCTTGATAGGGAATATTCCGTTCACAGCAGTAACGGTTCTGTTTTCTGAGGTAACACTCATACTGAATTGACTGTAGAATGGCTGAAGTTGTGTTTGATAGTCCATAACTATAGATTTATCTCCGGATAAAAGAATCGCCAGGAGGTCTGTTGTTGTTGTTGTTGTTGTATTGGGTTTACCGTAGCTGCGATAGTATTTCAATCGTATAGCGACGTCCAGCTAATTACAGGTGGAGGAAGACCCCGAGTACACAGAGGTACCCGGGTAGAACCACCGACCTACTGCAAGCCAGCTGGAAGGCTTCCTCACATGAAAAATCCGAAATCCCTTCCGGGATTAGAACCCACAGCGGTGAGGGGCTGAGAGATTTGTAGTCCACGACCGTAACCGCTCGGCCACGGCGCCAGGAGGTCTGATTTGTTCAACATTGTATGGATAAGTATAGGATCCTTTATTGCCATTTTCATGGCTTTGGGGTAATATGGGTTTGATTGCCAGTTTGTTTTAACAAGCAAGGCTGTTGTTTTGTCCAATGACACCTTCCATAAGGCAGCCAAAATGATTCTGAAAAGTGGGAACATGTATGGCCTATATTGTCGCCAGTTCAATATAAATGCATCAATCTTATGGTTCTCAGACTCTGGCCTCCAAGACATATATATGTCTTATTCTGATCATTTATCCTTGAGGCAAACATGTCAATATCTGGGTTGAATTCTAGTAACTGTGTAATTTGAGTAAACACCTGTGGATCCAGCATCCACTCAGTTTTTTCATTTAAACTCACGACTTTTCTTATCAGCTAAGCGATTGTTATCGCCACTAATGTGGGCAGATGTTACCCAAATATTTTGTTACCAATATCTAAATACTCTGAGACGTTTCTGTGGCATTGTTAAGAGTGAGAACCGCCTTGCTCACGAGTATATGACACTGTGTAACATAACGGACTTCGCAACTCATCCATTTTTCGTGGTTTCGCTTCTCAGACACTTACTTGCACAAGAATTACCATGTACTCTACCACGGTGTGTGATTTGCATAAGTTGTAGGAACTTGAATCGCAATCGATGTAAATGTTTTTCAAAACTGTGGTATAAATACATGAAATCTTTAGTCAAAATACCACGCACGGGATTACTGATTAGCAATAGTTTATTATTACTATTTTATGGAAAAAAACATGGTGCCTTTTTATTCATTTTATGAGATCATACGCTGTCATTTTTCATTTGCCTAAATGAAGACTTCTTTTACATAATCCGCTCAGTGGTTAATCCTAACCAGATATAAATGATGCGATATGACACATTGTCAATTTTCATTTACTCATACAAAGTATGCACGGTTCGAATACATGCATTTACATATGTATTTCTTATTTTATGTAAATTAAATAGACAGTATCAACATACAAGTCTAAGATATTACTTCGATTAAGAAACCAACCTTCTTCTAGATGTAGTCATCATTTTACTATACGTATAATTGAGTATCACAAGATTCCCACTGATAAAATGAGTTTATTGCACATACATATTCCATGGTTGATAAACGGAAAGTATACTTATTGAATTTAAATTTGTCATTAAAGTCTAAGAAAATTAATATTTTTGATATAAAGAGAAAATACAAGATCTGTCATTTTAAGAGAATCTAAAAAATGAGGTTTGTGAATACTTAAAACGGGAAGAGAGTAGACATGTCAACATTGAGAACTTAATGGCATTAAAGTTCCCGAAACAAAGTTATATAAAATTATAAAACATAAGGTATATTTATGTATATAGTGTCGGTATTATGTGTTTCAAATATGTATCTTCATATACAATTTTCAGCTGCCTCTTACCATTTTGTAAAAATCGTTTTATTGACAAATAAGTTTCTGCTTCAAATGGTACTTTGACGTAAAATGTATTTTGTACTTGATATTTAGCAAAAAATTCTAATTTTAATTCAAGTTCAGGGTAAAAATAAACATAACTTTTGTTTGCAAAGTTACATACACCAAATGAAGCTGAAAAATAAGGAGCGTGTTCGGGCATATTCAACAAAACCCTAATCAACAAAAATATATCGCATTTCTAATTCACAGTCCTGTTATAGTTATACATTTTCATCATCAGTCAATATGCAATTAACTATCATATATCACAGAATTTCGCGCTAATTTTTAAAATAAACAAGACTGAATTCATTTGAATTTCACATTTTCAGTATTTTATAAGTCATGCCTAGTTTTACAGTGGTAATAGTTCTGGCAGAAAGTTGTATGATAAATGATGAAGCCAGACGATTGTAAATATGGTGTTCGCATTTTTATCAGCGTGTACTTCTATCGGACGAATTCGTCTCTATAAAAATTATAAGAAATTATTCATAATTATACGTATTCTTTAAGTATGCAAGCTATCAAGCTAAAAATTACAGGATGTTCTGATAGATACATTAAACAAGGCGATAAATTTTCTGACATACCACTTTTAAGAGTAGATCCTTGCTTCTAGTCGCAAAATGTCAAGCATCTTCATTTCACAAATCTTTACATTTATTTTCATTTTTTTCTCTGCTTTAGAAAACGTTGTGTTTATTAAAAGTAAAATATTGAACATTCATAAAAAAATGCTTCGTCAGCGGAGAGGAAATGAAAACATGGGGCCATGGTATAGAAATAGTTTGCATAAACCTGTTTCATAAATTCAAATACAATACCTTTCAGAGTACAAATTACTGAGTTCGATATGTGTAAAATGATAAACATTACCTTCTATGATGGGATACGGTGAAATTAAAACTTGATGGTGCATATCAATTTAAAAAGCATTGTCATTTGTCGATTTGAAATATCCATAGATTAGAGATGGGTACCACATGCACTGTTTTATTTCCTCTAACATAACGGGTTTTATGAACATGGATAAATAAACGATGAATGATCAGGGAATACCCGGGAATTCTTCAGAGTTTTTACAACAGTTTTCTGAGGTATTCGTATATCTTAAAGCGCGTTAAGAAAAAAAGCATAGCGTCCTTTATAACGAATACTTCATTATTTACATAAAAAAAACGCAATTGTGACTACAGGTCACAAGACTTTCGATAGATTCTTTTCGGCGTAAGCTGTATAAAATGGATTTTGACCAATTTCTTAACCATTTTTTTTATATTGTTTAAGCTTATATTACATTCCTCCCCCTTTTTTACTGGCTAGTATATTGCATTTTCTAAATTTAGCGGCATATACGTTTAACTTTCTTTAATTCATATATCTTTGTTGCTTTTTTTTTCTTACGCCAAATATCTTTTTTTTAATTTATAATACTCTAGTCTTTTTATTCCTGTAATAACGCATTTTGTGTCTACATGGCTTTCATATTGTAAAAATGCGTTTTAATAGAAAAAAAGATTGACTTAACTTTATTGTTTAGTTAGAAGCCTACCATGTAATCCTGCTGATTGAACATGAAACTGTTTTTCATTATATGATACAATTTCAACATTTTAAAATGGTTCTATGAGTAGGAAACACGATCTGTTTCAGAAATATTCTCGTATGGTCAAAATATAGCAACTTTATTGTTCAATATATGATTTTAACAGTAAAAAGGAACCCATCATATAATCTTACAAAATGACAATAAAACTGCCTCTTCATTATTAAATATAACGCCCGACTTTATTGTAAGAAACGCGATCTCTTTAGTACACATTCTCGTACAGAACAAATATTAACTTAACTTTATTGTTCAATAAATGAATTCATCAGAGCAACCGCATATTCAAAAGAAACCCGCCATATAATCTTACAGAATGCAAATTGTTTAGTATTTCAACTTAAAAGGATTTTATAACTAAGAATCGCATACTTAATCTTATAAACAGCAAAATATAACTTATATCTGAAATGATCACCAGAATCTTTAAACTAACAATGATTTACATTTCAAAAGTTGATTTAGAGACGGAACATAATGCAGACTGAAAGAGATATTATCTTGTTTTACGACCTGCATGTAAGATATATAGAGACTTTGCCTACATTATTACGTATGTAAAAGTTCCACTGCGATATCTCACCATGGACAAATGACATGATACCACGTTGAATATAAAAAATGCTAGTTCGAAAGAAATCAATACGATTAAAAATATTTTCCTCATGAACACACTCACACAAACAAAAAAATTTCAAAGAAAAAAAATCCGAAAAGAAAGTCATAGTCAAACACTTTAAAATATACTCACTTGAGTGAGCATGTACATACACTTTGTTTTTTCAGAAGATGTTATCATTCATAAAGATATTTTCTTTTGACGTCTCAGGAAATAGTATCAGTCACGAAGTGAAATTAACTAAATAGGAAACTGTTGTTTGCGGAGTGTGAACCATGATTTTGTGAAAAGAAGCTTATTGCATTATAATGAACGTTACTGAACGTGGCTGAATAATATCATTCTTTATTTATTCTGATTAAACACACATGCATTATAGCGTCATTCAAAAGAGAAGGCATGCATCCAAACTTTATCAAATATTTTAAAATCCTTCCTTAACATTTATCCAGATAATATGAATTTTAATTTCTTGAGCATTTTCTTGCAAGAAATTGTTATCGATCTGTTTTAAATAGTTACAATACATTAAAGTAATAATATTTAAGATTACCGAGATGGGATACATCTCATTTTGAGCCGTGCTCTTTCTAATTTCTTTGACACACATGCCAATCAAAGGGAAGAAGCAAAAATGTTACTTAAGGCAAGTTCGTCTTCTTCTGTTTGGAATTGAAAATCTTATAGTTTGTAATTAAATGAGCATTACATTTTTATTTTCTAATTATTGCGATGTTATTTTGTCGATGTTACGAATGCAATATTCTCAAAAGTTGCGTACACATGCTATAAATGTGTCGCATAAAACATACAGAAGTTGTAAGACAATTTTAGAGCTCCGTACAAACTTGGATAAGTAAAAAAAGCACAGAAGATAAACGAGGAAAAAACAGAAGAACGCGTATTGAATGTAAAAAAAATAACACCCAAGGAACAGTATCGGTTATCCAAGCAAAACGCACAAAACAACTGTCTCCTGAAACCTAAGGTGAATGGATTCACGTGTGAGTTTTTAATCTAGGGAAATGTTTTATGCTAATTCTTTTCATGAAGTTGAATTATAAGATTTAAATAATACGAATGATGCACAAACGGTAATTTATATTGATGATAGTTTTGTCCTAGTCCTAATGTTTTGTATGTCGTTTTTTCTGTCTTCTCTCTGAAATTCAAATTCTATAGAAAAGTGACAAGTTTGTGATTATACGCGTATTCCCAAATCACATTATTGCAGCTTGGCATTTCTGTCCCATTATTTTCAAGAAAACATTGGGCTGGGGCTGATCTGCTTGTGATGTGCGATATAAATCTTGATGCAATATCTTAAAGAAAGAAATATAAAACACCGAAGAATTGACTATCCTGCATTCGTAAAAGGTGTGGCATTGTAAATCAAACAAGATTTTGCTCTTTTTGCATCTTTTAAAAGCCGAGTTGTTTTGTGAGTTTATTTTATGGTTTAAGTTATTTTTGCAAATAAAGTCATACAACAATGTATTAAGGAACAAGAAAAAAAACTTGGTAGCTCGCATAATTGAGAGTACATATACAGAATGCACTCATTTTAATTGATTGAATACATATTTGATACAATGTAATGTTCATTCTTTCTCGCATGTCGATAAAATCCACATGGAATTGACACATATTTTACACATATTTTTTAAGTGTGAATCATGATTCAACCGAAACACACTTTCTATTTGAAGAAAAAACACCAACGGAGTCAAAAACGACGTTATGTTTTAGGAAAATCTAAACGTAATAACCGACGTCCACGCAAAATCACTTTAAACCATCACATGTAATTCCGTTTCTCTTTCAGTTCACAAATTTGACGCTAAACCCTTTGCAAACAATAAATATGGCTCAGTATCTATCGTAAACATCAAGTTATTCGGTTTCATTTTACGTTTTACCTGCACAATTAATCAGTCACCGTTTCCGTCTCTCGTTAACCATTTTGACACCAGAATGTTAACTTTTTTGAGCTGGCACTGGCGTTAACCATAGGAACATGGTTCCATTTTTTTAAAGTCTGAAACAGCACTAGTTTTTGTCAAGTTCCTGTGATGCAAACTTCGTTATATTAGATAAATATTAGATTTTTTTGTTTGTTTAATGTCCCACCAACAGGTTTACAGTCATTTAGAGATTATGTCTACTTGAGACAGATATCGTGCTGTCACACTGTAGTATCACGCCGTAGAAATGTTGCATGATACCACACTAAGTCACATTATCCTGACACTAACCAGTCCTGGAACTATCCTTATATGCTGAGCGCCAAGGGAGCTATACCAGTACCATTTTTACGACCTTGGGATGTCGAGGCCGGGGATTGAATCCACGACCTCCCGTACCCAGGACAGACAATCTAACTACTCGGCCACCGGGGACGGTGTATATTTTTCATCATTAAAGGTAAATCATCATCTTATCAATTTCAGGTTATTTAATGTTGTAATCTTCATTGTTTCACTTTTCTAAGCAACATGCATGTGTGTGTGTGTGGGGGGGGGAGATAGATGGGGGTTGACTCAGCTTGAAAGGGTAAACATAAAAACCCCCAGAAATATTAAGTTTGCTTCCTTTTTTTATTATTCACATTATATTTATATGTAGCATACAATAGATTTTGCTCTGCACTGGTTGCAAAAGCAGTCACAAGTGTAAACAGCATTGTAAGAGTTAAATTACATCCTGTACAATCATAATTATGAATGTATAACAAACTTACTTTTAAATTTTTAGATCTACCTATCAGAACAAAGCATGTATACAAAATAGATAACATGGAGATATGTGAAGTAAAGGATAATAAACAATCTATAATATTTGGGGTTTTTGGTATAATACAAAACAGACACATATATATAAAATTATATATCAAAGCGCACAATGCGCTGAGAGACGGCGATGGGATTAACATTCTAAATCCAGCGTTTCTGAAGTTATTGAAGCAGTCACATGAAGACAAAAACTCCACCCGCTGTTGCTACAGAGGTTCTGTTTGTAACATAACAATCCGGAGTTAAGGTCATGAACCTTTTATTCATAAAGAGCTGCATACCTTAGTAGGTCATTCTTTTTCTCTTGTACTAGCGAATTCTATCTGTTGTTGTGTAGAAATTGACCAGGTATTTGATTATTTAAGATACTAGAATGTTTGCCTATCTATTTCAAAGTTAAGAAATGCCCTGGGAGGAACCTAACTCGCCATCATGCAAAATATTGTGTGGACTACTTTAGGTCAATTACATACATACGGAGCACTACTTTTTCTTTTTACAGGAGTAGATCTTCATGTACGTAAGATGGGTTGCTGTTCTGGTTAAGAAATGTCACGTATATTTTTTTCACGCTTAAAATTGATGCTTCCAGTGCAAAATAATGGCAAAAGAAAACATGTTAACAAACAGTAACACACTAAAAGCGGTTACGGTTATGATTTAAACGCCTTTGTAACATATTCCACTCGTATTCGTTAGTGCAGAATCGCATTGCATGGATCCGCACTAAGCGCGGAGAGGTACAGTTAAAAATGTTGTGGAAAATATGCAAATTAGCAAGGCCTGATTTCGTTCTTCAGCATAAGACGGCTAATCGCCGTCTAATAACTAAAGAGAGGGATGCACACAGAGAGAGAGATTTGACTTGTATAATTTAAGATAATAATAGAAAAAGAGGGTCACGATTGCCCTGAATCGTTCACCTGAGAAACACATTGCCTTGCTTGTCTGAACAAGTTAATACATTGTATACTGAATACATTATCCATACAGTAATATCATTTCAATTCCAGACATTAAACAGTACATTTGGGTCAAATATGAAGGAAGTGGCTTAAAAATACAAAAGTAGATCACTGGGTCATGGTAAAGGTCGTACAAGGTCCAAAGTTCAATGCCACACACAAAACTGTACCAGTGGTCAAAATTTGAAGGCCGTAGCTTAAATTATCAAAAGTAGGACATGCTCAATTTCACAAATAAAATTGTACCTGTACTCAAAACTTGAAGGGTATAGCACCCTATATAAGACTAAGTTAAATAAAAGTGAACAATGGGCAAGGGCAATTTTTCCCAGGGCCATATGATTTTAACTAGACAATGGCACACACCAAATATCTTAGCTCTAGAAGTTTTTTGTTTAAATTCTCTACAGGACTCCTGATTGAACTGGCCAATAACAGCCATAATCAAACTTAGTACTAACTGACTATTTTGAGTTTACCGTCGCTGCGACAGTATTTTAGTCATATCAGGAAGGTTTCCTCACATGAAAATCCGAATGACCCTGCCGGGATTCGAACTCAAACTTCGCTGAGAGATCATTTTTATAATGAAGTTTGAAGAAAACTGATTAAAAAATAAAGTGATAGAGTGTACACAAATCAAAATCTGGCTTTTTTTATCATGCAAGGGCCAAAACCTAAGAAACTTATAGTCGGATATCAGCCATAATTGAACTTGGTCAAGATTATGGCTATAAACATTGTCATAAAGTATGAAGAAGATTGATTGAGTAATGAAGATGATAGAGTGTACACAAAATGAAATATGGCATTTCTTTTATCGTTCAAGGGCAATAACTCCAGACCTAAAGGCTGGCAATCAGCCAAAATCGAACTTGTCCAAGAGATTATGATTTTAAACATTGTCATAAAGTTTGAAGAAGATTGATCAAGAAATGAAGATGCTAGAGTGTACACAAAGTGAAATCTGGCATTTCTTTATTCGTTCAAGGGCAATAACTCCAGACCTAATATTTGGATATTAGCGATAATCTTAATCTAACTTGACAAAGAGATTATGGCTATAAACATTGCCATAAAGCTCGAAGAAATGGAGATGCTAGAGTGTACACAAAGTGAAATCTGGCATTTCTTTATTCGTTCAAGGGCAATAGTCGAAGACCTAATATTTGGATATTAGCGATATTCTTAATCTAACTTGACAAAGAGATTATGGCTATAAACATTGCCATAAAGCTCGAAGAAATGGAGATGCTAGAGTGTACACAAAGTGAAATCTGGCATTTTGTATCATTCAAGGGCCATAACGTAAGAACCTTTTAGCTGGATATCAGCCATAATTGTACTGGGCCAAAAGATTATGGCTATAAACATCCGTCATAAAGTTTGAAGAAGATTGATGCAGAAATGAAGATGCTAGGGTGTACACAAAGTGAAATCTTGCTTCTTCTCTTTTTTTTGTCCAAGGGCAATCACTCCAGACCTAAAGGGTGGATATCAGCCAGAATCGAACTCGGCCGAGAGATTATGGTTATTAATATTGTCATAAAGTTTGTAGAAGATTGCTGAAGAAATGAAGATGCTAGAGTGTACACAAGAAAATGTTGACGGACGGACGCCGGACATTAACTGATCACAATAGCTCACCTTGAGCACTTCGTGCTCTGGTGAGCTAAAACAGCAGATCAATCATTCAATTTGCTTGGATGTTCACCATCCCTACTTCTAAATACCAAGTTACGATATATCGGACTAAACAAGGCTTTATCAGTATAGCAAGCAATACTGTCAGGAATTCCCACCGGTGGGATATGTCTTATAAGGCCATGTTACACACTAAATGTCTAAACTCCAGACTTTGTGGTTTCTGACAAGAAGATTTTTCTAGACTTAAGTTAAATAAAATGGGACGGGGCCATTTCTGAGGCCAGGGTCATGATATGAACAAACTTGGTAGAGGTCCACTAGACATTGCTATACACCAAATATCAAAGCTCGAGGCCCTGCAGTTTTACAGAAGATTTTCAAAGATTACATTTTTAAAATCTATTTTTAGCTCCTGTAACCTACTTTTTCAACCAATCATAACAATTTAAACATTTTGATGGAAGGCAGGCATCATAAGGATCAATCCTGTGAACTTTGGTAAAAATCCATTCAGCGGTTTAGGAGATGTTGAAGGAAAATTATAGACGCCAGACGCACGGACGACGGTCGCTGGACAAAAAGTGATCACGATAGCTCACTTTGAGCACGTTGTGCTCAGGTGAGCTAAAAGTGAAAGCAAGTAATCTCTCTCACCGCCACAAAAGGCAACCAATGTAGTTCATGTAAAAGGATGTCAATAACTAAGACATGAAAAAGGGGAAAAACTGGAGAAGAAATTATACGAGATCTCGTGCCTAGAGCAAATCACTCGTATTCAGTCTTAAATATAAAAAATAACAAAAGTGAAGGACAAGAAAAACATTCAAGATAATGACACCTGATTGCTTAGAGTTCTATTCAAACTAGTAACTGGTGTGTAAACACCGGTAGGGGACTAATAAACCATCACCCTCTTTACTATACCCCCCCCCCCCCCGCACACACACACACCTTCGGAGAAGAGCGGGCACAATGTTTTGAACAAACCTTGGCCGAGTGATAACAGAAGGCCTATTTGACCCTTAAGTCTCAAACTTTAATACTATTGTTGTTGCTTATGACTAGAAAAAGATTCCTATTGATTTTGGTGTCACAAGATAACTTTAGTTCTATTTGACCCTGAGATCTCAAACTTGGCCAGGTTGTTGCTTATGACTAGAAGAGACCTCTATTGTTTTGGGATTTGTACCTAAAAGGTCATGACCATGAGGTTATAAGTTAAATTCCCCAAAATACTGAGTAAATTATACACTACCCGACTGATGCTCAAAATCTTACTGACTCCTAAGTCTCAAATACCATACAATAGTTACTTATGACTTGCAGAAAAAAAAATCCTAATGATTTTGGTGTCTGTACCTCAGGTGTCAAGGTCACAAGGTCATAAATTAAATTGTGTTAAGGAAGCATTATCCAACTGATAACACTTAGTTTCTCTTTTTATATCAAATATTACACAAGCGTTGCTTATAAGTAATAGGTAACCCCTTTGGATTTTGGGATATGTATTTCAAAGTTCAAGGTCACGAGGTTATAAATTGAATTTTCATAAACACTGTGTTAATGTTTTCCTTTCCTTATGTGTGTGCTTCAGTGATGTTCACATTACACATCAGGTGACTGGGAAAGATAAGTTCTTGACCAATTTGTAACATATCCACGTTATGAAGTCAAACATCATACATATAATATAGATATATAAATATTATGGCATATGAGGGGGCATATATATTTTACCAACTTTTCTTGTTGATTTTGTATAACTACAGTGTATCGCATTCACCTGGATTTGACAAACACATCATGTGGATGGACAGTGAAGCCAACAGACTTAAGATTCCAGACTTTGGCAGATTAGGCGGCTTAGTACTTGATGAAATGTCTATACAGCAGAAAATTGAACTTCACAAAAAAGGTATGAAATGTTCTTGAAAATCCCACTTTTAAAAATGAAAATGCTCTGTAACAATCCTTTTTTGTAACTACGAAAGCCCATTGAGCTCATTTTCGTTGGTAAAAAATATCTTTATACTTTCGCGAATTAACGCATTAGTTTCGCGTTTTAATGCGAAATATTCACAAGTTTCACACCAAGTTTTTTGATTCTGACATTACTATAAATAGACAAACAGGAAAACACCATAGCATATTTTATGATTTATGATATCTTCTTCAACATTTATTACACACACACACACACACACACACTCACACCTAATATATATTTATTATTCGAGTATTGTGTCAGATATACAAACACTGTATATAACTTTGCAAATATGAATATGTTTAAACGCATTATCCAAAATACTGTGTCAGAAATCTTTTCTGTTTCTCTTCTTTTTTTTTCTAGATTTATGGACGCATAAAATATACATTGCTTATCTTTTAATGACATTTTCATGTTTGCATATCATAAGACTATATTTGTTTAATGAATATTCTTACATAATGGACAAATGCATATACATTGAAAAATAATATTTATCTTCCTGATAACACTCATAGTATGGACAATCTCTATATTCTCTGGGTAAATTAAAATATCGCCCTATCTCTATCATAAGGCAATGTGCAGAACTTCTAAAATTTGCTTAACGTTTCCTAAACTCGTCAATATTTAATGAATTTACATGACACTCAACATTGTTGTCACTTTTGATATTCACAAAGCATGATAATTTTACTTAATTACAACATCGTGCATGCAAGTTTTGCAAAACCCGAACCTTTTATCTAGTTATATATTTGGAATGGAATATTTTTTAATTAATTGACTGTCCTGCAAATAACCAAAGTCATTTGAATATATAATAATATGTTACCGTACATTTCTTACCCAAATATTATATTCTAAATTATCAAAATTCACATATCTTCACTTATCTACGTATATCTATGCATATTCAGTATTCTTAACAAATAACAAATAAACAAGACCGCTTAATTGACATAAAGGAAATCTATATTAATCCATAAAAATAATATAATAGTACATAATCATAAAATATACTATGGTAATTTCCTTTTTGTCTATTTATAGTAATGTCAAGTCACAAAACTAGGTGTGAAACTTGTGAAATGTTCGCGTTAAAACGCGAAAATAACGCGTTAATTCACGAAAGTTTGGAGTTATAACGCGAAAGTTAGCGTTAATTCGCGAAAGTTTCGCGTTTATTTGCGAAAGTTTCGCGTTAAAACGCATCAAAACACGTTAATTCGCAAAAGTTTCGCGTTTAAACGCGAAAATAAATGTTTTTTACCAACAAAAATGAGGTCAATGGGCTTTCGTAGGTAACACTGGTAATAAGATCACCAATGTTTGTGCAGCAGTATATTCCTTTAATGGGAAGAACTCCTGAACTGAGCTAAAATATCTCATGTCTGCATGAGGCAACTGGCTATTTTCTTCAGGTGACCCACTAAATAATGGTTTAAATGAACCTGACCTATGTTCTCCGAAGCACTTGTGTAATCTCACTCCAGTAGATGTCAGAGAAAGGGTGAACATCAAATGATCAAAATAAAATTTATTATGGTTCTACCAATGGTAACGTTGTCACTATACCAAATAAGATCCTATCATTTGACGCAATTGCCCACATTCAAAGAGATCCCTATGTATTTACCATGCTGATGGGGGCAAGATTTTGGACTCATGAGCATTTTACTTCTATACCTCATACGTTATCCATGATCCAGATTTAGAGTGACTCCAAGCAATATTGTTGAAATTATGATCTGAACAAGTAAGTGTGCAAGGGATGGACAAAGCGATCTCTATGTGTCTCAGGATCTCACACGTCAATGCTACTAGCAAAATTAACTAATTCAAGCAGTTTCAGTGAGTATATTTTTCATATTCTCTGTTGTAAGATTTCTTTATTACAATAGTAATTTTTTCAGGTAAAAGCATGGTACTGGTTGGGCGTGTATATATTAGCGAGGAACCAGACACCATAAAAGCATTGAAAAGAGGCACACGGAAGAAGAATCCATATCCTACAATTCTTCTTTCAAGGATTCACAGGATTTTAGGTTCTCATTTGCCCACTTTGTGTCACACAAAGTTAGTGCATCAAATCTATACATATTGGTTTGGGAGGGCATAAATAAACAGAGCCAGTTTGGATTTCAAACAAAATACATTAGCATGGATGGAGAAGTATGCAAAAATAATATTATAAAATAATGATTCAAACAACACAAAGTCTTCAGTCTTTCCACCAGGGGAAACAGTTCAATGGCAGATGTGGGCTGATGCTTTCCATTGGGATAAGAGCAATCCTCTCAAAATCCATAGTAAACTAAGGAATGGGCACATTTTTTCCACTCAGAAAAAAGGAGTATCAACTGGCTGAAGATGTGCTAGATACAGATATGCCAAATCTTATGACAGCATATCCACATCACCTGGGACCCGAGGGATATTGTCTTGATGGAGCTGTTGAGTTTCTTCATCATTCATTTACCATTGTTAATGTATTTGGGGACAAGAGACCAGTAAGTGACATTAATGGCACAAGATTTCACATCTCTGTGAAGCACAGATGTGATATGGAAATTACAAAATAAAATAAAAGACATCATCTTATATCATTGTCATGAAGACATCTAATCTAGACTTTTGGACTTTCATCAAATATGCACAGGTGTATTTAAAGAATTCCCAGGCTTTTCAGTCATTATTCTGATGCAATTGAAAATGTTTTGCCACTAAAAAGGATTATTTAATGGACTAAATACTAATCCAACAGCATTACAATATCGACAAAACATCAATGCAGTAATCCTTTGATAGTCTTAAATATAAAAAAGCAATACAAAAATGAGTTGGCCAACACTTTCAAACGAGCCACTAATGAAAACAAGTTAAAAAAGGTGAAATGAATGTGAAAGCAGTGACATGCCTTAGAGTGTTATAGTTGCTTAGGGATCAACTTCATTTTAAAAATTATGGTAGAGCACTGGGAGATGACCATTTGTGCCAAAGGAAATTAAATTCTAACAATTGGTTTCAGAGGAGAAGACTTTTAAGTTTTTATAGTAAATTTCTGTTCGTTGCTATGACAACCAGAGTTCTGCATGGATCAAGTTTATTATAGCAACTTTTGTGGAGGTTCACCCATAGGTGATCCATGCAAAGTTTCATTAATTTCTACTCAGCGGTTTCATAGGAGATGTCGATTAAAACAAATTGTTGACGACGAACGCAGGGTAATCCTAAAAGCTCACCTTGATTGAGCACGTATAGGTCTTCCCATCCTAATAGCCATATTCCATATCTTGCAACTGGGTGGTCATATTTCTTTGAATCTGAAGACATTCAAAAATAAAAATAGTTAACCGAAAGTATCTAATTTGGGAGAGATCATCCGCATATTAATTAACATTGAAGCCTATGGAAAATATGTATTTCCTGTGAATATGAAAAAAATGAATTTGATTTATGAAAACAACTCATAGTAAAAAGATGCATTTTATGATTTTGTACCAACTTTTGTGAAAAAATCTAAACTTTACCATAGGAAAATGGAGAAAATCACTTTTTTTAGTTTTCTGGAGAGATAACTCATGGCAACAAAATAATCAAGGGGAGGTAATAAAAGAACTTCCGTCACTTTTCATTACACGTCAATTTGCCCCTAAGATTACCATTGTTTGACACGTTTAAATCTTATATACATGATAGTGTATTGTTAAGTTATATGCATGTCTTTGATGGAATTGATTGCTATTAGGATGGGAAGACCTTAAAAGCGAAACCATTAGTACTTTCCCGCTCGAACGCGCGCGTGTATTGTGTGTTTGTGTGAGTGTAATTATGGTATGCCTTCCTACCATATATATGTATAACTGACTTAAACACGTGTTTGTCGTTATGTCAAAATATAACTCCTTTCTTTATTTAAAAAACTTGGGTCTTATAATCTGTTTCACTTTTTGTATTATGCAATGGTGAAAAAGTTGTGCTTTTCTGTTACATAAATGTATACGCTTGCGATAGGCGCAAAGTATTTAAAGATACCATCATAAATGACTAAGATATTGGCATTTTCTCAAAGAGGGTATGAATCTTGGTCAAACGGGAGTCGTATCCCTTGTATTGTATATAGAGATATAACGACTAAACTTACGTGCCAGACCCCTTTGGTTAAAAGTAATGTTTGTGGGGAATATAAGAGTTTCATGTGTCACATAATTATATGCATATTTAGATATGCCAATGTACTAAAATTATAAATGTTTTGATGTTTACAGTTGCTTGAAAAGTATTTTTATTATGTAGAAATAAACCAATCCCGGTGCCTGTGTGGTAACAGTTTTTACCCCGGAATCGAGAGGTGGTGGTTTCGATCCACCGCCGCAACATATTAAAATCATATGGTACTAGTATAATTCCATTACTTTTGTTGGCCCGGTGTCAGGCTACAGGGGCCCCACTAAAGATATATTAATGAAGATATTTTGATATGCAGCTCTATGAATAACTCTTCAGTTGTTTTTTTTCCTTACAATACTTATACTACATGAAAGGGTGTTTAAGAATATTTAAACTGGTGATTATCACCCAAGCAAAATAAACTTTATGTTTGAAAAATATTTGATTAATCTATAGCTCACCTTAACACAACGTGCTATAAAGCCTTAGACAAGTTTGAATTTGAGTCATGTGGGGTCAAAAAGTAGGTCATGAGCTCAAATTGTAGAAAAACCTTAACACTCTAGAGCCACATTTTTCGCAATATCTTCATGAAACTTGGACGGAATGTCTGTTTCCATAAAATCTTGGACAAGTTCGAAAGTGGGTCATGTGGGGTCAAAAGTAGGTCAATATGAAAAATCCAACATATGTTCGGTCAGTTATAATCAGGTGAGCGATCCGGGGCCATCATGGCCCTCTTGTTTGTATTTATGAAACCTACATGAATAAAATACTAAGGATGCTTACTACTTTTAATTTCAAAATCAGATTTAGGTAAAATGGATTGTAGAAGCATCAAAGACCCTTATCAAAAGATGGAAGTTCCTCGACCAATTGAAGCCTACCAATCAAATACCTTACATTGGTGACTATGTCCGAATTGTTTTTGTCTTATGTTAAAAGTTTCTTACACCCCTAAATGCAACCAAAGACCAAATGGAGGACATTATCACTGTAGAAAGGATGAAAGACAAACTCAAAACTGTAAATGAATTGCAATCATTTGTTGAAGAAAATGATCAAATCCAATGGCAAGCATTACAAGAGGTTGACAATTTTCCTTCCATGTTTGAGTTTACTCTCAGTCTTTTAATTCTTGGAACATATCAATTCAGGAACATATCAATTCAAACTTTGTCCTTCATATGCCCAGGAGTACCTTGATGAATGATGTGACATTATGGTGTTTAGAGAAACACAAGATATTATAAGAGTAAGACTACGCAGTCGTCATGTGTCATACAACTCATACTTTGTCTGGGTTCAATACGATTTAGACCATATCAAGGCTTAGTACTGCCAGTGCAGGACTGGAGCACTGACACTCGGAACATGTCCCCACGTTGCTGCCGTGATCTGGTACCTTGGCACATCACGGCAGTCATCTGAGAGGTATGGGGTCCAAGACTAGGGCCAGTATCTGGAAGATGCTGTCAAAGATGCCACAATCAAGTGTAGCTGAGGAATAAGATATGATGTTTAAATAATTCCTAATAAACATTCAGTAGAATGCAATTTGAACAAAAAGTGTTGAAGAAGTTATACCCCTACTTCATAAAACTCAACACGTCACATACCGTAATATGCCGTCACGTCCAATCACGTCACGTCACATCTCGCGCATTCACATTATTATCCATTATAGTTGCCTGACTGGAATAATTTGTCATGACTTGGCAAATCGGCTGACACGTGCAGATCACTATGACAAGGATTTTGAAAGAATGGTAATATCCATTCATTAAAGAGGATATGCGCTGCGGGGATATTAATTCCCTTTGTGTTAGTACTACTTATAATAGTTTTCAGGAATAGGAAATATCATATTTACAGCATTTCTTTGTTGTATATTAAAGAAAGTTGATATATGATGAATTTTAAACCCAATTATAACTTGTACGTACTCGTATTTAGCGTATTGATAGTTCAGTTTAGATAAATTCTGGAAAAAAAAATAAGTCGGTAATGACACATTGAAAGATTAAATAGATACATGGTGCATGTCACAGTTGTGTCTTCATCTACATCTTTAAATGTATATTTGCATCGAAAAGACAAATCAGTTTAATATCTGAGTTTGTGTATTTGATTCTACTGTATTAAGTGTATTTCGGATAAATAGACTTTTGGACATTGAATAGTCACTGGACAGTCAATATATTGACCTAGTACATTTCTGCAAGTATGCAGGAGAATCTTCCCTTTGAGTACAATATTAATACCTATTTTTCGTATACATGAATGTATATCATTGTAATGGATAATCCTTTACATTTCTCATGTGGATTAGAAGTTTATTATGGGTATTTTTTTTCATCATGTTATTATAATTGCTTTGCAATCCAGTCCAGTTTTGATTTCCTTGACCTGAGCATGATGATAATTATAGTGTTCACCTTTATTTCTTTAATATTATCATTCCGAAGATTGGGTTATTTCCTTCATTTTTCATTCTATAAGCATGGGAAATATACGTTCTTGATATGTTCAAACTATACGAATTATGTAATTTTCATTCTATACAGGAATGATAAATATATTCCCATGATAGTTTCATTCTATACACGAATGATAAATATATTCCCATGATAGTTTCATTCTATGGGCATGAGATATTCATTTCCTTGATATTTTTGTTCTATAGGGATGAGCAATATGATTTGGATATGTTTCCTTGATATTTTCATTTTATTGGGATGTGGGTTAATTAAGAAATAGATTATATTCATTAATAACTTGTACTCGATTAAAGTAGATTTGTTTCTATATGAAAAAGGACATCGTCACTGACACACAAGATGTGAAAATTAAGAAAATAAATACATGTATTGTCTATACATGTGCCCGGCATTACCTTTTTCATCTGCGAAACCTGTTAAGATTACAAAACTTTTGAGGCAAACATTGCTTCTTGCGGGATAGATATTAAATCCAGTGCATATCATCATTATTTACTGCAAAATAATCCCTTTTTCGTGACATTTAATTTCTTCAAGTATTCATTATAGACACTTAGTAATCATTTTCGTTTATACATAGGTCACCGGTATATAGATATTTTTTATGATTAAATCTTGTCACGCTAAGACATTATATTAGTCAATAAATTATAGCAAGTTTTGCAAGTTTGACAGCGTGATCTTTTGTTGATCATTATACGTGACGCGTTACATTTGTGATCTGAAAATTTTGAGGGATTTAATTTAAAAACTAAAATAATAAAGTTAGGACTGGCAGGAAGTTTGCGTATACGGCGATTTAATCGGATCTTTTTATTGCTGTACTATTATTTCTATTATCATTAAACTAAGAACTATGAGCAAAGAAAAACAAACAAGAACAAAACTATAAGTTATATGATTTAATGACTTTTGTATGCATCACCCCGATAGTCTTTATTTCAAAAGCCTCTCCTATTTCGCAACACTGGATTCTTCCAAATATAGGTCTGTTTATGTAGATACTAACCGGGGTCTTGCAGATTTTATCTTTCTTAAAATCGGTTGCTCTTTAAGATTTAAGAAAGACGTTTGCTATAACAAAACAGAACGTTGTCCATATTTAATATAAATTTCGTTGGAAAAACAGACACTCAGAAGATATAGGTAAACCACTAAAACACACAAACTCGCGCGAGAGGAGCTGATAGGTTCTTTTTTGTTTATAAATATAAACGAAAATGGGAAAACGGTAAAGGATTCGTTTATCTCTTTCTCTTTTAACTGAAAAACGAAAATGGACGTGTAGTTGTTTTTTTTTTTTTGTTGTTTTTTTTCCCCAATTTTCGTGCTCGATATTGAATAAGGATAAAGAAAATTTTATTTACTTTTTTTTTTTATTAAATTTAATTTTTATTAAATTAAAAAAAAATGACGTTATCTACGCGGACCGACTTTACTACTTAATAATTTTATAGAAATGGTAACTCTCTGAATAAATTGATTTTAAGACCAGATAATATAAACTTTGCTTAATATCATTAGAATGTTCTTGCAACAAATGGTCTTCAAACTCAAAGATAGGAGTAATAAGGTACGCTATAAACAGAGGAAATTTGTTTGTTTGGTGTTGATATGGAATATACTCGTATATCGTCGAGAAGTGATACAATTTTAATATCTTCACGAGCGCGTAGCACGAAATGAGATATATTCCATATCCACTTATAAGAAACAAGTTTACTTTTTATCTTATGGTAACTTTTGACGAAACAATGGAACTATAATATGTATGCAATCGTGATAACGCGCGGATGAAATATCCATGTGCATGTTTTGTCATCTAAAGGAAATCAGGGGAAATTTAAATATTTCATCAGCATAAAATAAAGTTTCATAATTCACATGAATTTCTAAACGAGCCCGGGCCTTTATTCTACAATTACTCGTTTTCTATCGAAATTGTTATGAAGAGATTTTGAAGAATTTGACTCCAAAGAACCCCATAACAAAATAATATAGGCAATACATATCATGGACGTGAAAACTCATTGTGAATAATTTGGACCGCCCCACAAGCAAGCATTAAACAAATAATATATGATTTATGCATATCTCACTGTATTGGTACCGTTTTAAGTCTTATGACAGTACTTGTACGGGGGTGACAATTTGAGATTGTACGCATATCCCTCATTCCTGAACAAAATTCATCATTTAAGCATGTCATTTTACCCGTGCAATCCATTACTTTAAATGATACATTGATCCTTCCTGGATTCGTTTTCAGTGACCAAATTAACGACGGATTCTATAAAAAGAACGGGAACACCAATTGTCCTCAAATTGAATTGTGCATAAAAAGCTGAAAGACATTTTTTGTTTGACGCTTATACTACAAAGAAGTACTTAAGTGACGAATCCTCAACTACTAGTTCTTATATTAGCAAAAAAAGATGACTATTTGTCGTAAGCAAAGATTACCGAAGTTTAGTGTTAGCCACGAATCTATTCAAGTTCATTTAAATTTAAGGATGATGTTTGGTCCATTTAAAATTCCTCAGAGGTTTTAAATTTTTCAGCTTCCATTGTTCTGTAGTTAGAACATCTAGTTACTTACTATGTACTCTTTCTTACTTTTACACAATTAAATCAGAAAAGAGGACCATTTGGCTCTAGAAATTAAATTTAAATTCCTACCATTGGTATCAGAGGAGATGATGTCTAAAGTTGTTAAAACAAGAGGGCCATAATGGCCCTGGATCGCTCACCTGGTATCATTAGGCTATGTAAAATCATGTGACCTCTGGAGCAGAACCAATTTTGACCCGACGGCCATGATTTGAACAAACTTATGTAGAGGTCTATTAGCCCAGTTACATGTACATACAAAATATCTAAACTCCAGGCCTTGTGGTTTCTGAGGAGAATTTTTTTCCTATATTAGCCTTTGTTAAATCAAGTGACCCTTGGGGCGGGGCCAAATTTGACCCTTCGGCGATGATGTGAACAAACTTGGTAGATATCAACTAGGCCATGTTACATACCAAATATCTAAACTCTAGGCCTTGTGGTTTCTGTTAGGAGGATTTTTCCTTTTTTTCCCCTATATATATAAGCCTATGTTAAATCAGAGGACCCCTGGGGCGGAGCCAATTTTGACCTCAGGGTCATGATTTGAACAAACTCGGTAGTAATCTACTAGAAAATGCTGCACACCAAATACCTTAACTCCGGGCCTTTTCTTTTCCTCCATAAGCCTATGTTAAACCAAGAAACCTCTGGGACGGGACCAATTTTAACCCAGGTTCATGATTTGAACAAATTTGGTAGAGGTCTGCTAGACAAGGTTACACACCAAACATCTAAACTCTAGGCCTTGTGGTTTCTGACAAGAAGTTTTTTTCAAGTATTTTCCTGTATAAGCCTATGTGAAATCAAGTGACCCCTGGGGTGTGACCAATTTTGAAGATTTTCACTTTTTTTTTTCAATTATATTATACCCTATGTGAAATCAAGCAACACCTTGGGCGGGGCCAATTTTGACCCCAGGGTCATGATTTGAACAAACTTGTTAGAGATCCACCAGACACTAAATATCTAAACTCCAGGCCTGTGGTTTCTGAGAAGAAGATTTTTCAATTTTTTTCCTTCAATTAGAGCCTATGTTAAAGTAACCCCTGGGGCGGTGCCAATTTGACCCAATGGGTCATGATTTGAACAAACTTGGTAGAGATCTACTAGACAATGCTACACACCAAATATCTTAAATCCAGGCTTTGAGGTTTCTGAGAAGAAGCCATTTCAAGTTATTTCCTATATTAGCCCAAATTCGAACTTTTTCAAGATTTTATGGAGACAAACATTCTGACCAAGTTTCATGAAGATTGGGCCAAAATAGTGGCCTCTAGAGTGTTAACAAGGTTTTACTAAGATTTGACCTCGTGACCTACTTTTTGACCCCTAATGACCCAATTTCAAACTTGTCCAAGATTTATAGAGACAAACATTCTGACCAAGTTTCATGAAGATTGGCCAAAACAAATGTGCCCTATAGAGTGTTAACAAGCCAAATTGTTGACGATGAACGACACACGACGGACGCCGGGCGATCACAAAAGCTCACCTTGAGCACGTTGTGCTCAGGTGAGCTAAAAAGTACAAAAGTGCTGTCTGAGGCAGCACATTGAAATAAACACGGCGACAAAGAAAAAAATGTCTGATAATAAAGTTAATGTGGGTTAACAGGAAAACATTTTTTTACGTAACTTTTATTAAGATGTGAACTTGTTAACATAAGTATATATATTTAATTACATAAATAGAAAACTAGTTCAAAGACTTGAAATGAATCTTAATTGAAGAAAGACACACAATATGTTTAAATATGAAAACAAAGGCCTAATATACATATTTAGAGGACAAAAATAGTTTCAAAGTTATCGAGAAGGTGAGAAAAATGTGCAGCCAGACCAGGACTGAACCCCGAAATCACTTACAAAAGTCTCCAACCGATAACGGTTACATATTCCCTGCAAATTTGGAATTTCTTGCAGAATTTACAGAGATTAAAATGGTAATGTCCCTGATAAACAAAAAGAAAGTATATACATTGGAGAGACTATAATAGTCACTTGTTTGGTGCAAAATAACCAAGTGAGAGAAATGTGCAGCCAGACCAAGATTTTACCCTGGGACCCCTAAAGGGTAATTGTTCTACTGGCTAAGTTACTGGACTGCTTACAACAGTCTCTGGCCAATAAGTGTTACCTATTGGCACTACATAAGTTAATTTACAGAAGAAAAAAAAAGATTGATGATTGGAGGGTTTTAAAAAAATTTAGTGGTAAAAGATTAAACATTGTAAAAGAAAATCTTACTTTTGTGTAATTTTTTCGAGAAGTAATTTTAATATACAGCATAAAAAATAGGAATGCATAAAAAAATGTTTTCAAGATTTTTTTTATCACATTCATAAAATACATTTTTTTAAGTATAGTGAATATTTGAAATGAAAATATCACAAATTCAAATGCTATTTGAATGCTTGTCAATAAAAATAAAGATTGCAGTTAAAGGCAAAATAAGAATCTCTGTATTATCAAAATATACACACGAACATGAACATGTGCTTCAAGTAAAGCAAAATCTCAAAGAATTTAGTAAACAAGAGGCCCATGATGGCCCTAAATCGCTCACCTGAGATAAATAGGTTGACCCAAGGAACATCTGTACCAAATTAATTTGAAATCTGGCCAGTAGTTTTTGAAGGAGATGATTTTTAAAGTTTTCAATTATTTTTCTTTTTGTAGCCATGGCAACCAGAGTTCTTCATGGATCAACTTTATTTTAACAACTTTTGTAGAGCCTCACCCAAGGAACATTCCTGCCAAGTTTCATTAAATTCTGTCCAGCGGTTTCAGAGATGATGTCGTTTAAAGCAAATTGTTGACGACGCACGACACACGACGACGGACGCCGGACGAAGGGCGATCACAAAAACTAAAAAGTGAGTTAGTACAAAAGTCAGAAAAGGAGCATAATTATGTCAAAATCCATGACAGAGTTACATGTATGTACTCTTGCCATGTAAAAATAGAGGTGATGGTCATAAGCAGGTATTTAAAGTTTCAAAGCAATACCTCAAAGGGTTAAGTGAAAATATGATATGGTGCAAAATCCTTATCCAAGATTCTTTTTTTTTAAAAAGGCATAACTATTTTAAAAATCATGACAGTCTGACCTCCAACACTTGCATGTAATTTCATGTGAGGGTTATGAGGGGCATCCATGGAAAGATATTGGGGATAAAAGCAATGTTAAACGAATTTCAACATTTAAAATACAAAAAGGCCCAATAATATGCAAAACTATTTAAGAGTTACTGTTCCTGCAACTATTTAGACATACATTTCTGTTTCTACTGGTTGGTCTGATGGTGGTTAACACATGTGTGAATTTTGAGAAACATCCATTGAGTGAAAGTGGAGATAATAGCAATGTAAAAGAAAGTTTAAAAAAGTCCAAAAAGTGCCATAAATTTGCAAAAAAAATATTTGTAAGAGCATGCGTTAAGTTTGAAGACACCATTGAATTAAAGTGGAGATAATGGCATTATTAAGCAAACCTTTAACCTTTTTTAAGTCCAAAAAGGGCTATAAATATAAAAAGAAAATGGAAGAGTTGCAGTTCCTGATTCTACTGGTTGATCTCATGATGATCAATACATATGTGAAGTTTGGGGGACATTCATTTAGTAAAAGTTAAGAAATACCAATGTTAAACAAAAGTTTAACATTTTTTTTAAGTCCAAAAAGGGCCATATATATGCTGAACTATTTGGAAGAGTTACTGTTCCTGTTTCTAATGGTTGGTCTGATGATGATAAACACATGTCTGAAGTTTGAGATATATCTTTTGAGTAAAACTGGAGATAATAGGAATGTTAAAAAAAGTTTTAACATAACTCTTAAGTCCAAAAAGGGCCAGACATATTGGAAAAATATTTTGAAGAGTTACATGTTCCTGTTTCTACTGGTTGGTCTGATGAGGATAAACACATGTCTGAAGTTTGAGAGACATCTTTAGAGTAAAACTGGAGATAATATTAATGTTAAACAAAAGTTTAACATTAATTCTACGTCCAAAAAGCGACATAAATATGCAAAAGTATTTGGAAGAGTTACTGTTCCTGTTTCTACTTGTTGGTCTGATGATGATAAACACGTGTGAAGTTTGCGGGACATCAATTGAGTAGTAGTGCAGATAATGGAAACGTTAAACAAAATCTTAACATTTCTTTGGAAGCAAACGCCTATGCCGCTGGACTACAATAACTCACCCAGTTCTTTGAAAAGTCAAGCTTACAAAAATGAAAGAGAGAACATAGCCTGATTGATCCATGTGAAGTTGCAGAAACTTTGAGAAAGCCATTGTACCGGAATTCAAAAACTTAAATATATTGAGAATTTGTTGTGGACATTTTTTTAACAAAGAGTTCCATGTTATTGGACCATGAACCATATATCATCAGCCTATCTTAAATTTTAAGAGATTTTAGCTGAAGAAAAAGGTAAATGACTCTGAAAGTAAAAGGGCCATTCTCCAAAATTTATTATAGCATTCTTTACAACATATATTATCAGCCTATCTTTAATAAGATCAAAGTGATACTGTTGATATAATTTTCCAAAAAGAGCAAATATAATATTTTAATAAGGGCACTAACTCTGAAAGGAAAAGAGTTTCAAATAGAGAAAAATGCTCGCGACACATCATCTCAAGTCATTGATACATGTACCAAATATCATCAGCTAAATTTAAATATAAAGAGAGTTACTCTGGGAAGGAAAGACAGTTTTTAACAAAGGACAATAATAAACAAAGGGGGCAATAAGGGTGTACAATACACCTAATAATAACACTTTAGGCCACTTGATTTGATCCAGTTACCTTCAGCAGTAACCAATGTCAAATATCGGGTACAATAAATGTTCAAAGTTTTTATATAGATTATAATTAATAGAAAATAAGTCAAACATCTTATTTTCCATGGGATCAGTAACTTAAAGGATTGCAGGAAAGAACCAGGAGATTATCATGAGAAAAAATATTTTTGAGCACTAGCTTCAGAAGAGATTTTGATTTTAACTACATGTATATATGTGAAGAGTACATACAGAAACTAGCTTCCCCCAATTAAGACATCATTTTTCAAAGAATCAAATTCATTTTAGCAATGTGGAAGGGAACTATGAGGTGACCATTTGTGCAAAATGAAATTAAAATCAGATTATTAGTTACAAAGATTTTTTTTATAAATATATAAACAGTAAAATTCTTAGGAAACTAGCCAACCATCTGGTGTTCTATTATTTTTTTTTTAGGAATAAACGTAAAGTAAGCAATTATGGTAGAGGGCTATGAGGTAACCATTTGTGCAAATTGAAAAAAAATGTTGACCATTGGTTTCAGAGAAGAAGAAATTTAAGGGACAACTTAATTTTAGCAATGATAGTCATTAGATGGCAATATGTAAAGGATGAAATTAAATTATTCTGGCCCTTTGTTTCAGGTAACAACTTTTTTTAAAATTTTCAGAATCAAACCGATCAAATGTAATTTCCGAAGATATATCTTTTAAAGCAAATTGTTGCCATCAGAGGATGGGACACAAGGTGATCAGAATAGCACACCTTCAGCATGATGTGCTATGTTGAACTAAGAAGGGTCATAATCAGGACACATCGCTTTACGTTATTGATTCATATTCCAAAAAAAGGTAATGTAGGAAGGAATGTAAGATAGTGTTATTTCAATTATTTTTAGCTCACCTGAGCACAAAGTGCTCAAGGTGAGCTATTGTGATCACCTTTTGTCCGTCGTCCGTCGTCCGTGCGTGCGTCCGTCCGTCAACAATTTGCTTTAAACAACATCTCCTCCTGAACCGCTGAAGGGATTTTGACCAAACTTCACAGGAATCATCCTTATGATGCCCTCTATCAAAGTTGTACAAATATTCAGATTGGTTGAAAAAGTAGGTCACAGAAGCTAAAAATAGATTTTAAAAACTCAAACTTTGAAAATCTTCTCCTGCAAAACTGCAAGGCCTAGAGCTTAGATATTTGGTATGTAGCATCATCTTGTGGGCCATTACCAAGATTGTACAAATCAAAGCCCTATGGTGATAAATGCCCCCGCACCAGGGGTCACTTGTTTTACATAGAGTTATATAGGAAAATATTTAAAAATCTTCTTCTATAAATCCATATGGCCTAGAGCTTAGATATTTGGTATGTAGCATCATCTAATGGTTCATTACCAAGATTGTTCAAATCATAGCCCTATGGTGATAAATGCCCCGCACAGGGGTCACTTGTTTTACATAGAGTTATATAGGAAAATCTTAAAAAATCTTCTTCTGTGAATCCATAAGGCCCAGAGCTTAGATATTTGGTATGTAGCATCATCTAATGGTTCATTACCAAGATTGTTCAAATCATAGCCCTATGGTGATAAATGCCCCTGCACCAGGGGTCACTTGTTTTACATAGAGTTATATAGGAAAATCTTAAAAAATCTTCTTCTGTAAATCCATAAGGCCCAGAGCTTAGATATTTGGTATGTAGCATCATCTAATGGTTCATTACCAAGATTGTTCAAATCATAGCCTTACAGTGATAAATGAACCCGCACCAGGGGTCACTTGTTTTACATAGATTTAAATAGGAAAATCATTAAAAATCTCCTTCCATAAATCCAGAAGGCCTAGAGCTTAGATTTTTGGTATGTAGCATCATATAATGGTTCATTACCTCAGTTGTTCAAATCATAGCCTTACAGTGATAAATGACCCTGCACCAGTGGTCACTTGTTTCACATAGAGTTACATAGGAAAAGACCTAGAGCTTAATCTATAGATTTGATGTGAAATATTGTCTAGTGGTCCGTACCCACATAATTCATATAGACCAATCATAAAAAAAATATTTTGCAATTTTACTAGTTTGAGAGATTATGACAAGATAATGGTTAAAATTTGGCCCTTGATTGAATCACTTTTTACTTTAAATTACATACTTGATATATGTTTTATATTAAAATCAGTATCTACGATTAAATAAAATGATAAAAAGACTAAGAGAATATATTGTGTCAATTGTATATTAAATAAAAGTTTTCTTTAAGAAAGATATGAAAGTACAGGTAATCGTATTGTTGGTAATAAAATCACATTCGGTCGTTTTAGGTTATAATATTATTAACCAATGAAAAATTAGGAAACTATTCAGCCCCCTTTCCGGTTTCAGTTTGGTAGGTATACGATTCTCTTCAGAAATTTCAACGAATTATCGAAGATCATTAATCTAATAGACCTAAAAAGCGATTGAAAAGTAGGTCAGTAGGTCAAATCTTAGAAAAATCTTGTTTACACACTGGAGGCCACAATTTTGATTCAATCTTCCTCAAACTTGGTCAGCACAAATGTCCTCAGGTGAGCGTCTTTAGGGCCATCTTGGCCCTCTTGTTTATTTAAACAACAGTTTTGGTCTATTAAAAAAAGAAAGAAATTAAATTTGAAATAATGTGATGTGGTTACACTTTAGAAAGGATGACTGACAATCTGGAATGATAGTCTCCCATATTTTCTCCTCAATAAGCAAATCGATAAGTTCAAAACTTTCTTCTTTTAGTTTGTTCTTACATTTCAGAACATGAAATTAAATACCATTTGCTATAAGAACATTCATGAGAAACTTTTTAATCACTAGGTCAATGATTAAGGGAGTTTTAGACCTTCTGAACATTTAGTTAAGAGAAATCCGAGTTGAAATGTAAAATGCAAGCAAGGTCATTTTTTTTATAAAATGAAGGTAAAATTAAACAAAGAGGGCTTAGCTCAGGTGAGCTTAAAACAAACAGATCATCAAAAATAAAAGAAAAAGAGAAAATATAGTACAACAGGATTGTCAGTGAATGCTGTGCATCCATTGATTGGCTGACAGGCACATATTTCGCTCTGAAATGAGACGTTCACCTATGTAAGTCAAGAAGTCCTCTCCGAACACAAAGTCAATCTTCATACTGGTATAACATTTCACATAGTGTTCAGTTGGGTAGTAAACACATACAACAGATTTTCCACCAGTCACAGATTTGTCAGTTTTGTCACAAATTATACCATATACATGTATTGCCAAACCCCTGATGAAATGGTCTATTGGTTGCTTGAGATGTTATTAACTGCTGCTTAGGTGAACAGAATGCTGAATTTTGGCTTGAAAACTGGATATATATAGCTGGCCCTGTTCTTTCTTTAGCACTTATGTATTGTCAGTGTCCAATTTACCAGGTTTTCCATTCCCATTTTCTAGTTATTGCAAGCTGAAAACAAGAGGGCCATGATGGCCCTGGATGCTCACTGGTATCATTAGGATATGTAAATCAAGTGACCCCTGGGGCAGAGCCAATTTTGACCCCAGGGTCATGATTTGAACAAACTGGGTAGAGGTCTATAGCCCATGTTACGTACCAAATATCAAAACTCCAGACCTTGAGGTTTTTGAAAAGAAATTTTTCTGTTTTTTTTCCAAAATAAGTCTATGTAAAATCAAGTGATCCCTTGGGCGGAGCCAATTTTCACCAAATATCTAAACGCCAGGCATGTGTTTTCTAGTTTCCTAAAAAGAATTATTTTCAAGTTATTTCTTTATTAGCCTATGGAAAATCATGTGACCCCAATGGCGGGGCCAAATTTGACCCCAGGGTCATGATTTGAACAAACTAAGTATAGATCCACTAGACAATGCATGATTCATGATTTGAACAAACTTGGTAGAGGTCTATTAGCTCATGTTACATACCAAATATCTAAACTCCAGGCTTTGTGATTTCTGAGAAGATTTTTCAGGTTTCTCCTATATTAGTATGTGTTAAATCAAGTGACCCCTGGGGTGGGGCCAATTTTGACCCCAGGGCCATGATTTGAACAAACGTAGATGAGATCCACTAGACAATGCTACACACCAAATATCTAAACACCAAGCCTTGTGGTTTCTGAGAAGATTTTTCAAGTTTTTAGCTCACCTGAGCACTTTGTGCTCAAGTGAGCTTTTAGGATCGCCCTTCGTCCGTCGTCGTGCGTCGTCAACAATTTTCTTTAAACGACATCTCCTCTGAAACCGCTGGACAGAATTTAATGAAACTTGACAGGAATGTTCCTTGGGTGGGGCTCTACAAAAGTTGCTAAAATAAAATTGATCCATGAAGAACTCTGGTTGCCATGGCTACAAAAAGAAAAATAATTTGAAAACTTTAAAAATCATCTTCAAAACTACTGGCCAGATTTCAAAATAATTTGGTACAGATGTTCCTTGGGTCAACTTCTACGAAAGTTGCTAAAATTATTCTGATCTGTAAAAAAACATGGCCGCCAGGGGCGGGGCTTATTTGCCTTATATGTATATAGGGAAACATTTAAATAACATCTCCTCTGAAACCACTCGACAGAATTTGATGAAACTTGGCAGGGATGATCCTTGGGTCAACCTTCACAAAAGTTGCTAAAATAAACTTGATCCATGTAGAACTCTGGCTGCCATGGCTACAAAAAGAAAAAAAAATGAAAAATTTAAAAATCATCTTCTTCAAAACTACTGGCCAGATTTTAAAATAAATTGGTACAGATCATCCTTGGGTCAACCTCTACCAAAGTTGCTAAAAAATTTCGGTCCGTAAAAAACATGGCCGCCAGGGGCGGGGCTTATTTGCCTTATATGTATAAAGGGAAAACTTAAATCAACATTTCCTCTGAAACCACTGGACAGAATTTGATTAAACTTGGCAGGAATTATCCTTGGGTCAACCTTCACAAAATTGCTAAAATAAACTTGATCCATATAGAACTCTGGTTGCCATGGCAACAAAAAGGAAAAAAAAGGAAAACTTTGAAAATCATCTTCTTCAAAACTACTGCCCAGATTTTAAAATAATTGGTACAGATGTTCCTTGGGTCAACCTCTACAAAAGTTGCTAAAATTATTCCGATCCATTAAAAAACATGGCCGCCAGGGGCGGGGCTTATTTGCCTTTCATGTATATAGGGAAAACTTTAATCAACATCTCTGAAACCACATGAGAGAATTTGATTAAACTTGGCAGGGATGATCCTTGGCTAAAATAAACTTGATCCATGTAGAACTCTGGTTGCCATGGCAACAGAAAGAAAAAAATATAAAAACTTTAAAAATCATCTTCTTCAAAACTACTGGCCAGATTTTCACAAATGATGTTAAAATAAACTTGATCCATTTAGAACTCTTGTCATCTGACGTCATGTGACGTCACAACATACAACTTAGTTATTTTCATTTGGGCGATGATTTCGATATGATGTCTGTTGTTAAGAATGATAAAAAGAGAGTAATGTATGTGCTTTAATGTATTAACATTTTCAGCATCCTATGACGTCACGTGACGTCAGAGCTAAAAATAGTGAAACATATTGTACGCGCTCTATAGCCGCCATTTATGGTCTGAATTTCCTCAAAATTTCACAGATGCTACATCTCAAGACTTAGCTGTGCATATCCATTCAGCTGACCAAAATTCCGAAAGACCGAGGTTCTGTGGTTGAAGCAAGAGTCAAACATAAGACCTAAATTTTCATTATAGGATTATAGAGCTTCCAGATGAGACAAAAAACTGAAACTTACACAGTTTGCAGTTTGCAGATTTTCTTTAGATATTTGAGTCCTGACTTCATAAGACGTCATGTGATGTCACAGCATATTACTAATTTCTCTTTATTTGGGAAGTGATTTCGACATGATATCGGTTGTTCAGAACAATTAACAACTTTGACAGAAATGTATAAGTTTTTAAGCAATAGCATTTTCAGCATCCTATGACCTCACGTGACGTCAGCGCTAAAGATAGGAAACATTTTTGTTTGCGTTCTTCAGCCGCTATTTATTGTTGGATTTTCTTTAAATTTTCACAGAATGTACATCTCAAACCTAAGCTATGTTCAAAGTTTGCA
>CM037786.1:42245887-42260086 GCA_021229015.1 Solen grandis | reverse complement strand
GATAGCAATAACCATTCCACTCTGCATAAATCATTTTTTCCATATCTTGTGTAAAATGTGTTTCTTGCAGACAGAGTATGTCTACCTTTTTTTCTTTGAATAATTTAAATATATCAATTCTTTTTCGGCTATTGTTCAAACCACGACAATTGTAAGAGAAAATATTAAGACTAGTCATTTGTTTTTTTAGTAAGAAGAGAATAATCTATGAAGCAAATCATTATTGTACAGTAATCATATTCAGTTGCAGTGAATATGAACCATTTGTATATAGTTTTCATTTCTAATGGTATATTACACTGTAATTGTAAAATAAAGGGAAAAAAAACATGTAAGAAATTAGAAAAATGCTATTCAAAGGTTGTAAATGCCAATGAATAGAAAAATAAACAATCGTCTTCACCTATTTGCATATTAATATAAATTTTTAGTATGTCTTATGTGCATCTGCTGAAACAAATCAAGAGAGTTCTTATGTTCAAGAAAAATATGACATATACAAATCAAGAAAGTTTTTATGTTCAAGAAACAATATGACATATTCATAATCAAACTTAATGAGCATCAGAAGTGTATGATAATTAAATCAGAGATTAATTTAAAAGAAAACCGTCAACAAACACATCATTTCGTTTCTTTCATAAATGTTTGATGGTTACCGGACAAAATGAAGTTAAATAAATCGGCTATCTCTGATGTTAATTCTGTGGAATGCATTTTGTGATAAACTTTAATTGAGTAAATATGACGGCTGAGATATATTCAGGGTTCTTTAACTTCCTTTTCATATCTCTAAAAGGGCAACTTATTCAACACACTTGCCTGCGCTTGCCGTGTGAAACAATAAGGTGTGAAGATTACAGGTGCCTTTTAGAAAGTTGCATAATACAATGTAGATATTAATTGTGCAAGTTAAAGGTGATACTTATCATTTGATTTCATTAAAAAATTTAGTAATGTACCAATAAAATATAATGTACAGTTATACATTGTTTTCAGTTTGATTCCCAATCTCCTTCTATTTGGTTAACATGTACTTATCTTGTAATTAACTCATTAATAAGAAATGAACATTTCACTTCACATACAATTAATACCATACACATAACATTTGAAGAATATACATCGAATCCCATACATAAAGCAAAATAAGCGCTGAAAGAGCAAAAACCTCTGTAAACCGCACACCTCTGAAAACCGGACATTTTAGCTGGTCCGAGCACCGTGCGGTTTTTAGAGGTTCCACTGTACATCATAGTGTTGACAGGCAAAACGACGAGGAATGTGATATGGATAGCATGTGGACACTCTCCAAAGAAACGGTGAAAGCAGCAGTATAAGATTCTATTCCAAAAATCAAAGGAAAGTTAGGTTCCAAAAGAAAATATTGGCTGACAAAAGAATACTAAGAAAATAAAAGATCTTAAATCATTCAGGAAATATATTAGATCCAAAATTATATCAAAAAAGAAGACAGAGAGACACGAAATTAAAATCTAATCAGTGATGACAAAGAAAAGGCAGAAATCTTCAAAACGTTCTTCAGCAGCGTCTTCAGCAAAGATACGTAAACAATATAACTGACATGAGTGGTAAGGGGTTCAATGGGACATAGTAGTGACACAAGGAATAGTTACGAGAAAAAAGCTAGCACTGAATCCAATAAAATCTCCTAATGCATCTGAGAGTGTAAAATCAAAGTGCAGATCAAGTACGAGTATTTCTGGCAATGTTATTTGACAAATCCATACAGCGGGGAGTAATGCCATTTCCCTTAAGAACTGTCAGCTTGATCATTTGTATTATCAGATATATACTGTTACGTTACGTTTAAAGCAAACCATTCAGTGTTCACTGACCAACAACGTGGATTTAGAAGCAGTAAATGATGCACGACACAGCTGTTCGAGGTATGAATCTATAGAAAATAACAACTGCATTGACTGGATTAATTTAGATTTCAAAAAGGCTTTGACACGGTATCCCACCAAAGATTCATAAACAAAATGAACAGCTACGGCGTCTGGAGAAATATAAAAACAAGAGGCCCAAGGGCCATAGACGCTCACCAGAGTACATCTGCATTTTAAAATGAAATAATTGTTTTCTGTAACAAGGAATGTTTAACTGTGACTATTTTATTTGGTTCCTTCTGAGAGTGTCACTATGAGTCTATATGAAGGAAAAGGTTAAATCAGTAACAATTTTTAATCTGGAAAAAGCAGACAAAACAACTATGAGTAGCCTAGAAGTAATTTTCTACCTAAATGTCCCACATACTCTCGACACCATAGTAATTCCATCCCTATACACTCTATGGAGCATTGCGGTTGTGATTCACAAGCGCTAACATTTTCAGAAAATACAGTGTTATCATGCAACTTAAAACACACTGGACAATCGACGGTCATGTAATCTCATTCATTTCAAGCACTTCGTGCTCTGGTAACCTAAAAACAAATTGAGGAGGAGAAGTGTGTAAAATGCGGAGAAAAGCCAAAAATATAAATCATTTAACGGTCTTTTATTTTTTTTTTATTATTATTTTCTTTTGGGGAGGATTTTCAACTACAGTTGAGGAAAAATATATACTTTTACGGATGGGAATGGGGCCAAATTTCGGCCCCAAATTGGCCTTTGCACAGAAGAAGAATTTTGATGTTTTCTATGTAGAGTATATAAGGGAATTAGCCAACCCCCTAGGGACTTCATTTTTTTAGGAATTAACTTTATTTTAGCCATATTGGTATACATTCATGAGGTGACCATTTGGGCCAAAGGAAATTAAATTCTCACAGCTGGCTTCATAAAAAAGTATTTTGATGTTTTCTGTAAAGATTATATAAGGAAATTAGCCAACTCCCTAGAGGCCTTATTTTTCAAGGGAACAACTTTATTTTAGCAATTATAGTAGACATTCATGAGGTGACTATTTGTGCCAAAGGAAAATAGATTCTGACCATTTGTTTCAGAGGAGATGATTTTCAAAGTTTTCAATTATTTTTTCTATTTGTTGCCATGGCAACCAGAGTTCTTCATGGATCAACTTTATTTGAGCAATTTTTGTAGAGGCCTTCCCAAGGATCATACATGCCAAGTTTTATCAAATTATGTCCAGCGGTTTCAGAGGAGATGATTTTCAAAGTTTTCAATTATTTTTTCTATTTGTTGCCATGGAAACCAGAGTTCTTCATGGATCAACTTTATTTGAGCAATTTTGTAGAGGCCCACCCAAGGATCATACATGCCAAGTTTTAACAAATTCTGTCCAGCGATTTCAGAGGAGATGTCTTTTAAAGCAAATTGTTGACGACGGACGAAGGGTGATACCAATAGCTCACCCTGAGCACTTCGTGCTCTGGTGAGCTAAAAATGGACCAAAACTTTCTTATAGGTAGAAATCAGTCTGTGAGAGTTGCAAATAGTCTGAGAAAGCAGATGTGATAAGCGGTATACCCAAGGGCTCTGTGTTGGGACCGATACTATTTCTCATATTTATTAATGACCTCCCTGATATGGTACAATCAACAGTCAAGCTATTCGCCGACATGAAATCATATGCCCCATTAGATGAGAAAAACTCGTGTGACAGACTACAACTGGACTACTAAGTGACCTGGACAATCTAGCTGACTGGTCAGATAAACAGCAACTTAGGTTCAATGCAAGCAGTTGCAAATACAATTCAATACACATTGAAAGAAAAAATTCACCAGTACAATATGAAAGAAGAACCAGATCAAATTGAAACAGAAGCTACTAACAAACAAAAGGATATAGGTGTAACATTTGACTACGAAATGAAATTGACGACGAAATGAAATTACAATCGATGTCTCAAATACATGTATAGTAAAGACCCAACCAAGGACTAGGACTCGTACAAAGAACATTCTAATATATGAACGTATATGTGTTTTAATACTTCATAAAGCCCTGATAAGACCTCCTAAAATATACTTTCCTGGTTAAATGGTAAAGAGCGGCATGTTAGAAACAGAGCATGTCTTAAGAAGAGCAAGCAGACTAGTCAAAGATATCAAACATTCAAGTTTGAACATCCGTCCTGTGCAGAAGTCTGCAAGGACAATCTCTACGTATTTTATATCATATATCGTCTTATACAGAATACTATATATATATATATATATATATATATATATATATATATATAGTATTGGATATCTGTGCTGAATTGTAATCTTTAAACAAAATAGTGTCTTTGTGTATTTTAAACGTCCAAAAGTGTTATCATGGAGAGAGGTATTCGGACTACCCGAACTTCATGATATTTCACTAATTTCACCGGGCTACCACTACTGTTGTTTTAACCGTCGCTGCGCCAATATTTTACTCATATGGCGACGTCCTTTTAATTACAGGTGGAGGAAAACCCCACATGTACATAGAAACAACCCTGTAGATCACCAAAGTACCGTAAGCCAGCTGGAATGCTCCCTCACGTGACGATTCCTGAATGGTATTAAAACCATTCGCCCGTATAAGTTTAAACGTCATTGATCAATGATTGCTTTATTTCGCGGGCATCATTTAAGTCTTCACCATTTGGAAGTTGTTGTTGTTATTATTGTTGTTATTGTTGTTGATTTTTTTTCAACGAGTGAAACGTTAGATTTGTATAAGATATAGACCATTTCACTCCGAAATGAGGCATAAACTTACGTAAATCATCACCGAACACCTTATCTACATGCTGGTGTAAGAATCCATACTTTGTTAAGTAGGAAATAAACATATTTGGGTTGCACGTGACTTATTAATGGATGTCACCCTTCTTGAGCTGTTGCAAATGAATTTGGCATTCCAGATTTGGAGTTCAATCTTAAAAGGTAAAAGAAAACCTATTACATACCGACAACATGGAATTGACACAGTCATTTTTTAATAAAAAGAAATAAAAAAGTAAGGGTGCATGGTATGGATCGTCCTGGTAAGAGACTAGATACTCGCTTGCCCATTTCATCGAAGCTTTTAGAAAAGAAAAGCATGGCTATACTGCCCAGAATTTGTTGCTATCAGTTTTGCCCCGTGTTCAAAAAAATATCGTTGCAGTTGGTGTCCATTCAAATGCGTACACATCACCTTCTTCTCGTATTTGAGCTTCAACAAATGCAGCTTTCAATGGAATATCAGAGGATGAAATAAAAACGCTTGGGAGATGGGAGTCATAAGCATACAAGTCTTACATCAGGGTTCCAATTCAGAAATTCTGCTTTTTATGTGGGCAATTAATCAGAAATTTAATGTCATTTTTTTTCGGGTAAATTTCACAACTTTGGTATTAGTTAATTTTACTCTTATACAATGTATATATAATAAGTTTGCAACAGTATTCTGGTTGCAAGCAAAATTTATTGTAGGCAACAGTCGCAGCAATTGCATTGTGGGATCATCGCTTATTAAACATGCGTTTACCCATGCGAGGTTGAATACTGCAGATGAAGCGCATTTAGGCTTACAAAAACTCTTTGGTGGCAGGAACGTGACGGTATGCGTTGGTGCCAAGTTTTGTAAATAATCAAGCTTTTGCTTAAATATGAGGACGACTCAGCTTTTATCATTTTACATATTGGGGGAAATGACATTGGTCAAATGTCATCTGGCAATTTGCGGGCGAATATTGTATCAACGTTGAAGTCTTTAAAGAAATAATTGCCTTCTACACGCCTAGTCTGGTCGCTGGCAGTGGCACTTAACAAAGTAAGAATGCGAATTAACAATAAAGGTGCCAATGAAGTCCTGCAACTTTCAGTAACTCTTATAAAAACTGAACGGGTAAACACCTGTACCCAGGGTTCACCTGTTTTGTACTTATGTTGTTTCAGAAAGTTTTTACTTGTTGTTTTCAATTTTAAACAATTGCATTTTATTTCTGGAATACTTTTTGAAGCCATGGCCAAAATATGCCAATTTATTAAAAATTGTAAAGACTACACAGTGTTGTCTTTGCTAGCCCCATCTCCAATAAAAAAAAACATTAGAGATTTTCCCCAGTCACTGACTGGTCAATTTTAATCAGCGAATCCGAATCCCTGTTGAGATGTTCTCAGAGACGTTTGCACTATATAACTTACGTTATGATAAATCATCTTTTAACCTTTTTGCAGCTCTTTTGTTTAATGACGAGCCATAAAACAAAACTTTTAGATGGCTGTATGAATATAAAAATGTTTTTTGTAGCATGTTCCTATCCGTTATTTTCAGGTGTGCATAAAATTTTCGAGAGGGTGGAGTAATTAACATGACGCCAAAAATGGTCATATCTCCGCCCCGAAAGTTTGTCGCAGATTGTTGAACAAAATAAGCATTGAAAGCAAGGTTCACGTTCATTTGTTTGTCGGAGGTTTGTACAGCCTTACATTTCATTAGTTAAACTGATATGCATATTCATTTTGAGGCGGTTTGGCGACACGTTAATAACAAGACGTGAATTTAATGCCATTGAAAATAACGATCTTCACAATGTTGTTCAGTCAGTAGTTGGAAATACTACCTAAACAGTATACATTAAATTGATATTTCAGGTTTACCTCCAACAATTCGAAAGTCTACTTTAGAAAGTGTGTATAGACATGTCACGTGACTCATTTACAATTCTCACTGTGATGAAGGGCGGTGTCGGGCGTCCGCTCAGGTTGGCCTTTTTTAAGCTGCTATAAATTCTATGACCTTCATTGGATTGATTTAATATTTGGACAGTTGTTTAAGTGGATGGACCTTCACATTATGCAGCTGACCTTGTGACCTTGATCTTTGAACTACTTTTGATGAAAAAGGCTGATTGTAGACAGATTTACCTTTTGGTTGATCTGCTATAAATTCTAGGTGCTTCAATGGATTGCTTCAATATTTGGACAGTTGCCTAAGTAGATAGACCTCTTCATTAGCAGTTGACCTTGAACCTTGACCTATTTTTGATGAATAAACTCCCCCCCCAAAAAAAAAAGTCTATAATATCATCAGGTCTTGTTGATATATATGCTTGTGTTGAATTTCTCATAGGGCGGCCCGGTCTTATTGTGTTTCCTTATTCTACGTTATAAATATTAATACATATTCGAATACAAGAGCTAATTGTTTTAGTCGTTTCATTTCAGACTATAGCCTATGTTCTGAAAATAGAGAATTTATATTATAAAGTATATTGTTTATGAAAGTGGCATGTTTAATGTAATGACCGTGTTTACGCAATGTTAAAGCGGGTTTATGATATTTGGTCTATTTGCTTCGCTTGAGAAAATGAATTTGATAAACAAAAGAAATGCGAGATCATCACATTAAAACCCCTGTTCTCTCAGCGCTTTGATTATGGAGAACGATTTTTACTACATGGAAAATTTTAATGGCCTAAGGCAGACTTGATAGGCAACGCAGAACTTTGGGTATGATGTTTCATAATAAATACACAATGTAGATGTTTGTCAGGCATATCTCAGGGCATGGTGATCTTGGTCTGTTCTATTTGCCAAAACGTATCAAAAGGTTAATCACATTTAAAGATTTTTTCCCAATTCCACAGCACATGCTTGCTATGATGTTTCAGTACTTGACACATGCGCAGAAGTTTCGACTACCGATTACCACATTCATTTTCTTCACTTCATGCATGTATTTATCTGCGATGACATGCAAGAATTTTGTTTCAAGACCAGGTTAGAGTGACTGTTAGACCACTTACATGGCGTATACTGAAACTGCTCCAGGAAATGGCAGAACATGAACAATGTAAGCCAATGTTATATTGTTGCTAATGAACTGAAATACCGGTGCATTAGCTTGGTGGTAGACTGTCCGCTTTGCGTTCGGGAGGTCTGGGTTCGAAACCCAGCTTGGGCACTCTCCTCCGGTGACCGCGTCAAACCAAAAACGTATGAAATTGGTACCAAATGCACCCTTGCCTGGCACTCGGCAAAATGGGATTGCTGTGGTACACAGTACTGGATCACAGTCTGAAAAACATACAGAAACATTCAACATCTGTACAAACGGGTTCTGTACTATGTAGCATAAACAGAGTTGCCATTGAAAACAACATAATAGGTACAGCTGTTCATGCAGACGTGCAATTATCATGCAAATACCATGCTTGAGATGTATGTGATTGCAACAAAGCTAATTTTAAAAAAATATATATCTTTCAAAATCATTACAAATCTGTAAAAATTAAGTATTACCATTTAATGTATTATCTCAACTTAAAAAAATTTTTTAAATTGAACAAATTTTACCATACTGGGTCTAACATAGAAATGTCTTTTTATATATTTCTTCCTTAAGGTTTCAAATAATGAACATATAAGCACAAAATGAAATTCATCTTCTACATCGTTCTTATTACATAAAGTACATTTTCTTTCATTTCTTTCAATATTCAGATGTCTTCCATATTCAATGTTTAACATATGCGATGATAATCTAAGTTTAGCAATAATATTTCTTAATTTAATACATTTTATTTTTTCAATATATATTGATATCTCAAAGTTTAATTTTAATTCCCTAAATAAGACAAGTGATTCTCTACTGATGATGTCGTTTTTCCAAACACATATAAAGTTATCAATAAGTCTTTGTTTAAAAACAGGTATAAATACTTTTATGTTTACTGATTCCGGGAACAACCAGACATCGTTAAAGCCTGAATCTTGTAACATATCCCTAACTTGTGAACACCAGTTAATACAGTCGTTGTCACTTTCAGCATCATTTCTCATGTTAATTGTGTATTATATAAGATACAATTATTTCCTTTTACAGAATGTAATTTCAAAAAATATTTAACTATTCTAGCATATCTTGTTATATATAATGGATACCTTCCTAATTCGCCATAAATAGCATGATTGCTTGTACTTAATTTAACACCAAGTAACCTTTTTAGGAATTTCCTATGGACTCTTTCTATATTTTCTGCTTTTGAAAAGCCCCAAATCTCACATGCATAATGTAATATTGAGGAAACAAATGTATCAAATAATTGGAGTATATATTTAATAAGTAAGTAAGTAAGTAAATTTTTTATTATAGTGACATGTGTTACAAGTAATGTGATACAATACATACAAAGATTATACAAATTAACACCCGGCCCCATGGGCCTATAAGTCACCTTGAAAAATAAGCGTGTATAAGTATTAATATACAAACATAATATACACAAAGATTATGGCTAAATGTCAGTTTGACAGACTTAAAATGTTGCAAGATAGTGGTACATGCAATTATGCAAAATCAACTCACAGATATAAATGATTTCGTCGTATGATAAGTGCCTTCACAATAAATTTGGCTGTTTTACGAATATTGTCATTGAATAAAACACATAGTTTTTGTTTGATAGTACTATTTAAAAAGCTCAGATGAGAGAATAAATTGCCAAATAATTCAGATCGTAAATCATTATACAATGTACAATAAAGTAAGAAATGTATTTCACTTTCAGTTTCATTACTATTGCATTGTGTGCATATTCTGTCATGTAATGGTTCATTTACGAACCTACCAGTTTCAATTCGCAAGGGAAGTATACCACAACGAAGCTGAGCGAGCGCTGAGCGCTCGTGTTTAGACAAGTTTAAAAGGACATATTGTTCAGTTTTGAAATCCTGTTTAAATAGTCTGTACGTTCTTAGTTTGGGGTATGATTGCAATGCTGACCACCAATTCTCCTTATAATGATCATTGACCCTGTCTGATGCCAACTTTATATCAACAATTGACCTATTCATGAAATGTTCCCCCAGGCCTAGTGTGTCCATGACGGTTTTTATATCACTGCTCCAGTTATTGTGACACAGTCTATAGTCTGTTTCAAACACCTTTTTTGTTAACCGATCATCGTGCAATAATTTTAATCTGTTCCAAAACGTAACATATTGATCCATCTTCTATATCGACAAGATATCCAGCCGACATCACCGGAAATTGCGGTTACGGGTATGAAGCGATGTACCCCAAGAAAGAAACGAATTGCTCGATACTGTACATTGTCTGCTACCTGGTACTGTTTAAAACCCCATATACTCGAGCAATAGTCTAATACAGGAACCACACAACTATGATACAGTTTATCAAATGTTTTAAAACCTATGTCTTTATGACCATGAATTTTACTGATAATACTACCAAGTGCCCGGCCACCACTTTTACTCAGCGATGTGCAATGATCTACAAAATTACACTTTTCAGAAAAAATTACTCCAAGATACTTATATTCCTTAACTAACTCTAAGGTATTGTTTCCGATATGGAATTGATATTCGGTTCTCTTTGCGTTTCCTCCCCTGAAGTGCATGCATTTCGATTTATCAGTATTTATCAATAATCGCCACTTTTTACACCACTCTTACAGGGTATCAAGCATAGACTGCAACTTTTCCTCAGTATCAGAAACCAGCACAATATCATCAGCATAAAGGAGTAAAGATAATGAGGTATCTCCTATACAGATACCGGCATCAAGACCATTTATTTCGTGCACAAGGTCATTTATGAAGGTCGCGAAAATTGTAGGAGACAAGTTATTACCCTGAGCTACCCCAGATTTAATATCAAACCAGTTAGTGAGATTACCGTTAATTCGAATACTTGCCATTGTGCGATCGTACATTGTTTTAATGTTTTGGTAAAGTTTCCCGTCTACTCCACAAGATAATAGTTTATACAGCATCATATCTCTTTCAACAAAATCGAATGCTTTTTTCAGGTCTATGAAAGCTGCAAATACTTTCTTATTATTTTTCACAATACTGTTGAGCGTAAAAATGTGATCCTCACAAGATCTGTCCTTGCGAAACCCGTTTTGTTCATCGGCTAGAATATTATTTCGGCCAAAAAAGACGTAAGCCTGCGATTTATAAATGCACTGTACACTTTACTAATGCTCGAAAGCAAGCTTATTCCACGGTAGTTTAATGGGACACGTTTATCTGAGTTACCGTCCTTTAATAACGGGAAAATTACAGCTTTTCTCCAGTCACAAGGAATAATGTTAGTGTCAAAAATCAATTGAAACAACTTATGAAGTGCCGCAATAACAGGTGGGTTTTTTAACACAACATACGGTATATTATCAATACCGCAAGCAGATTTTGAATTCGTTGCCATGACGATATTTACGATTTCTTCAATGGTAATGTCTCTATTTAGGGTTTCATTTGACGTATACAAAGGGTCATCAATACTCATTTCTAACAGCTGCTTGTGAGTTAATACTCTTTGAAAAAAATCATCATCAAACCCATCATTATTTACTCCGTTATATAGGCTTTCAAAATCGCGCTGCCACCTTCCGTATACCCCCGCCTGGTCCCTCAGGACATTACCATTTAATATGTATTTCTTTACCTTTAGTAATTGAAAATAAGTTCCCCATGGCCTTAACACCTTTGTCCGCTAATGTTTGTATTGCATTCATAAATGATAACACTAATCCTAAGTAGTTAAATGAAGGTACTTTTTTCTAATATTTGATCGTCATATTTAAAAACCTCTTTATCTCTGTTATTACCTCCCTTTTTATATACAACTACTTTTATTTTTTCCACGTTAACCTTAAGTTTCCATTTTTCGCAGTAAACTTGAAGATTTGATAAAGATTTTTGTAGACCTTGTGGCGTTTCTGAAAACATCACTGCATCATCTGCAAACAGTAATAAATAAATAGATATTTGATCAAGTGTTAATGGTACATTATCATTTTCACTTAAAAATAATTCGATATCATTAGTGAATAGAGAAAATAATATTGAAGAAAGTATCTCTCCCTGCAATAATCGAATATTGCTATTGAAGAATTCTGTTAATGAACCCATATGACGAACACATAATTTAACATCATTATATATTGACTTAATTACACGAAAAAGACGCCCATTAATCCCCATTTTCAGAAGTTTGTACCAAAGGCCATTTCTATAAATGGAATCGAAACATTTGAGTAGATCCACGTAACAACAATATAATTTCTTTCGATTTCGTAATTGCTTATCAATAAATGATTTCAATAAAAATATTGCATCAACTGTGCCATAATTTTCTTTAAAACCGAATTAACAATCAGTTAAAATATCCGTATCTTTAGCCCATCGTTTAAGACGTTCATTTATAATTACTGTAAATAACTTAGCAAAACAGCTTGTTAACGTCACCCCTCGATAATTATTTGGATCCGAACAGTCACTTTTCTTGTAAACAGGTATGATAACCCCTTTAGACCAAGAGCTAGGAAAGCACTGTTTATTTAAAATGTGATTAAATAATATATCTAAGGGTGTATCTAATATGTCTATTCCCTCCTTGAAATATTCATATATAATGTTGTCATAAGAACACGATTTATTCGTCCCCACTAGTTTAACAGCTTTTCGAATTTCTTCTTTTGTAAAGGGTAAATCTAATTCCTCGAAAGATGATGAATTATTATTAAGACATTCAAAGTCATCTACTTATTGCTCAATATCTGGATCTTCCTGTAAATTATTGTCACCGCTTAATTTTCTAAAATGTTCAAAAAATGTGTCCGATTCTACATTTTCACTTATATCAAAGTATTTTGGTTTTTTTAAACATTTTCCAAAATTCTTTTGGTTTTTTTTCACTTTTATCTTATTTGTTTGATCTAGGTTATATTTTCTTTTACTTGAACGGCATTGGTATTTATAGTCTTCTTAGCTTTCAATAAGTCTACCCGTGTGTCAGCGTTTTTATTACTATTGTATCATGTAGCATTGTAAATAGATGTTATATTTATTAATGCAGGTGTTATTAAACCATTTTTTCTTTTTATCATGGTCACTGTTAAAATATGCTTCTTTGCTTGGTTTGATACATTTTTGAAATACTTTTTCCTTTTGAATTCAAATATTCCGTAAATATGCCAACCATATCATCTGGGTTACAGTTATTTTCTTTTAGGTGGTATAAATTTTCACATAGAGTGTTAATTTCTAGAGAAATATCTTTTAAAAATCATTTTTGTCCCGATGATTCCAGTTATAGGTAATCTTTTCTTTTTGTGATATTGAAATAAGCGTTAATGTCTTTATATCAAAAGATATTGGTGCATGATTTGAAAACGGTGTAAAATCTTGGACACAAAAATTGTGTATACCATCAAACTTGTCTGTATTGGCCAATAAATAAATAATCCACAACGCTTTCACCGTTATGTGTATAACAGGTTGATTTATGTGTATCGTTCTCAATATTAAGCCTTCTATTACAAATTCGTAATCCCCTAGATTTACATATATCTAATAGAAGATCACCAAGTCTGAGTATGTGGTCATTTCTAATAAAATCCGATTTACGACCTACCCGAGCATTAAAGTCTCTAAATGCATAAACTGTACCCCTATCTTGATAATAACTAATTTCATTTTCTATTTTCTGAAAAATATCAAAATTATAAATATCATGTGCTGTTGAGTTCTCCGGTGCTACATATGTAAACAATAAATAAATATCATTAATCAAATGAAAAATGTGTTTGTCTATTTTCAACCACATGATGCAATCTACATCATTTTTAGACTGCATGCGCATGCGCAAGCAGTCTTTAGAACCACACTCTAAGGTCGATTGACGACAGCTGGCACGTCAATTTTAACATTTCGTAGTATTAATACGCAGAAGAAGTTCTGAGGTTAAAAAATAGTTCATATTGAAACCTGTCGGTTAAGAGAGGAAGCTCCAATATTTTCAAAATTTCGTTCAGCACTAGACAAAATGTAATTATCTATTCAGTATATTCGCTACAGTATTTTATTTAGAACATGTAACGTAAGCGGCATCTGTCAAGTTAGGTCTACTTTTGGTATACCGAATGTAATTGTAAAAATTACCGAAATCATATTGATACCGCCAAAATAAAAGCCACAAAGGCATAAATTTCACCAGAACTTTAAAAAAAACATATGATATAATTTGAATCAACCGTGTGATGAAATATCGAAGCTTTATTCATCTTTAATGAAAGTTTTTAGTTAAATATGTGTAGCGATAAAGTAAGAAGTGCATTTCGGTTTTTCTTGTTTACATTTCGGTTTTTCTTTGTATTTCATCATTTCTAATAACTACCACCCCACCAACTACGTTGATAGCGAATGACAATGGAATGAGAGAACATTGTTTCCAGTCAAGTTCGAAGAGAATCTATCCATTAGTAAGAAAGATGCA
>CM037786.1:42226172-42245787 GCA_021229015.1 Solen grandis | reverse complement strand
GATTTTGTGATAAACTTTAATTGAGTAAATATGACGGCTGAGATATATTCAGGGTTCTTTAACTTCCTTTTCATATCTCTAAAAGGGCAACTTATTCAACACACTTGCCTGCGCTTGCCGTGTGAAACAATAAGGTGTGAAGATTACAGGTGCCTTTTAGAAAGTTGCATAATACAATGTAGATATTAATTGTGCAAGTTAAAGGTGATACTTATCATTTGATTTCATTAAAAGATGTTTACTTTTGTCTTCTTTTGAATAAATATCTGATGAATTTAGTACATGTACCAATAAAATATAATGTACAGTTATACATTGTTTTCAGTTTGATTCCCAATCTCCTTCTATTTGGTTAACATGTACTTATCTTGTAATTAACTCATTAATAAGAAATGAACATTTCACTTCACATACAATTAATACCATACACATAACATTTGAAGAATATACATCGAATCCCATACATAAAGCAAAATAAGCGCTGAAAGAGCAAAAACCTCTGTAAACCGCACACCTCTGAAAACCGGACATTTTAGCTGGTCCGAGCACCGTGCGGTTTTTAGAGGTTCCACTGTACATCATAGTGTTGACAGGCAAAACGACGAGGAATGTGATATGGATAGCATGTGGACACTCTCCAAAGAAACGGTGAAAGCAGCAGTATAAGATTCTATTCCAAAAATCAAAGGAAAGTTAGGTTCCAAAAGAAAATATTGGCTGACAAAAGAATCACGTACAGCAATATAACAAACTAAGGCATGGAAAAGACAAAAAAAAACTGTAAAAACAAAGACTTAAGAACGAAGGTTTTAGCAAAAACAAAATGTAGAGAATCGAATTTCAACTCTTATAAAGAAAAAAAAAGAAAAAATATGTAGAAACTATTTAAAAACGGTAAAATAAAAGATCTTAAATCATTCAGGAAATATATTAGATCCAAAATTATATCAAAATCATCAACAGAAGACAGAGAGACACGAAATTAAAATCTAATCAGTGATGACAAAGAAAAGGCAGAAATCTTCAAAACGTTCTTCAGCAGCGTCTTCAGCAAAGATACGTAAACAATATAACTGACATGAGTGGTAAGGGGTTCAATGGGACATAGTAGTGACACAAGGAATAGTTACGAGAAAAAAGCTAGCACTGAATCCAATAAAATCTCCTAATGCATCTGAGAGTGTAAAATCAAAGTGCAGATCAAGTACGAGTATTTCTGGCAATGTTATTTGACAAATCCATACAGCGGGGAGTAATGCCATTTCCCTTAAGAACTGTCAGCTTGATCATTTGTATTATCAGATATATACTGTTACGTTACGTTTAAAGCAAACCATTCAGTGTTCACTGACCAACAACGTGGATTTAGAAGCAGTAAATGATGCACGACACAGCTGTTCGAGGTATGAATCTATAGAAAATAACAACTGCATTGACTGGATTAATTTAGATTTCAAAAAGGCTTTGACACGGTATCCCACCAAAGATTCATAAACAAAATGAACAGCTACGGCGTCTGGAGAAATATAAAAACAAGAGGCCCAAGGGCCATAGACGCTCACCAGAGTACATCTGCATTTTAAAATGAAATAATTGTTTTCTGTAACAAGGAATGTTTAACTGTGACTATTTTATTTGGTTCCTTCTGAGAGTGTCACTATGAGTCTATATGAAGGAAAAGGTTAAATCAGTAACAATTTTTAATCTGGAAAAAGCAGACAAAACAACTATGAGTAGCCTAGAAGTAATTTTCTACCTAAATGTCCCACATACTCTCGACACCATAGTAATTCCATCCCTATACACTCTATGGAGCATTGCGGTTGTGATTCACAAGCGCTAACATTTTCAGAAAATACAGTGTTATCATGCAACTTAAAACACACTGGACAATCGACGGTCATGTAATCTCATTCATTTCAAGCACTTCGTGCTCTGGTAACCTAAAAACAAATTGAGGAGGAGAAGTGTGTAAAATGCGGAGAAAAGCCAAAAATATAAATCATTTAACGGTCTTTTATTTTTTTTTTATTATTATTTTCTTTTGGGGAGGATTTTCAACTACAGTTGAGGAAAAATATATACTTTTACGGATGGGAATGGGGCCAAATTTCGGCCCCAAATTGGCCTTTGCACAGAAGAAGAATTTTGATGTTTTCTATGTAGAGTATATAAGGGAATTAGCCAACCCCCTAGGGACTTCATTTTTTTAGGAATTAACTTTATTTTAGCCATATTGGTATACATTCATGAGGTGACCATTTGGGCCAAAGGAAATTAAATTCTCACAGCTGGCTTCATAAAAAAGTATTTTGATGTTTTCTGTAAAGATTATATAAGGAAATTAGCCAACTCCCTAGAGGCCTTATTTTTCAAGGGAACAACTTTATTTTAGCAATTATAGTAGACATTCATGAGGTGACTATTTGTGCCAAAGGAAAATAAATTCTGACCATTTGTTTCAGAGGAGATGATTTTCAAAGTTTTCAATTATTTTTTCTATTTGTTGCCATGGCAACCAGAGTTCTTCATGGATCAACTTTATTTGAGCAATTTTTGTAGAGGCCTTCCCAAGGATCATACATGCCAAGTTTTATCAAATTATGTCCAGCGGTTTCAGAGGAGATGATTTTCAAAGTTTTCAATTATTTTTTCTATTTGTTGCCAGAGTTCTTCATGGATCAACTTTATTTGAGCAATTTTGTAGAGGCCCACCCAAGGATCATACATGCCAAGTTTTAACAAATTCTGTCCAGCGATTTCAGAGGAGATGTCTTTTAAAGCAAATTGTTGACGACGGACGAAGGGTGATACCAATAGCTCACCCTGAGCACTTCGTGCTCTGGTGAGCTAAAAATGGACCAAAACTTTCTTATAGGTAGAAATCAGTCTGTGAGAGTTGCAAATAGTCTGAGAAAGCAGATGTGATAAGCGGTATACCCAAGGGCTCTGTGTTGGGACCGATACTATTTCTCATATTTATTAATGACCTCCCTGATATGGTACAATCAACAGTCAAGCTATTCGCCGACATGAAATCATATGCCCCATTAGATGAGAAAAACTCGTGTGACAGACTACAACTGGACTACTAAGTGACCTGGACAATCTAGCTGACTGGTCAGATAAACAGCAACTTAGGTTCAATGCAAGCAGTTGCAAATACAATTCAATACACATTGAAAGAAAAAATTCACCAGTACAATATGAAAGAAGAACCAGATCAAATTGAAACAGAAGCTACTAACAAACAAAAGGATATAGGTGTAACATTTGACTACGAAATGAAATTGACGACGAAATGAAATTACAATCGATGTCTCAAATACATGTATAGTAAAGACCCAACCAAGGACTAGGACTCGTACAAAAACATTCTAATATATGAACGTATATGTGTTTTAATACTTCATAAAGCCCTGATAAGACCTCCTAAAATATACTTTCCTGGTTAAATGGTAAAGAGCGGCATGTTAGAAACAGAGCATGTCTTAAGAAGAGCAAGCAGACTAGTCAAAGATATCAAACATTCAAGTTTGAACATCCGTCCTGTGCAGAAGTCTGCAAGGACAATCTCTACGTATTTTATATCATATATCGTCTTATACAGAATACTATATATATATATATATATATATATATATATATATATAGTATTGGATATCTGTGCTGAATTGTAATCTTTAAACAAAATAGTGTCTTTGTGTATTTTAAACGTCCAAAAGTGTTATCATGGAGAGAGGTATTCGGACTACCCGAACTTCATGATATTTCACTAATTTCACCGGGCTACCACTACTGTTGTTTTAACCGTCGCTGCGCCAATATTTTACTCATATGGCGACGTCCTTTTAATTACAGGTGGAGGAAAACCCCACATGTACATAGAAACAACCTTGTAGATCACCAAAGTACCGTAAGCCAGCTGGAATGCTCCCTCACGTGACGATTCCTGAATGGTATTAAAACCATTCGCCCGTATAAGTTTAAACGTCATTGATCAATGATTGCTTTATTTCGCGGGCATCATTTAAGTCTTTACCATTTGGAAGTTGTTGTTGTTATTATTGTTGTTATTGTTGTTGATTTTTTTTCAACGAGTGAAACGTTAGATTTGTATAAGATATAGACCATTTCACTCCGAAATGAGGCATAAACTTACGTAAATCATCACCGAACACCTTATCTACATGCTGGTGTAAGAATCCATACTTTGTTAAGTAGGAAATAAACATATTTGGGTTGCACGTGACTTATTAATGGATGTCACCCTTCTTGAGCTGTTGCAAATGAATTTGGCATTCCAGATTTGGAGTTCAATCTTAAAAGGTAAAAGAAAACCTATTACATACCGACAACATGGAATTGACACAGTCATTTTTTAATAAAAAGAAATAAAAAAAGTAAGGGTGCATGGTATGGATCGTCCTGGTAAGAGACTAGATACTCGCTTGCCCATTTCATCGAAGCTTTTAGAAAAGAAAAGCATGGCTATACTGCCCAGAATTTGTTGCTATCAGTTTTGCCCCGTGTTCAAAAAAATATCGTTGCAGTTGGTGTCCATTCAAATGCGTACACATCACCTTCTTCTCGTATTTGAGCTTCAACAAATGCAGCTTTCAATGGAATATCAGAGGATGAAATAAAAACGCTTGGGAGATGGGAGTCATAAGCATACAAGTCTTACATCAGGGTTCCAATTCAGAAATTCTGCTTTTTATGTGGGCAATTAATCAGAAATTTAATGTCATTTTTTTTCGGGTAAATTTCACAACTTTGGTATTAGTTAATTTTACTCTTATACAATGTATATATAATAAGTTTGCAACAGTATTCTGGTTGCAAGCAAAATTTATTGTAGGCAACAGTCGCAGCAATTGCATTGTGGGATCATCGCTTATTAAACATGCGTTTACCCATGCGAGGTTGAATACTGCAGATGAAGCGCATTTAGGCTTACAAAAACTCTTTGGTGGCAGGAACGTGACGGTATGCGTTGGTGCCAAGTTTTGTAAATAATCAAGCTTTTGCTTAAATATGAGGACGACTCAGCTTTTATCATTTTACATATTGGGGGAAATGACATTGGTCAAATGTCATCTGGCAATTTGCGGGCGAATATTGTATCAACGTTGAAGTCTTTAAAGAAATAATTGCCTTCTACACGCCTAGTCTGGTCGCTGGCAGTGGCACTTAACAAAGTAAGAATGCGAATTAACAATAAAGGTGCCAATGAAGTCCTGCAACTTTCAGTAACTCTTATAAAAACTGAACGGGTAAACACCTGTACCCAGGGTTCACCTGTTTTGTACTTATGTTGTTTCAGAAAGTTTTTACTTGTTGTTTTCAATTTTAAACAATTGCATTTTATTTCTGGAATACTTTTTGAAGCCATGGCCAAAATATGCCAATTTATTAAAAATTGTAAAGACTACACAGTGTTGTCTTTGCTAGCCCCATCTCCAATAAAAAAAAACATTAGAGATTTTCCCCAGTCACTGACTGGTCAATTTTAATCAGCGAATCCGAATCCCTGTTGAGATGTTCTCAGAGACGTTTGCACTATATAACTTACGTTATGATAAATCATCTTTTAACCTTTTTGCAGCTCTTTTGTTTAATGACGAGCCATAAAACAAAACTTTTAGATGGCTGTATGAATATAAAAATGTTTTTTGTAGCATGTTCCTATCCGTTATTTTCAGGTGTGCATAAAATTTTCGAGAGGGTGGAGTAATTAACATGACGCCAAAAATGGTCATATCTCCGCCCCGAAAGTTTGTCGCAGATTGTTGAACAAAATAAGCATTGAAAGCAAGGTTCACGTTCATTTGTTTGTCGGAGGTTTGTACAGCCTTACATTTCATTAGTTAAACTGATATGCATATTCATTTTGAGGCGGTTTGGCGACACGTTAATAACAAGACGTGAATTTAATGCCATTGAAAATAACGATCTTCACAATGTTGTTCAGTCAGTAGTTGGAAATACTACCTAAACAGTATACATTAAATTGATATTTCAGGTTTACCTCCAACAATTCGAAAGTCTACTTTAGAAAGTGTGTATAGACATGTCACGTGACTCATTTACAATTCTCACTGTGATGAAGGGCGGTGTCGGGCGTCCGCTCAGGTTGGCCTTTTTTAAGCTGCTATAAATTCTATGACCTTCATTGGATTGATTTAATATTTGGACAGTTGTTTAAGTGGATGGACCTTCACATTATGCAGCTGACCTTGTGACCTTGATCTTTGAACTACTTTTGATGAAAAAGGCTGATTGTAGACAGATTTACCTTTTGGTTGATCTGCTATAAATTCTAGGTGCTTCAATGGATTGCTTCAATATTTGGACAGTTGCCTAAGTAGATAGACCTCTTCATTAGCAGTTGACCTTGAACCTTGACCTATTTTTGATGAATAAACTCCCCCCCCAAAAAAAAAAGTCTATAATATCATCAGGTCTTGTTGATATATATGCTTGTGTTGAATTTCTCATAGGGCGGCCCGGTCTTATTGTGTTTCCTTATTCTACGTTATAAATATTAATACATATTCGAATACAAGAGCTAATTGTTTTAGTCGTTTCATTTCAGACTATAGCCTATGTTCTGAAAATAGAGAATTTATATTATAAAGTATATTGTTTATGAAAGTGGCATGTTTAATGTAATGACCGTGTTTACGCAATGTTAAAGCGGGTTTATGATATTTGGTCTATTTGCTTCGCTTGAGAAAATGAATTTGATAAACAAAAGAAATGCGAGATCATCACATTAAAACCCCTGTTCTCTCAGCGCTTTGATTATGGAGAACGATTTTTACTACATGGAAAATTTTAATGGCCTAAGGCAGACTTGATAGGCAACGCAGAACTTTGGGTATGATGTTTCATAATAAATACACAATGTAGATGTTTGTCAGGCATATCTCAGGGCATGGTGATCTTGGTCTGTTCTATTTGCCAAAACGTATCAAAAGGTTAATCACATTTAAAGATTTTTTCCCAATTCCACAGCACATGCTTGCTATGATGTTTCAGTACTTGACACATGCGCAGAAGTTTCGACTACCGATTACCACATTCATTTTCTTCACTTCATGCATGTATTTATCTGCGATGACATGCAAGAATTTTGTTTCAAGACCAGGTTAGAGTGACTGTTAGACCACTTACGGACTGAAACTGCTCCAGGAAATGGCAGAACATGAACAATGTAAGCCAATGTTATATTGTTGCTAATGAACTGAAATACCGGTGCATTAGCTTGGTGGTAGACTGTCCGCTTTGCGTTCGGGAGGTCTGGGTTCGAAACCCAGCTTGGGCACTCTCCTCCGGTGACCGCGTCAAACCAAAAACGTATGAAATTGGTACCAAATGCACCCTTGCCTGGCACTCGGCAAAATGGGATTGCTGTGGTACACAGTACTGGATCACAGTCTGAAAAACATACAGAAACATTCAACATCTGTACAAACGGGTTCTGTACTATGTAGCATAAACAGAGTTGCCATTGAAAACAACATAATAGGTACAGCTGTTCATGCAGACGTGCAATTATCATGCAAATACCATGCTTGAGATGTATGTGATTGCAACAAAGCTAGAGTTTTATGCATTTATTCCTTACATATACAGGTCGTTTACAGAACAGAACAGAAATTTTATTGATATAACTTGAACATGTACAGTTCATCGCTACATATAACATAAATAATACATAGACAGTGCGCAAAGACATAGCAATGTGAGAGTGCAAAAGGTAGATTACATATCCTAATAGATTATAATAATATATATCTTTCAAAATCATTACAAATCTGTAAAAATTAAGTATTACCATTTAATGTATTATGTCTCAACTTAAAAGCATTTTTTTTTTCATTATCAGAATTTAAAATTTTCCACTGGGAAAAAAAGGTTTAAAAATGAACATATAAGCACAAAAGAAATTATCTTCTACATCGTTCTTATTACATAAAGTACATTTTCTTTCATTTCTTTCAATATTAGATGTTTAATTTAATATGGAGATAATTAGTTATTTTTTAATAATTTATTTTTTCAATATATATTGATATCTCAAATTTTTTTTTAAAAAATTTCAATAATCTTTGTTTAAAAACAGGTATAAATACTTTTATGTTTACTGATTCCGGGAACAACCAGACATCGTTAAAGCCTGAATCTTGTAACATATCCCTAACTTGTGAACACCAGTTAATACAGTCGTTGTCACTTTCAGCATCATTTCTCATGTTAATTGGTGTATTATATAAGATACAATTATTTCCTTTTACAGAATGTAATTTCAAAAAATATTTAACTATTCTAGCATATCTTGTTATATATAATGGATACTTCCATTGCTTGTACTTAAATTTAACACCAAGTAACCTTTTTAGGAATTTCCTATGGACTCTTTCTATATTTTCTGCTTTTGAAAAGCCCCAAATCTCACATGCATAATGTAATATTGAGGAAACAAATGTATCAAATAATTGGAGTATATATTTAATAAGTAAGTAAGTAAGTAAATTTTTTATTATAGTGACATGTGTTACAAGTAATGTGATACAATACATACAAAGATTATACAAATTAACACCCGGCCCCATGGGCCTATAAGTCACCTTGAAAAAAAAACAATTAATTATAAGCGTGTATAAGTATTAATATACAAACATAATATACACAAAGATTATGGCTAAATGTCAGTTTGACAGACTTAAAATGTTGCAAGATAGTGGTACATGCAATTATGCAAAATCAACTCACAGATATAAATGATTTCGTCGTATGATAAGTGCCTTCACAATAAATTTGGCTGTTTTACGAATATTGTCATTGAATAAAACACATAGTTTTTGTTTGATAGTACTATTTAAAAAGCTCAGATGAGAGAATAAATTGCCAAATAATTCAGATCGTAAATCATTATACAATGTACAATAAAGTAAGAAATGTATTTCACTTTCAGTTTCATTACTATTGCATTGTGTGCATATTCTGTCATGTAATGGTTCATTTACGAACCTACCAGTTTCAATTCGCAAGGGAAGTATACCACAACGAAGCTGAGCGAGCGCTGAGCGCTCGTGTTTAGACAAGTTTAAAAGGACATATTGTTCAGTTTTGAAATCCTGTTTAAATAGTCTGTACGTTCTTAGTTTGGGGTATGATTGCAATGCTGACCACCAATTCTCCTTATAATGATCATTGACCCTGTCTGATGCCAACTTTATATCAACAATTGACCTATTCATGAAATGTTCCCCCAGGCCTAGTGTGTCCATGACGGTTTTTATATCACTGCTCCAGTTATTGTGACACAGTCTATAGTCTGTTTCAAACACCTTTTTTGTTAACCGATCATCGTGCAATAATTTTAATCTGTTCCAAAACGTAACATATTGATCCATCTTCTATATCGACAAGATATCCAGCCGACATCACCGGAAATTGCGGTTACGGGTATGAAGCGATGTACCCCAAGAAAGAAACGAATTGCTCGATACTGTACATTGTCTGCTACCTGGTACTGTTTAAAACCCCATATACTCGAGCAATAGTCTAATACAGGAACCACACAACTATGATACAGTTTATCAAATGTTTTAAAACCTATGTCTTTATGACCATGAATTTTACTGATAATACTACCAAGTGCCCGGCCACCACTTTTACTCAGCGATGTGCAATGATCTACAAAATTACACTTTTCAGAAAAAATTACTCCAAGATACTTATATTCCTTAACTAACTCTAAGGTATTGTTTCCGATATGGAATTGATATTCGGTTCTCTTTGCGTTTCCTCCCCTGAAGTGCATGCATTTCGATTTATCAGTATTTATCAATAATCGCCACTTTTTACACCACTCTTACAGGGTATCAAGCATAGACTGCAACTTTTCCTCAGTATCAGAAACCAGCACAATATCATCAGCATAAAGGAGTAAAGATAATGAGGTATCTCCTATACAGATACCGGCATCAAGACCATTTATTTCGTGCACAAGGTCATTTATGAAGGTCGCGAAAATTGTAGGAGACAAGTTATTACCCTGAGCTACCCCAGATTTAATATCAAACCAGTTAGTGAGATTACCGTTAATTCGAATACTTGCCATTGTGCGATCGTACATTGTTTTAATGTTTTGGTAAAGTTTCCCGTCTACTCCACAAGATAATAGTTTATACAGCATCATATCTCTTTCAACAAAATCGAATGCTTTTTTCAGGTCTATGAAAGCTGCAAATACTTTCTTATTATTTTTCACAATACTGTTGAGCGTAAAAATGTGATCCTCACAAGATCTGTCCTTGCGAAACCCGTTTTGTTCATCGGCTAGAATATTATTTCGGCCAAAAAAGACGTAAGCCTGCGATTTATAAATGCACTGTACACTTTACTAATGCTCGAAAGCAAGCTTATTCCACGGTAGTTTAATGGGACACGTTTATCTGAGTTACCGTCCTTTAATAACGGGAAAATTACAGCTTTTCTCCAGTCACAAGGAATAATGTTAGTGTCAAAAATCAATTGAAACAACTTATGAAGTGCCGCAATAACAGGTGGGTTTTTTAACACAACATACGGTATATTATCAATACCGCAAGCAGATTTTGAATTCGTTGCCATGACGATATTTACGATTTCTTCAATGGTAATGTCTCTATTTAGGGTTTCATTTGACGTATACAAAGGGTCATCAATACTCATTTCTAACAGCTGCTTGTGAGTTAATACTCTTTGAAAAAAATCATCATCAAACCCATCATTATTTACTCCGTTATATAGGCTTTCAAAATCGCGCTGCCACCTTCCGTATACCCCCGCCTGGTCCCTCAGGACATTACCATTTAATATGTATTTCTTTACCTTTAGTAATTGAAAATAAGTTCCCCATGGCCTTAACACCTTTGTCCGCTAATGTTTGTATTGCATTCATAAATGATAACACTAATCCTAAGTAGTTAAATGAAGGTACTTTTTTCTAATATTTGATCGTCATATTTAAAAACCTCTTTATCTCTGTTATTACCTCCCTTTTTATATACAACTACTTTTATTTTTTCCACGTTAACCTTAAGTTTCCATTTTTCGCAGTAAACTTGAAGATTTGATAAAGATTTTTGTAGACCTTGTGGCGTTTCTGAAAACATCACTGCATCATCTGCAAACAGTAATAAATAAATAGATATTTGATCAAGTGTTAATGGTACATTATCATTTTCACTTAAAAAAAAAATAATATTGAAAAAGTATTCTCCCTGCAATAATCGAATATTGCTATTGAAGAATTCTGTTAATGAACCCATATGACGAACACATAATTTAACATCATTATATATTGACTTAATTACACGAAAAAGACGCCCATTAATCCCCATTTTCAGAAGTTTGTACCAAAGGCCATTTCTATAAATGGAATCGAAACATTTGAGTAGATCCACGTAACAACAATATAATTTTTTATTTCTAATTGTTATCAATAAATGATTTCAATAAAAATATTAACCAATTTTTTTAAAACCTTTCCCAAAATTAAAATTGTTAAGTCACCCCCATAATTATTTGGATCCGAAAATACTTTTCTTGTAAACAGGTATGATAACCCCTTTAGACCAAGAGCTAGGAAAGCACTGTTTATTTAAAATGTGATTAAATAATATATCTAAGGGTGTATCTAATATGTCTATTCCCTCCTTGAAATATTCATATATAATGTTGTCATAAGAACACGATTTATTCGTCCCCACTAGTTTAACAGCTTTTCGAATTTCTTCTTTTGTAAAGGGTAAATCTAATTCCTCGAAAGATGATGAATTATTATTAAGACATTCAAAGTCATCTACTTATTGCTCAATATCTGGATCTTCCTGTAAATTATTGTCACCGCTTAATTTTCTAAAATGTTCAAAAAATGTGTCCGATTCTACATTTTCACTTATATCAAAGTATTTTGGTTTTTTTAAACATTTTCCAAAATTCTTTTGGATTTTTATTTTTCATATCTTTTATCTTATTTGTTTGATCTAGGTTATATTTTCTTTTACTTGAACGGCATTGGTATTTATAGTCTGTCTTAGCTTTCAATAAGTCTACCCGTGTGTCAGCGTTTTTATTACTATTGTATGCATGTAAGCATTGTAAATAGATGTTATATTTATTAATGCAGGTGTTATTAAACCATTTTTTCTTTTTATCATGGTCACTGTTAAAATATGCTTCTTTGCTTGGTTTGATGACATTTTTGAAATACTTGTTTCCTTTTGAATTCAAATATTCCGTAAATATGCCAACCATATCATCTGGGTTACAGTTATTTTCTTTTAGGTGGTATAAATTTTCACATAGAGTGTTAATTTCTAGAGAAATATCTTTTAAAAATCATTTTTGTCCCGATGATTCCAGTTATAGGTAATCTTTTCTTTTTGTGATATTGAAATAAGCGTTAATGTCTTTATATCAAAAGATATTGGTGCATGATTTGAAAACGGTGTAAAATCTTGGACACAAAAATTGTGTATACCATCAAACTTGTCTGTATTGGCCAATAAATAAATAATCCACAACGCTTTCACCGTTATGTGTATAACAGGTTGATTTATGTGTATCGTTCTCAATATTAAGCCTTCTATTACAAATTCGTAATCCCCTAGATTTACATATATCTAATAGAAGATCACCAAGTCTGAGTATGTGGTCATTTCTAATAAAATCCGATTTACGACCTACCCGAGCATTAAAGTCTCTAAATGCATAAACTGTACCCCTATCTTGATAATAACTAATTTCATTTTCTATTTTCTGAAAAATATCAAAATTATAAATATCATGTGCTGTTGAGTTCTCCGGTGCTACATATGTAAACAATAAATAAATATCATTAATCAAATGAAAAATGTGTTTGTCTATTTTCAACCACATGATGCAATCTACATCATTTTTAGACTGCATGCGCATGCGCAAGCAGTCTTTAGAACCACACTCTAAGGTCGATTGACGACAGCTGGCACGTCAATTTTAACATTTCGTAGTATTAATACGCAGAAGAAGTTCTGAGGTTAAAAAATAGTTCATATTGAAACCTGTCGGTTAAGAGAGGAAGCTCCAATATTTTCAAAATTTCGTTCAGCACTAGACAAAATGTAATTATCTATTCAGTATATTCGCTACAGTATTTTATTTAGAACATGTAACGTAAGCGGCATCTGTCAAGTTAGGTCTACTTTTGGTATACCGAATGTAATTGTAAAATTACCGAAATCATATTGATACCGCCAAAATAAAAGCCACAAAGGCATAAATTTCACCAGAACTTTAAAAAAAACATATGATATAATTTGAATCAACCGTGTGATGAAATATCGAAGCTTTATTCATCTTTAATGAAAGTTTTTAGTTAAATATGTGTAGCGATAAAGTAAGAAGTGCATTTCGGTTTTTCTTGTTTACATTTCGGTTTTTCTTTGTATTTCATCATTTCTAATAACTACCACCCCACCAACTACGTTGATAGCGAATGACAATGGAATGAGAGAACATTGTTTCCAGTCAAGTTCGAAGAGAATCTATCCATTAGTAAGAAAGATGCAGTAATTTGAAAATCAGTATTTATCAGACCGATCGATTCGATAATCGATTTTCCCTATCATTGCAATTTAAAGGTTTGTTCTTAAATTTGTTTCATTTTTTATCGCCATAACAGTCAGCTAGGTCTAGTCTTTTAGATTCAAAACAATGGTGTTACCTTTTATTTTGTATTTATTTAGTCCCCTACCGGTGTTCACACCGGAGGGGACTATAGGTTTGCCCTCCGACTGTCCGTCCGTCCGTCTGTCTGTCCGCTCAAATCTGGATCCCGCGATAACTTTATAACTAAGCAAGCAAGACGGCACTGTGTAGATTATGCACATTGTTTCATCTTTTTTATTCGCCTGAAATTGCGGTTGCTATGGTAACGGAAATAGTGAAAATATGGCAAAATAATGGGATCCCGCGATAACTGCGATAAATTGATGAAACTTGGTATATGACTAGATGGCAATGTGTCGATTATGCACGTTGTTTTATTTTTGTTCTTCAACTAAAATTGTGGTTGCTATGTTAATGGAAATAGTGAAAATATGGCAAAAATGGGATCCCACGATAACTTTATAACTAAGCAAGCTAACTTGATGAAACTTGGTATATGACTAGATGGCAATATGTAGATTATGCACATCATTTTATTTTTGTTCTTCGACTAAAATTGTGGTTGCTATGGTAACGGAAATAGTGAAAATATGGCAAAAAATGGGATCCCACGACCACGATAACCTAATAATAAATTTTATAAGGCATGTATATAGTCAGGGTGGTGATGCAGAGTGAAAGTTCTCATTTCTCATCAACAAGACTAAAGACTTAAGAAAAACATTTTGGATCAGGCAAGGTAACTATTATTAATTCTATTTCTTGCATCTGTCTTGCTTGCATGAATTGTATAGTGGGCACAGCAGAGACAACAACTCTACATGTAAGCCTTGTTTAAATGGTCATAACTTAAATATTCTCTTACATTTCGTATGTCTGAAGATTATTTTGAAGACTTGTTCACCAATTCATAAATGTATTATTGATTACCATATTGAGTCAAGGTGGAGCCGGTAGGGGACTTCATGTGTTGCATACAACACCAGTTACTTGTTATTTAGTAGTGTCTACATCTACATTTTTTATTTGTTCATCTTTCTTTCTGTCGCTCGTCCTCGTACCTTCCGGATTTCTGTTACTATTTAAGCTTCCGTTTATACTAGAGCTATATTTATGCAGGGTTTGTGTAGATCTATATGCATAAAGCATAACTGGATCAAACAATGACTTAATTTATAATATCTATAAACAATGATAGATATTGCATGAGGTTGAGAATCACACTGAGTTTAGAGGCATTCTTGAATGTAATATAACAATTAAAGAAAAACTTTAAATCCAGACATGGATTTAAACCCATGACCCCTCAAATGGTTTAAGTAAGAGTGGTCATGAAAATGAATTCATAATGACCACTTGTTCTAATGACTTATTAATACTTTTTGGATTATTTAAAGGCCATAGAAAATAACATCCACCTAGTTCATATTCTGAATTAATTGGGCTCTAATTAAGGTCAAAGGATTGAGAACAGAAATCTATTTTCTTTTTTAATCCAATGGCAACACATTTAAAAACAGTTAGAGCAAAATGATTAAGTAAGAGAAATGTAAAGCCAGACCAGGACTTAAGTGGGTGCATTTACATAAATATTTTATTTAGGGCCACATGCTGCATTTAGTATCTGTCCTTGAATTCATTTGACATAACAAATTGCTATATTAATGACAAACTGAAGGGCGATATATACAGATGAACTATACTGAAATGGCCCCCCTTTTTGGCACCAAATGTAACAAGGTGAAACAGAATGTAAAGCCGGACCAGGATTCAAACCCAGGACACTTGGCATACAATGTGAGAGCTCTACAGACTGATATACAGAATTGCTAATAAAAATATCGTACTGATAAAGGTTACTGATGGGCTGTTATTTTATATAGTATGAAAAATGAACAGCCAGATTAGGATTTGGAATCTAACAGGTTGGTCATACTACCAGACCACTGACACTAATCTCTTACTTAGCAGTTACATTTGGAATTTTTACCTGAATTCATGACAGGACAGAACAATTTGTTATGTTCTTGACAAACCAAAGGCTGATATATAAGCGGAATTTTACCTAAATGGCCCCATGTTTGGCACCAAATGTAACTAAAAAGTAGGTGAAAAAAAGAATGTGCACCCAGACCAGGATTTAAAATCTTACAGCCTACAGTGCAAGAGCTCTACAGACTAATCTTCAGGATTGCTAACAGGCTGTTATATTACCAAGTAAAAAAATCAGCAAGATCCAGATTGAACCCAACTCAGACCCCCAGCATACAGGGTTGAAGAACCACCAGACCACAGACACATATCTCTCTGATAATTAAGCATTACTTTTGGGCAGTTTAATCATATACATCCATGCATAAGCCGTATTTGAAATTTGTTCATGAAAAATAATCTATGTTCTTGATATACCCACGTGTGATATACACTGGAGAATTATTATTGTAACGGCCTTACATTTAGCCAAGGACTAGAACCAGTACAGATATAGTTATTGGAATGCTTACACAGATCTCACAGCGACAAGGGTAACTACTTGGACATTACATAACCATGTGTAGAAAATGTGCGGATAGATCAGGATTTGAACCTGAGACAGAGCACTTACATGTTTTGAGCTCAACCATCTGTTAACTACCATACTGCTTACACATTATAATTTTGGCTACTTGAAGTATTTGAAGGCATCTGCTGAAGGCTTGAGATCTTACTTGTTAAACAGTATGTTTTTCAACGAGCCTAAATAAACAACTGTTGGAATATATGATTTTTGCTGACTGACTGTAATCCTACAGACATATCCTGTCAGTCTTGTTGGTCAAGTACCTAGAGTATTTTTCCACTAACCCAGGTGTTGTAGGTTCATGCATAGCCATGACATACAATAGTCCTTAAACATGGAACTGGTTTAGCATCATTATTTGAGATTCAGGATAATTTAATGAGTTGTGGTAAACAGGTAATGTCACTTGTCTGTTGGGTGTTATATTACATGAGGCGGCACAATATCTGACTCATGTACATATAGTCCCTAAAATTACTGAAATACTGTTGATTGGTCTTTTAATTATTAGGAAGAATTTTTTCATTGCAGTGTTTTCATTTTCCCACCTAGAAACAATTTAGTTATACATGTAATTGCATTTGTAGGGTAATTAGAAAATGTTATAACAAGGTGGATTAACATTTAAGGTAGTCCAACCATCATTAATTTATAATCATGAAAGAGATCTCATTTCAGATGCAAGCATCCAATGACGTGGAGTAATAGGCTCTTTTGCTATAAGTCTATAAGGCTTGCATTTATTATAAAATTCCCTCTATCACTTTATAGACTTTGATCACAATTCAATGATGGATGGTATGCAAGTTAATCCCTTAAAAGTTGGGTACCAAATATTTAAATTTGATTCTTGTATTTAGTCTTCTAGATATAAGGAACAGTAAGCAAAGTACCAGGAAATGTATGATAACTCAGGACATTGTATCATGTCACTTATCTAATGGCCTGATATCACAGAGAGGCAGAGTAATATGGTTTAAACATGCTGACAAAAGTCCACTTCAGAAAAAATAGCTAGAATTTTCCTGACTGAGTTTTCTACAGTCTTTTAATGACAGATCAGCCTTTGACTTGAATGAAATAGATACCTATAAAATTTTACTGCTGCTCACATGGTTATAATCATGGGTGATTGATTATGAAATTCTGAAAATTTTGTGCTTATGCTGCCCTTGGCACTTTACTAAAACTACTCTTACAAAACTAGTATAATTAAGTCACTGTACCGTATTCATGTGAGGATGATGCTGTTGTTGCCATAAGACAGGTTTCAAGTGATACCAGCACTTTAAAAAAACAAAAACAATTATTTAAAATTCATTTTGCACATAAAATGGAATTATATGATAGTTTTAATACCTTTCCAGATTCTATGTGTGTTTCATCTTTTAAATTCCTCTTCAGATAGGAATTATTCATTGAACTCCATGAAAAGTTACATATATATAAATTACATTTCAAAAAGCGTAGCACAGGCCTCTGTCATTTACATTTATTCCAAATTACATGTAGTTTATTTATAAACATTTAAATATTGTTACATTTTATTCCCATATTAGAATTCCACATTGAGCAACTGCATCCAAGATTCAGTTTTCAACAGATATTCTTACACATTTTGTTTTTCTGGTGCAAGTGATTGTTCATTTGGCTGAAAAAATGGAATGGAAGATGTAATTTGCTTAAAATTGCTTGCATTGTATGCCTCAGATTCTTTTAGTTTTACAATTGTTCACTGAGTTTGGGCTATTGCTATATCTGATTTAAAATGTTATAGTACACACAGTTTCAAATAAATGCTTAAAATGGTATAGCCAAGATAATTGTGCCAGATAAAATGGTGAATTGATTTATTCATGATATCATCTTGTTGTTGCCTACTATCTTTAGAAATTAACATGAATAACTAAATTACCAATTGATGTCCAATCAAGACCTTGTTTACATATCAGTTTATTTACAACTGTAAAAAACTTTACTATTGTAATGTGACATCAAAAAGGATCTAGATAGTTCAGTAGTAGAATGCATAAATCCAGGTCACAGGTTTGTCGGGTCACCACTATTGTTGTTCACCTCCATCCAGGGTACATGCAAGGGTTATTTGTGTCATGCATGTCTCGGCTGATTTATGAATAAACACAATGATCAGGATGTAAACATGTTAAGTCAAGCTGCATGACACTAACTTGAAAGTAGATAATAATTTCTACATTTTAATGGAGATTTCTTATGAATCATTTTATGACTTAAATCTTACAAGTAGATATTGGAGATATATAGATATTGATCTCTCTCTCATACCTCACTTGATTTGTTATAAAAAAAAATATGGATTAAGGAATAGTAGTCCTGTTTTTCAAGGGTTTCTCTAAGTCTCCATGACTTTGGGTCTTACAATAGCAAAGTCCATTACAGGTGGATATCCTTACTTCTCTTTGAAACTAACATTAGTGTAAACATGACAAACTCAATATACATTTCTTTAATTTCTGTATTGGTACAGTTATGTACAACTCATACTCTTGTTACATTGAAGTTTAAAAGTGTGCCTGATGCTCTCTTTTGATTGTTCTATTTTACTTAAAGGAACAATGAATATCCAGTTTACATGTTAAGAGGGTCAGTGATAGTTTTCCAACTTGTGGGACACCAATTTTGAAAAGGAAAAGATATATTTATACCACCCCCCTGCACAACGAAGTTGTAAGGGGGGTATACTGGATTCAACTTGTCTGTCTGGCCGTCCATCCGTCTGTCGGTTTCTTTGTCTGTAAATGTATTGTAAATTTTCATACTTAATTAATTCAAAAAGTATAAAAGATATCAAGATGAAACTTCATATGTCGATAGATCTCATTAAGGGAGCGTGCAGTGACCAAGAACCATAACTCTCTGTCACGTAAGTTTGGAGTTATTGCCCTTTGTAAATTTTGGTGGTTCTACCCGGGTACCTCTGTGTACTTGGGGTCTTCCTCCACCTGTAATTAGCTGGACGTCACTATATGATTGAAATACTATCGCAGCGACGGTAAACCCCAACACAATAACAACAACAACAATCCGTTACCCTGAGGAATCGGTTGTTTGCAAACCGCTTTTCAGTCTGAATAGGACATATGAAGCCGGAGATATACGATTTCCACATCTACTATTCAAAGTCGCCTACAAAAAGATATTGACGCCATTTTGAAAACACTGGAAACAGCGCAAACGCCTATTAATTAACAGTACGTTTAAATGGACTGGGGAATGCCACATGCAACTTGACATATGAGTGAGTCGACGAATGAATGAATGAATGAATGAATGAATGAATGCGTATGTGGCTGGACTACTATGTATTTC
>CM037786.1:42176072-42226072 GCA_021229015.1 Solen grandis | reverse complement strand
TCTGATCAACATTATCATTCCGAATGAATTAATTACCCAATGCTAATTAGACACAGATGGAATAGATTTGACCAAAGTGGCTCTCCTTGCAGCCCAGAAATACCTCCAACCTGACCGTGTACATATGACGTGAATTGTCCAGTCTTCGGCCATCCACGGAAACTTGTCTGGGCATCAATAACTATTTGATAATGCATGACTAAGCGTACAATAGCTCGACCTTCCCTCTAGTTACTTGATTTCCTGACATGGTTTCGCTCTCTACCAGGTTGCTTGTGGCAATTAGTAAATGCTAACCTCTCGCTGAGCGGAGCGAATCTATTCAGATAACAATTCAGCCACTCACTGGAGCTGTAATTGTCACTAGCATCTATACAAAAGTGGTGCTAGAACCTACAACGTTCCAGTCAAAAGGATTAAATAGGTAAATGGTGTTTTGGTTCTACGTAATTATATGGGAAATCTGATCGCTAGATGAACAAAAAGTTCACACGAATGCGGTAATTATAGCGTCGATTTTCTGATCGCTGAAATGCGAAATGCCAGACAGAACACAACTGAGCAACCATAGAGCTATTGAATCTTACATAAGATATTAGAAACGAGGACAGATACATGTTTTCGATTCGTTGACTTAACGCCAGGTATCATCCTTATCTTCAATTTCTGCAGTGACTTGAAAATTTGAAGAAATTGTTGCGAAAGTACTGTTGCCTTTGAGCGAATCTCTGCTTTTACATTTTAACGGCAGTAAAAAAAAAGGTTACAGTCTGTATTCCAACGAACGCGAAACAAACTTAAAATGTGTTACTTAATAAAGTGCAAGGAAACAAAAAGAGAGCAATGTAAAACAAAACAAAAACAAAATAAAAACTGCAGGCACAATCGAAGCAATGATCTACAGTATGATAACTTGGCGCCTCACCCAATTGGATCATTGCAGTTGGCTTTGTTAGAGAATTAGATCTAATGCAGAAACGAGATGTATTTTGCCGTATGATAAACTCGGAAATGCGAACGTATTTCATGCATTTCTCACGTGTTCTAGATACAGACCAGCATTACCTCACGAAGCCACCTAGGAACAAGAGTTTAATACAGCTGTGTATAACGTCTTGTCTATTTTCGAAGACATGTTTCAAATAAAGCCAAAATTCTCCAGTCTTCAAACTACAACACCGTTCCCGGTGGCCGAGTGGTTAGAGCGTCCTCCTCGGGAGCGGGAGGTCGGGGTTTCGATCCCTGGACGCGACATAACACAGTCGTAAAAATGGTACTGTTATAGCTCCATTGCTTGACTCTACTTGACTATTTGAGTTTACCGTCGCTTCGACAGTATTTCAGCCATATAGCGACGCCCACCTAATTACGGGTGGAGGAAGACCTCGAATGCACGGAGGCATCCGGGTAGACCACCGACTTACCGTAAGCCAGCTGGAAGGCTTCCTCACATGAAAATACGAATGACCCCGCCGGGATTCGAACCCACGCGGCGAGGGACTGAGTGAGTGCTAAAGTCAGCGACTTTACCCTCTCGGCCACGGACACCCACCCCTCCTTGCTTGATACTCAGCATATAGAGGTAGTTACAGGACTTGTTCCGGTGTCAAGATAATGTGACTGGGTGTGGTATCATGCCACATGTCTACGGCGTGATACTATAGTGTGGCAGCACTATATCTGTCTCAAGTAGACATAGTCTCCAGATGACTTAAAAACTGTCGTTGAGACGTTAAACCCAACCAACAAACAAACTACAACCAGAATGATCTACTGTAAAATCATTAATTTTCGTTGACATTAAATTTCGTTGAATATGTTCTGGAGGAAATGTCAGTCGGTACATTCATTTGTTGATTCTTATTTTAGAAATGACGCAAGGTCTATTAAATGTGCGTTTTCTTTGGATTTAATATTCATGGATCAAACCCTAGTAAACGAAATCAAGGGAAATTAGTGTCCCAAGAAAATAGTGATTTTACAGTACTCAGTTTCAAAAGAATGTCTTCAATTTAATTTATTCTATCCAGAATATATCATGTTTGAATATGAGCAAAACGTTGATATTGATATTATTAGAGACTGTATGCAGTCCAAACATGATATATTTCTGAGAGGAGAAATACATTTAAATCATCAAAAACGTGATTGTGCTCTTTTCTTATGAAACTGAGAAAATTTCTGCAGTTTTTATGATACAATCTACATTTTGATAAAACAATTATTGTTCATATTGAATTGAAAAGTTCGTGTTGTATCGAAAACATACCAGGCTTAGACGTATACGTGAAACAATTGTAATGTCATGGAAAGATGAAAGATTCCAGTCCTTATCGAAGCCCCAACCCGCTGATCTGTAGTTATTTATACGTCACTAGTACAGCCCCTTTTAGGGCCTATACATCATTTCGAGAAATAGTATTTTAAAAAGGTTCATATAATGCATCCATTTTTGTAAATAAAAAAAAAAAGTGTTACAGTAATACCTCACTTTAAGACCACTTCAGAATAAGACCACCTCGTATTACGGCCACTTTTTGCTGGGACCGATGGTGGTTTTAATTGTGAGGTTTTACTGTATTTATTAAACCTGCGATTATATTTGAACTTTTGGCCCCGGATATGCTGGTAAAAACACCTACGTGCATTCAATAAATAAATAAATAGATAAATGAATAAGAATTCATGAGAGAATATGACCCCGGACCCACTAGCCCGGGCCTGCACACCAATATAGGCCAAGTTACTCAATAACTCTACCAAAGCGTTTATAGTTTTATAAATACGCGGAGAGTTTAATGCATTGTCACGTTCCAGGATGTATAATCATTCTCATGAATATTTAAAAAGTGACATGGCAACCACACACCAGCGAAAGATGACGTCATTAAATCAGGACATGACGAGGAACGAGGAGATAAACGTCTTCGGGAGATAGAAAGTTCCAATCTATCAGAATTAACCATTATCGTTAACTCGCACATCAATTTGGATAAATATTTCACAATGGAATCAAACAATATCCTATTAGCATAAATAGACTCGTATACTCTCCTACTTTATTGCTTTCAGCGTATAATGTAATTACAAAGACGTTATAAAGTCTTGATATTTTTCCATGAGGTTTCTTAAATCGATCGTGTGATGACGATATTAAGTTATAGTAAGTATTTGCCTTCCTACAGAAAGATGACACCGTGAAATTCTAGCAAAAAAAAAAAAAAAAAAAAAAAAAAACAGAGAGAGAGATTCTTATAGTTCGTTAAAACAAAAATATGGGGAATAAAAAGGGTTGTTATTGTTTAGAAGTTTACATCACTGTATTTCAGTCATATAGCTACATTCAAGTGATAACAAGTGGATGAAGACCCATAGTGTACAGAGGCACCCGGAAGACCACAGGACTTAAAAGCTGCAACCAGGAGAGAAATGCGTGCAATTACCTAGGAAACATAAAAAAATTCATATGTAGCACTTGGTGTAGAAACAAATGATATTAAGGTATTGCCTATGTAAATCCTGAACTAAAAAATACGGGTTTCCATGTCAAGCAAGGTGTTCATGCAATGGGGGCTGAAAAACAGTAATTATATCATTATTCTTTATAGACTGCTAGTCGAGTAAAAATGTGTTTGTATCTACATAGACCTTGGAAAAACCACTGTGTTGGGTGTTCCGGAGTAGGTAAGTCTATTATTTATCATGCCTGTAATCAGAGAGTTCAATTTAATATTATGTAACATCCTGTAATAAGACGTCTTCCTTCTTTTAATAGTTCCACGTACGAACTGTTTAGCATTTTGCGCTATACATTTAATCTCTTATAGTACGAATAACCAGCATTATTCATTTTGTAGCAATATTATTGTTAATTTACAATAATATTGTAATTAACCAATATTGTTAATTAACTAATATTATTGTTTATTAACCACGCAACATTTATTTTACTTAAGTTTGATTTCCAATGATAAATTCAAACACGACCTATATATCTGTTGCATTATGAAAGTTTTTATTGTAATAGCTGATACAAAATTCAAATTGATTAAATTTTCAAATGTTTATGGCGTTGAACTATACAAAATCTCAAAACATGAAAAACAGTGGTAAAAACTGTTACTTATACTAGTACATGTATATAGCATTTCACGATTTTTTAAAATAGCTGGTGCGAAATTTAGGTCAGATTCCTACGATTAAACATGTATATAGTTATATATATATCATTGATTTTTTAAACAAACAATGGAGAAGAACCCGACAATACCAAAATGTTATCAATCCGCTTTCGTTCTGATATAAATAGAACAAGGATGGATTTTGACAGTGACATATACATTCTGTGGATGGTGCATGTTCTGGGTATTGACGACTTTTATTAAACCATTCTTAATTCAGAATATAACCTTATAATGGTCTGTAGAAATTCATTTGAACACAGGCAGAACAAAAACACATGTTGAACCATAAAGTTATGACTAAAGCGCCTGTTCTCCTCTTTAAATCATGCTCTGACGTCGTGTACCAACCTAATGGCCGTGGGTCCTATGGAATCAGTATATAATAACGTGTTTTGCCACCTCTGATGGATACTGATAACGCCCCTATATTTGTTGGCGTATCTTAACATAGCGTGTGGCGATGTATTGTACATCCACGGAACAAAGACCCTCTACACTAGCAATCACTTATATTTTGCCAACTGTCTAGAGTAAATAATAGATAATAGAATGTGTTAGACAATAGGAAAATAAATCTAACATTGCGACGTGACTCCCAATATCGCGGAAAGATTTTTGTCCGATGATGTATATATGTGCAGCGAATTCAATTTAATAACGTCAATGGTTGTACCGGAAATTAACATTCGATTGGACGCGAGTTTGGCTGTGCCTCATACATACACGATAGTTGTTTTCCAAAAGAGAGATTTCAGATGTAAAATCACGAACAGTCTTCTTAATTGTTCGTTCTGGAGAGAGTGCCAAGTGTGAAAACGAATATCAAGAAATGGAAAAATATAATTTAAACATTGTGTACGTATATAGCAAAAAAAAAGACATTGTATTAGCATACATGTCTGCTGATTATAAGATTGTAGATTCGAACCTCCTCGAGAGGGTTTATAATAAGTTATAAGAACGTAGTTTTAATTCGACGAAAAGTAACACAAGTTTTGAAGTTATAATAAAATATAAAAATATAAGTAAAAAATAAATAAGTAAAAAAATAAATAAAAAAAAAATAAAAAAAATCAGTAAATGGTTTGAAGACAAAATTTATTGATCAAGGTTTCGACCATTCATAAGGTCCTCATCAGAATTTAATTCCTTACAAAATGTGTTAAAAAGAAGGAAACAATATCATGAATGACGTCATTTAGAATAAAAAAAGAAATGGCCATGGTTGAAAAAAAGTTAAAAAAAATATCTGAAAGTATTATTATAATAATTATGATTTCTAAAACTATCGTGGCTGCAGCAACTTGCTTGTCTAATTCTTGATGATGAGTTAAAACATGTCTAGGCATAAATAAAAATTCAAAATATTTCATTTTCAAGTAAGTGGTCTGTTTAGTTATTTCAAGTCTGACATTTGAAAAAGCAACCCACATATCCTTTTACTAAATAAGAACAGAGTAACGCCACCGTGTATACCGAACCTTTTTAACCAATATACAATGTCTATATACTTAGTCTGGGTGCTCTCCAAGGACTTTCCTAAGTAAATTTCAACACTTTGTTTAGACGTATATATTACATTTTAAACCTCCTCCATCAGGGATCTAATTCGATTTGTTGAAAGAAAATCGCCTATTTTTTAGTACACCGGCATGGAATTTAATATTAAATATATGGGTGTTAGAGGAAGACAATACATGGACAAGATTTATGTTCAGGACTCGAATGCCGTTTCAAAAAGTATCCTAAATTATATCGCTTTGGATTATTTTACCATGAAGTGGAGACTCTCTGCTTGACGAGGTGAACATACTGTTATTTCTCCAACCACAAAATTTGCCAAAATTCATCCAAGTGTTAGTTTAACTTATTTATTTTACGTCGATTGCGAAACAAGTTCTTGCATATTATACGAATCCCTCTCGAAGGTTCCTGGGTTGGACCAGTACTTTGCCCCTAGGAAGGTCGTAAAGAATTCTAGGCTCCAAAGGGGTTCGAACTCACAACCTTCGGAAATCCGTTATCGGATACGTTACCACTGGACCAAGTTTTAATGCACCATATGCTAGTGTCTCTAGATAAAGCCAGTGATTTTTTTTCGTGATATTTTAACGTTACTCCCTGTGGCTTTCTTACTGGGTAGATAAGCGTTAGAAATCAAATATTGGGAAAGAAATAAGAGAATTTGTATAAAATTAAAAATAAAATTATTTAATTATAGGTGGTAAAATTCAAATCAATATATGTGGTATAGGTATCCAAGACATTCATATTTTAAGAATCACTCAAAATTCATTAAAATTCCAGGAATAATTCCATTTGAAAAAAAGCTGTTTTAATGTGAAAATAGAAAGTAATTTTTAGATTTTTTTTTTTTGCTAGGGGAAACCACCTGTAAAATGATGAATTAAACCAAAGAAATCACTGGTGGCTAAAAAAGGAAGTTATTTAATACCATATATATGGTGCCATTTTCTGCCAGCTACTTATCCACTTAGCTATGTCGAAACTTTTCTGAAAAAAAAATAGTCACATATTCATTTAGTATCTGGCAAATGCTGTTGCGACTGCAATCTTGCATCTGCATCCATACTTTAGATAAAGTTGCAAATTTGTAGCTTTATAGCTAAAACTGTTGACATACAGCTGTTTTATACATTTAGATATACAGTTGAGCTGAAAAAAATATACAGCTGTTTTACAGTTCATTGAATTTCAGCTGTTATATACAGTTGAGATAAAGAGTTGCTATATACACTTGAGATATATAGTTGCATAATACAGTTGAGATATACAGTTGCTATAATCAGTTGCTAAATACAGTTGAGATATATAGTTGCTATATACAGTTGCTATATACAGCTGAGATACTCAGCCATTTTATATAAGTTGCTATATACAGTTGAGATATACAGTTGCTATATACAGTTGCTATATACAACTGAGATACTCAGCTACTTTATACAGTTGAGATATACAGTTGCTATATACAGCTGAGATATACAGTTGAGATACACAGCTGCTTTATACAGTTGAGATATACAGTTGTATATACAGTTAAGTATACATTTGCTAAATACAGTCGAGATTTATACTTTTTATATACAGTTGGGATATACAGTTGCTATATACAGCTGCTAAATACAGTTGAGACATACAGTTGCTTTATACAGTTGAGATATACAGTTGCTATATACAGTTGAGATATACAGCTGCTAAATACAGTTGAGACATACAGTTGCTATATACAGTTGAGACATACAGTTGCTATATACAGTTGAGATATACAGTGCTACATACAGTTGAGATATTAAGTTGCAATTCATTTGAGATATCGCAACAGCCTTGAAATCAGCAACTTTTGTCCTAAGGTGCGCCATCATGTGCAGTGGCTCAGTTCCCAAGAAAGAAATGGCAAAGGATGTCCATATCTGTCCGAATGATCATTTCAATGGTAAACTGAGCGCCACAAGGAGATAACTTTATACTGTATATGACTTTTAAGGATTTGGCCTAGGTGGCGGCTAAATCGAAACCTTTGATAATGTCATCATTTATTTACAATCTACAAACTCTCCCCACACTCTCACCTCAACTTCATCATCATCATCATCAGCAGCAGCAGCAGCAGCAAACTTTCATTATTAGGACAAATTTAAAATTTACTTTATTATTTTACTGTATTATTTTTTGGTTCTAGCCTTTGTTGCTATTAAAAAGTTTCGCTATTTGAGATATATTTCACGTCAATGGAATGCTTAAAATGGGTTCATAAAATATAGTTCTATAGTGTTTTCACGTCAGAGACTTTTCTCTTTCGTATCTTGTTATCAAAATTGTTTGACAGAAACTGATTTTACAATAAATATGTTGATTTTCCAGAGGGAAATAATACAATAAACAATCAAACTCACACTCTTATTCAATATTTCGACAAAAGTTTGCCTTTCGCAAAAAAAAAAAACATGAATTTTTTAGCAAGTTCTACTTTATAGACGTTTGAATAGTCGCCATATTGATGTTGCTATCATATTGCTATAAATTCATGATTTTTTCTTGAAAAAGGCATTTTTGCCGAAATATTGAATAAGAGTGAATTTAATTGTTTATCAGTAATTTTGCTGAAATTTTGGTATACTTATATTCTAGAGTCATGTTCAATCATTAGATGCTTTACTACATTGATCGGTACTTCTTCGGTTTTCAAAGAAGATAATTTGATGCTTGAAATGCGAGTAGTATAGTTGAGAGTGAATGACGTCACACAATTCAAAAGGGTAACAGTCATTTCAAGTGTTCAGTGGACGCTCTGTTAAAGAAAAATAAACAAAGAAGAAATATTAAAAAAAGAAATGGTTATAAACATTTAATTGTCTATTGAAATATTTATGTATACTTATGCGTATGTTTATTAATATATATTTTTATTTATTTTTTTAAATTTTTTCTTGAAACTTTTTGAATACTTATGTGTATGCTTGAATAGTTTTTGTGTTCATCGTCTATATTAAGTTAAAATGTATGTTGTCTGCAAATGACAGCTCCACTACACTTCCTTAAAAACCTATTACAATTATTCTTAAGGTTGTCTGATTTTTCAAGATATTTTTTTTTTTTTTTTTTCATGTTTATTTTACTTGCATATTTACTCTTATCTGTACCTGTCATTGTTTTATGTATCATATTATTTCTATACTTTGTATGAGATGAAGATCTTTATGGGTCAAATCTGAATAAAATTATGTCGATGTCTTAAAAAAAAAGTCTTATCTCTGATATGCGAAGCTAGGCTGAATATTACTATTCTGGGTTTCGATTATTAACAAATACATCTCAAAACAATGTCTATATTCGAGTCATAATCCTTTATGTTTTTTACCCTGCCATAACAATGACAGGTTTAATCTAATGATACAATGGATTACTTTTTCAAGGCATTGAAGAAATTAATGACGGAAGTCTGCAAGTCTGGAACTGCCCTGTGATACTGAAATCCATCTAGACATTTATGTATTGTAATATGCCTATCTTGTAAAGCCAACTGTCATATGATTTATTTGTTAGACTTAGTATTGAGTTGTTTAACGTGCTAGCACGGGCACAAGAACGGCTAAAAGATAAGTCGTGTGCATGCAGAATAATTGAACTGCGGGTCCAAAAAGAAAAGTAGTTTATATCTTTCAAAAATGTCTGTATTCATATAAAACATCACAAGTAATTCGTTTCTAGCTGAGTTTGATGTATTTTTTTATTATCTTTTGATGACAAACATAGTCATAACCAGGGTGGTAAAACCACGTGATATGTGACGCCACTTTAAGTTATCGCCAGCAGCAAAATTTGTCTCGATTCGGAGGAAGAAACTTCTGTATTTTATTTTTTTATCAATTTTAATTGGGGATTATGGGATTTTAATGCGAAGTAATACATGCGAATCGGAATATGGTGCCCTACACATTGGCCATATTTGTCAGATGTAAGCTCCGAATGTTTTCCCAAATGTAAGAAAATATTGTACATCTGACAATGGAACCATTAGGGCCCATGTGTAGGGTACAATTTTCCGCATATCCCATTAAGATAGAGGAACCCTAATTGGCGCGGCAAATTATGGCGAATGTCGGCAAAGATCGCCAAACTTCCGATATTCTTCGTCATAACACGCCATGATTCGTAATGTGATTCTTTCCATTAATAAGATCAGTTCATGATATCTTATTATCATTGTTAATTAAATGTTATAGCTTTGATTGATATTCATCTATAATTAAATGTAAAAATATCGTTCCTTTTTTTAAAAAGAGAAGAAAAACACATTCCCAAATTACTTCCGGTGACATCATTTTTGGAATTCCCCATTGATCTGTCAAAAAGCATAATTGTGATAATTGATAGTATTTCGTAAAGTTTTCCATAAAAAAGCAAATTTTAGAAAGCAAAGGGTATCTAAATCGATTATCATGATTATTATTTCAAGTATGTGCTCACATTCTACCTGAAAAGAACTTAGGACGCAGTCAATACCTGATATTCCTTGTTGTTTTTTCTGAGCTTGAAAAATAGAGGTTTAGGTAATAACTTGATATTTTTATGCTTAACCTATATAAAATTTTGCATTTTTAAGTTTGATATAGTGTATGAATATTTTTTGACAGTTTGTCTTGAGATATTTGTACAAAAATTATGTACTTTACCAGGAATTGCAGTGTTGCTATTTATAGAAATGGAGAACAAATATCAGTCTATAATATGAAGGTTTTCTATATAAATGTATAAATATACATTTTATGAAGCTCACTATTATGATTTCAAAATGTTTTCCATTTGATATATGCCTTAGGTGAAAAAAAAAAGGAAATTTTTTTATGTTTTATTCTACACCACACACAATTTGCGAAAGCATTTCAATTCTGGGTTATATAAACTAAAAATCATATTATTTTGAAACCTGTGGTTATAAATTTCTTATATTGCACAAAATACTTACTTTAAATGTATAGAATAGAAAAACACCAAAGAAACCAGAATTTTAAAATACATGAATTAGGGTGCCAATACCTTAAAATTGATGAAGAAATAAATAGTAACAGCAATTCGACGCAAAATATGCTGCTTACGATAGCTTAACATGGCGTCATATACTGCATATATGGCCAACCTTACTTCCTGTTTGCAAAAGACAGTGTATCATCTCTTCAGGCAATAATTTCATAATCCCAATTCCTGCAACTAGTCTGCAACACACATTAATAATGCTTGTTCGATTGTTTCTGAAGCATCCGCAACTGTTGTTAAATCAAATTCCACAACACAAATTTGGTGCTTGCGCAAGTTTTGAGTCGAGATTTTTTTTCTTCTTATTTATCAATATGTTGTTTAGAAAAAGATAAATTAGTACCGGGGAAGTGAAATCACCAGTGTCACCACGAGAAGAAGGCAATAAAAGAAAGCAGGTTGCCTGAAACACTTACACTTAAATTGAGACATTGTCTTCAGTCAAACTACATTATGGTTAGTCTCAACAGAATTCTTTGAAACCAAATTATGCTTTATATTTTCGCGGACTTCTGTGGTACAAACGTTCAAAGAAATAATTATTCTGAGGTAAATGCAACTTGCAAGGAAAGGGCTAATTGAAGTTTATGAGCAAGAAACTAATTTTCGTTTTTCCCTCGATTATCGGGGTTCGCAGTCATTTTAAGAACGTATTTATATTTATGCATATTAGTAGAAGCCACGTTAGCACATTTATTCGTATATGGGCAATTGTTGGCAGTGTAAAAATAGAGAGTAATGTACAATGAATTGTTTGATATCGTGAACAAAAGAATGATTATACAGTTCTCATTGTAACATTCCAGTTTAAAGCAATGGAAATTTAAATTTAAGACCAACCGGCTAGATCAGTTTGATCACATACATTATAATAACAAATAAAACCCATGTGTTTGTGTAAAGCAGGTCAACCATTGACTTCTCATGTAGCTCATGGATAGTCTATAAGTCAGTCTGAATACATCTGTATATATCAACACTGGAGAGGTCCATGTAGCGCTTCATAGACGTAAGGTAACCTATCTATCATTAAATTGTGATCATGTCACTAAGGTGATCTTGGGAATTATATAGCAAATGCAAGCCTTTATAGACTCTGAGCAAAATAGCTATAATTCCAAACCAGTGGATACTTGCATCTGCATTGAAGTCTCTATTAGCATTTGAAGTACAATGGTTAGTGAGAGAGGTACGGCGGTCGCCCGTCCAGACACGTGGGTTTTCTCCGGGTTCTCCGGTTTCCTCCCACAAGTAATGGCCATAAACGCCGTCATCCGAACCATCGAGAATTATATATTTAAGTTGTAAGAACTTGTTTGAAATTCATTATCGATGTAAAATAAATAAGGATTAAAGATTATAATGATTATAATTTAATGATGGATTACCTTAAAGTTGTCGTTAAATACTACTTCTATTATTGCCACCATTATATACTACTTCTAAATATTGTTTTATAATAATGTTAATGTTAATATAATCAGAAAAAATCAAATCATTGCAATATACAGCCACAGTCAATTTCCCAAATCTCATTTGGCTATGTCTCTATCTGTCAATTCTTGCTTCTATCTTTCGTCCTCCTGCCATTGATTACTTCCCAAATAAGTAAGACGAAAACTGAATAGACAAAAAAGAAAAGACGTCCAATGGCCCACCGCGATCCCAGTTCTGAGTGATTTCTTTACACTTGGATTTTTTACTGTAAATCTGTTCGGTGGTGATCGAATACAATTCGTCTGATTGTCTTCTTAAGTCTCAACTTCGCAAACCATTCCCTTGTCTGTGTAAAAAGGAATCAAATAGAATTTCACATGATTTTTAGAACTAAGGTCGCCGCTAAATGAAATTCCCATTGCGTGATCCGCGTAGCGTTAGTTTTTGATAATATCAAATATGGCCGAAAATAAAAAAAAAGTCCGACACATCCTTTAAAATTAAAGAAATGATTTTCACTGATAGCCAAATGTGGGGAAAGCAAAGAACTTAAAATAATAATTGAATGTAGTACCTCAATACTGAGTTTCTATCAGACATAATAATTGCGCAATTTTGTATTTTTATATCTGACATATATTTTTCTTGGCGAACATCCGGTTATCCAAAATGTTGGCATACAAAATTGTATATTGTTTTTGGTTATAGGTCAAAATTACGTGTAAACGGTATTTATAGAATAACTTTGGTTACCTTAATAATTATATAATATTTCACATCTACTACTCGTTATTCACTCAGTATATAATCGATAAATATACGGAGAACTGCAAAGAGTCATATGATATGCATTTCTTAACAAAAGACAAACTTAAGACGTAATCAAGCTTACCTTTTATGGTGAAACTCAGTATTTCCAGTCATGGAAAGGAAACATAACATCTGTCTATAAACAGAACCTTTCTATCCATATACACAAATGAGAAACGTTTCCTAGTAACCGTTTACAAATAGGGAAAATCGACATAACGGGGAGAAATAACGTCATAAAAGGCCTATAAACGGTCTTTGATACAATCTGACCAGTGGCTTGTTGCATGCTGGAACACTGATTTTCCTCGATCTGATATCAATTTCTTGCTTGAGTAACAAACATGGAGTCTAACTGACTGAAAAACAATAAAGGAGGAAAAGGCTATTTTTTCTGGCATATCATTTATATAATGAACACAGTATAACTGTGTTTCTCCCAGAAACCGAATATTGGCTCAAATGCTCAATTTATCTCCTTGACTGATTGGCCGGGTTTAGATTAACGAGAACCGTGCCCCCTATGTTACAGAAATCAACGATATGTTCTGAAATAGGCCTCAACTCTCCACATTACATCATTTCTTCAAGATTATAGCCAATGAATTATTTTTCAAACATGCATATAATTTACGCGCTTTTATAGTTTTACATTAAAACAAATTGCCAATTTCAATTCAATTTCAATATCTTTATTTCCACCATTGTATGATGATATGCATAAACATGTACAAAGAGAGAAGGAAAAAATCAGGCAAATAAATGCATAATGAGTAAAATCAAAAGAGAGGTAGAAAGAGAGAAAGATATATATGTATATTCATACATTATATATTAATATTATATGCATATTTTATACATACATGTAAACAAGAAGAATAAGTATATTACATATTTTACATATCTACTTTCAGCAGATTAAATAGTATTCAACTCGTACGTGCATAAAGTCAATAAAGTTGACTATTCACGACAGACTAAATATATTACTTATTTTACATACCTATTTTCAGCATAGAATTCAACTCGTACAGTACATAAAGTCAATAAATTTGACCTTTCATGACAAACTTAATATTATATTGTCCGACTCAGACACTTGTATAAAAATAGATACAAGAGCCGAAGAAAGTCAGTACGCTTGTCATCAGCTAAAACAATGAAACTTCTGGCACCTAAAAGAGTATAAAAGAAATGATGTTTTTCCAGTGAACAAAGCATACATGCAAGCTCTGCATCAAGATTTACAATATTCAACATATAAACACATAGTACTTAGTAATGGATCTAAGGTTCGATTTAAATGGTTGGATGATTGATTTTTGAGTTTGCCGTCGCTGCGACAGCATTTCAGTCATACATAGCGACGTCTAGCTAATTACAGGCACATACAAGATGTTGTTAGTTTGTATTCATTATAGTATCTGGTATTCAGAAATTTAGAAAAAGCTTACAAATTTAAATACATCCAAGAGACGTCTGGCACTTATCGACTGGCCCCACTGGCCGCTATCTTACCGTTGGGAATGGTATTTCTTGGCCGTTTGGTGCTTAAAGCAGGTGACCGCTTATACAAATATTAGAAAATAGAATGTTCATTAGTGTGATGGATCTCAACATGAACGTTTAAGGTAGGGAGACAGCTGATATCAGGGCTTGTTTAAAGCAGGTTTGACTGTTTATTGTGTCAAAACCAAGAGGTCGTGGGTTTGGTTCCCGACCGCAACATAATCAAAGTCGTTTAAATGGTATGTTCCCTTTTGTGATGGAGCTAAGTACATACTGGTAGTTCCAGAACTGGTTGGGTGTCAGGATAACAGAGGCACGATGGCATCGTATCATGTCACTTATTCACTGAGTGATATCGCATTGAGGCATCACTATCTCCGTCTCATGTTGACAGCTCCCTAATGACTGAAGGTGGGAGGCTTAACCCATTGCAAACAAACAAACAAACAAACAAACAAACAAACAAACAAACAAAACACTATCAATACATAGAGATGACAAACATATTTATGATAATTTGACAAAAATTGAAACAAAATTAGTTATTTCACAATAAATCTCACATCAAGCACTTAGTGACCAGATAAATTAGTTTCAAATCGTTCATATGGCCTTCATGACATAAGCGTAATCATGGGGGAACAATTGCATTGACCTCTTTTACACACTCATTTCCTCTCGATCTTTCTCATTGATTCGTACCCCTTTAGGCACTCTTTACATGAGTCTCTTATCCTTACTTGCTCTTTGATTACATTACATTGTGAACTTCTGAATCGCCCAGATAAATTCTACACGTCAGCTCTGCTAGAAATGAGTCGCGGAGTATCAATACTGAATCGATACTTACTTAGAAAAGTTTACGGTTCATTGAAGAGTTATTTAATTTTCTTGAATGTCTTATACAATTTCTGTTTATTAAACGCAAAAAAGTTATTATAAAATCAAAATTGTACATTGTAGTATTTTTCTTTCTTTTTTTTTTCATTTTAAACAGTGGTTGGCCATAGTCAGAACACATTTATTCCATTCCATTCTGAGTTTTTTTTTTGTCTTGTTTTTTCTTCAAAGTCAGTAGGGAAAAAAACATGCTTTTCAGCCAAATCACAGCACAGTCAATAAATTAAAAAATAAGGATTTTCAAAACTAGTGAATTTAAGACTAGCAGTTTCATAGAATTGATCTTGTTCCAGGCGCTCGATTCCTATCAAGAAACCAAGCATATGCTAGCAGAATATCTGAACATTTACACGTTTCAAAAGTACAAATACGAACAGTTGGTGTCATTTGATTTTAATATCACTGACGGAAAATATCGACAAAATCTAGAATCACCGCTTGCCGCACCCCTTTATTTGTCAAACACTGTTCGCAAACACCCAGCTCTGGGTCTCTATTTACCGTCAATTATTATCCGGTCTTTTTTATAATTCTATCGATCTGACCAATCAATGGAGATTGAAACATGATGAAATAAGCTATTCAAACCCCCTTACACCTCCTTACAAATAAAGTGACGGCATGGCGTCGTAAAAAGTCATTTCTATGTAAAATCCCAATCATTATCAAGGACCAATATCAGCATTGCTTTATCTTTGTGATTTGTATTTGATTTGCACTCAAGCTAGCGTTTTCCTTCGCGCAGATGAAATGGTGCTTGAATTGATGTTTTCAAACTATTGCTTCTATAAGTGGCTCGTTCTGGAAATGCTTGTCTTATTGGAAGCTTCTCTCCTTAGTCACTGCGTGGGTAATACGTTTGAGACTTTTGCAAATATTGCTTAACACGTATATAAATGGTATATATTTCATAGTTTGTCTTGACAGCTTCTATAAACTCCCAAACAGCACGTCCGAATGCATTACTTTCTAATGAAATTTGAGCTAAAATGTCAATCGTTATTTTGAATGAATAAAAGTATTTAAACTCTCGGTGACTCTCGCGCCTTATTTGCTTAATAAAAACATTTCCTTCCATAAGTGTCAAATCAAATAGCGTTTGCTGTATACCATTTAGAAAATAAACAACCATTAATGCTATAATAGTATTTAAATTCACCATCAAATAATCTAGAAAAAAAATCTAAACCATGTTGAAAAATCACCAACCATTTTTGACGAGTGCGCATTTACATTTTTCTAATACGATAGGTGCGCAGTCTTTTAGTACTGGTGAGCATAAAATATTATCTTATCCCGCTCGAAATCGGCTCGGTAATCCCGGAAATGTCCGATTACGCGCGTAGGTCTTTGTGACTGAGTCAAAACATGGACATCTTCCTATCGTTTGTGTACAACAAAGTTAGGTCGTGTACAAAGATTAGATGCTGACGCGATATGTCAAGAATTTCTGTCGAAAATCGTGTGCGTCCGCAAAATGTCGAGTACAATGAAAGTAAGGTTTTTAAATCCCCTTTTACATAAAGTTAAGGCCATATTGTGTTCATTGTTCGTTTTGAATGCCTTTAAATTAAATATATTTATACACAATCTGCTTACACAATATTATCATGTTCCTGAACACAATTATAACTATAAATGAAATTATTCATATTGTAAATTAAATATCTATGAATACATTTATTGATAGCCATTCATATCAAAGTGTCAATCACCTGTGAAAACTGCAAAACTTTCTATTCTACATGTAGGGTTGAAATGTTCAACAAAATCACGTTTATCTTTTCAACTTGAACTTTTTAAACAACGTTTCAGCTGCATGCTTTCGTCTTGTTTAATGTTTCCAAAAACAAACATATAACACTCTTATTAAAATCATATAAACCGAGTACGTTTTTCCTATCGGATATGAATATATATAATTCCTATAGGAATAATGTTTGCAAAATATAAACATATATTTAAATGACGCCGTGATCCAGTGGAAAAATGACCGAATTCAGATCCGAAGGTTGTGGGTTCGAGTCCGTTTGGGGCAAAAGTTTTTTATGACCTTACTGGTCCATCCCCGGAACCGTCGAGAGGGATAAGTATAATTTTTAAGATTGTTTCCTAATCGACGTAAAATAAATAAGTTTAAACTTAACTATTAATAGGAAAACTCGATGGGAATCTCAGTTAACATAGTTTTCAATTACGCTGCATATGACGAAAGCTCGAATCTGAAAACCCTCTTTTATCAGACAAGCTTTCACAAATCCATTTGACAGGTCCTTAGTTCTTGAACATGTGGCAAACACATATTTATTCTCGAAACATTATGAACAGTACGTACTTACCGAATGTATGATCTCATCAACAAAAGTTAGTCAGTACATTTTATAGCTAGTCTTCCGGAAGAACGTCTGTATTGGCACTGCCGGTAATTACATAACCAATGCGCCGCGTGGTATTTGGATTAACTTTGGACGCAGAAAGGTTGTCGAGAAGTCTGTTCCTGATAGTATTTGAACTTGCTCGATGGCCAATGGCGTTTTAATGGTTTGCCAATGTAGTAGTACAAACGTATTAGGACTTACAGCGTTAAATCAGTAGATATTCTCGCAAGACCATGTAACAACATGTTAATATATCCAATCAGAATGTTTAATACGTAATCCTCACCTGACCAAGGCTTAAACTGCACTCCAACACGCAGTAGCAACCGGAACACATGTAATTCTACCGAAGAGTAGAATGAGAGTGGTTTGAAGTCGCATGTCAAAGCTGGATACCAGTCTACGCATTCCTTGGCACCAGTATCATTCTAAGACTTCTAGGTGCATATAAAACCATCACCTGTTACCATGAGATCGTGCCATAAAGTTAATTGTGTAACTTTGGTTTATTTTGGCAAATGGAGCCTGGAATATATATATATATTGTGCATTGTTTTTGCATGATGAAGTTGTTAGTCTAATCGACATCAGCTTTGAAACTGCATTCTTTGTTTTTTTTATTCTCTCCGCTATATTTCGATAAAGATAAGTATTTTAACAAATTAAAGCGTAAATGAAATAAAATGTGCACGTTTTCATACTTGCTAATCAACCAACCCTTTCCATAGTAGTATGTAGATGTGATTTATTAATACATTTAATATGTATAAATGTTCTTCACATATGAAAATTAGTATCAATATTATTCTATAATATCATTAATATGTATTATTTGTTCTCAACGTGAGTGTACTTATTTCCCCTCTCTTATTTTCATCGCTGAAACTTTCATTTAAATATGCTTTCAGAACCATGCTTTATCAAGTGATATCGCCATACAAGAGCCGTTCACTCTAATCCTTAACAATATCTCGGATGATTTTCTTACAGGAAATCCAATGCAATATATTAGGGCAATATTTACGGATCCCCGCAGTATATCAAGAAAAGGTGAAGCTACATTAACGCTGCAAGGCCTTTTTTTTTTTACTAGACCTTGCATAACTACGAAGAAGTGTTAATCGCTATATAGCTCCTAGTGGGGCGCTCTCGATTGATCTTGAATTACTTCCGTGTCAGTGGAACACTAATTATCAGGAAAGGTGCAATCTGGTTGTGATTTACTGCAAGCACTGTTTAAAACTCTGCTGTCGATGTAAGTTGGCAGATGCTATTGAGAGAAACAATTGCACTCGTATGTCATGCAGTTTTACCTTCAATTCCGCACAATTTTCAATCATCTTTGGGGATTCAGACGAACATAGGGAAGGCACATGTCACTAAGCTGACAGGGTACTTACAATACTGCGTTATGATAATACAGTATGACATCAAGATTTTAAGATTGATTAAAGTAGACTGAATTGAAAGATGGTACGGCTGTCAGACTGAAATTATGGCGATGATTTTTCCACTTTAAGATCCCTTCTACGATGCCCATTGAGCTCATTTTCGTTGTTGAAAAGAAAATCGCGTAAAAACGCGAAACTTTCGTTCTTATCCTTGACTTCCAAATATGATACGCTTTTCAAAAAGTAATTCGTACTTCTTCATTGTCCATACTAGTAACTTTATTCCCGATCAACGCCTCATATGTTTTTTTTAAACATATTTCTTGTCATTTGTATTTGGTACGAATAATAAGAATCACGGCGTTTTCCTTTGTAATCAGGCCATTGTGAGATTCAAAATGGCAAATCCCAAAGGCTTTGAGTTATATGAAAATTCAAACACCATTAGGGACACCGTCCGATGGACAAATTCTTTAATGCCGCACTCAATTCCTTATTTGTGCAAATTTCCGATTTAAAGTGAATAATTCTAAAAATAAATAAATAAATAAATAAATAAATAAATAAAAAAAATCGATTTGTTCTTGATGTCTTGACGTAAAGTCGACTATCAACCAGAAATTCACTGGTACGAGGCAAACCACTGGTTGCTTCTCATTGATACATAAAGTACGTGAGCATATTCGAAAAAAATAATCAAACAGACTTTAAAATGTTAATCACGTCTTAATACGCGACTAATTAGATGGTTAATGCGACTTATGGTCCATTTAGGCCGGGTGTTTATATCAAATACATAGTTGAAATGTTCATAGCTTATTGGCCATGAGTATGCAAAATAATATACAAGTAAGTTGAAGGATACAAAAAAGTTAATTCACTGTACACATACCATAATTATGAATAATGAATCTACAGTTGAACCTGTATTAGCGGCCACCTGTACTAAGCGATCAACCTGTATTTAGCGGTCGATTTTAATATTACCTATCTGTAGCATTTTTTTTATACATTTTTTTAATTTCATTTAGCGGTCAACTCTGATAAGCGGCCACTTTCTCTTTTTCCCTTGACTGACCGCTAAAGACATATTTAACTGTACACAATTACACAATACATAAACATATCAAGTCGGCCTGTACATTACACAATACATAAACATATCAAGTCGGCTAAACTTGTTCTTTGCGCCGGCAGTATATCGGTGCTTTGAGCACTTTGAATCGTTTCATGATGTCTCGACCCTGTTTCCAATCCAAAGTTGCAAACTTAAACTTACTTCAGTACTAGTAAACCATTCTATCTGTTTTTGATTACGTGTAAAAGTAAAAATTTGCCATAGTACTACTATTGATAATTTAAAATAGTAGTATATTTATTTTTTCTATTTATGCTTCTCGGGGAACATTTGGAGGGCTACTCGTTATCATCCATAATACGATTTTACTATTTGGGGTAAATTAAATTAAAAAAGTAGGAATTGGATTGTTGTCCTGTTTCATAAATGACACGGGTATTTTGTTCATACTCAAAATTGATGTCTCCAACGCAAAATAATTGTAAATCACATAAACAAAACGTTTATAGTTATGACTGAAACGACCTCATCGTATTCACTGGCTTAGGATACTCTATTGAGCGCGGTAAATCGGCTATGTCGATTTCAATATGTACATTTTTGCCGACAGTCTAAAACACCATCATAAAATGGACGAACTCTGAGAGCTGTCGTATACGAATGAAAATTCTTAACTCACAATGGGCCGTTTAAATATTGGCAGCTTACCAAATTTGTTTATATAGCTTAAATTACTCTAGATGTCCTTTACAAATCTATTTGGATTGGCAAAGTCCCAACTTAGTCATTTCTGCAATTAAAGTTTAAGGAAATGAATATATCTAAATCAATATTTTCAAATGAATATTTCTGTTTAGAAAAAACAGTTCGTCATTTGCGGAAGTAAATAATTACATTTCTTGTTCAGGTGATTTATTATGTTAATCTATTTTTGTTTAAAATTATGAACTATAACTTTCGTTCATGTAAGACGCTTTGAGTAAGTTTGAAAATAAATGCAACTTCAATAATCATTGTTGGCGCCTTGAAGGTGTATGACAAAAAGTCTTTTCTCCAAATAACAAAACCAAATCCTGACAAATTCATCAATATCAAACCGAAATTCGTATTACTTTGTTCCTTTATTGTAACAGTTCTTCTAAATTGATTTGGCTTTATTGACAAACGTTCGCGAGAAAGTCTCAGACAGTCGGGGTTCTAGTTTTTCACCCAATCAGTCAATCAATCCCAAGGCATTTTGTCATTCACAGAACGCCCACAGAATTAATAGGACGACCCGTGCAGCGACAGTTTGACCCGTAAAATGGTTAGTAATACAATTTATCCGGAACTTGCAGGTTTTTTTGTATGTTTCAACCACTGAAATTGTTTTGTAAAATTAAATCTGTTTCTATTACATGTTTTATAATTGTAAATGATTAACACCAAGCTATATCGAAAATTAACCAAAAATGACCACACAGAATAGCATTTTAATCTTCCTGCACTAAGTTATACCGTAGGCGAAATATTAGGTACAATAGAAAAATCCCCGATTCCCTCATCGCTTTAAATGGCGTAAATTAATTAATTGAAATTCTTTGAAATCTTACTAAACAAAATCGTCACTTAAGACTCATAAACCTGTTTCAGAAATGTGCTTTCAGAACTCACATCAAGTATCAGCTTTTATTATTAACTTTGTTTTAGACGAAGATTTTTTCGTTTGATATATAAAGTGTAGAATAGAACATCATGCCAATTTGTATCTTAGCCCGATTTAAATTGTTGCCTGGTGCTAGCTATACACGCTTGATCAACTGTTTTTTTCGAACTTAGATTTGCTTGCCCCCATCTGACATAATGCCAAGCTTCTGTTCATATGTCCAGTGCTGGCTCATATAATGAATTACAACCTATAGAACATTGGCATATGTGGTCCTTGTGTCTCCAGTGGGGAGACAGACAGATGGACATTAAATAGTAGTGACCGTTGCTTCCCCACATGCCAACATTTCTTGAGAGCAATTTGAAATCCTTGTTGATCATTTCCCAGAGACGCTTGCTTTATCCGCCTATCTAATATGATTATAGCGCGTAATTCGCATAGCAGCCACTGATTTGGGAAATAGAACTGTGACCAACGGAAACGGCTTGCCTTGTGACCATTTACATTGAACATTTGAAACCATTTACAGAATCAGACAAGGAATTTCCGTCTTCTGAGACTTCTGCTAGGGCCATTAGTGCTACAAAATTAGGTAAAACTAGAAACCATATAGTACAGATTTTATGGCCACGATACTTTGTGATAGGGTGCTTCTCTAACTGTATATGTGTGTGTAATTGACCCAACAGCATGATCGAAATAAGATTTGAACAAGTCGCAACAGGACCAGATAAACTTTTCTGTCAATTAACTATTGCCAATAATCTTGAAATATGTATTAAATAAATATTAAGTATTCATAAAGATTATTGAATGATGTAGCAAATGAACCCCTTTAAAGTGCAGTGTTTGTCACACAGGAACGTTCTACAAAATCATTATTTGCACTTATTTTTATATCTCATTATGGTAATCAATAACATTTGAGCGAATCAGTCTAATTTCAGGAGGTCAGTGGTTACAAAATTAAAGCAACTATGCTGACTTTTTTTCTTGTAAATATAGGTTTTATATTCTGAATGTATGTTTAAAACCTTTCGTTACGCTATTGCCTGTGATGGAGAAATATTGCAGAGGATGACCACGCGTCTGATGATGAGTATTGATAGATGAAAGATACACAACTAAATCATATTCTTAGTCAATAACCTGATTTAAATAAGCTTTACTTTAAATTTTTTGTTACCCGTTGGACTAAACATAATTGGTTATTTAGCTATTTCAATTGTGTAATTACGCAAATACGTAGCTTATTTGTTACAATACTATCTGTCGGCATAAACGTATAAACATTTGAACTAACATTAATGAACACTCATGCGTGTTTACGTATGTAATGTGGATCATCCGATACACACAAACAATGAATAATGTACATCATTTGATGAAAACGGTGGTAAAGAATTGATTGTTTTTTTCTTTTTTACTGCGTTTAACGTCCCGCCATTAATATTTCAGGCATTTGGAGTCTATGTCTATCATGAGACAGATATAGTATAATCAAGCCGTAGACATGTGGCATGATACCACACCCAGTCTCATATCTTGACACCGGGTCAAACAGACCTGGAATTACCCTTATATACTGAGCGCAAAGCAAGAGAGCTATACAAGTACCATTTTTTACGACTTTGGTAAGTCGCGGTCGGGGATCACACCCATAACCCCCGGTTCCGGGGTGGACGCTCCTACCACTCGGTCAGCGAAACCGGTCGAAATTAACAGATAATCGTGGGTAACTGACAATCATGATAGTACAGACCATTCATCTGATGTGACAGATCAAAGTCCTCATCGAAGTCGATTCATTGCCCTTGACGGTGCGGGTTTGGTGCAGGCTACTTTGTCAAGCAACCAGACACCATTTGAAGATAGAGATGAATCGGCAGACAAACTTGCTCCACAACCAACATAAATCCAGATTTACCGAATGTCAGTTGGCGTCTTGAAGAACAGCTAAACTAGATTACCACTTCCAGATGCATTCTCTCGTTAGGTTTTTCTTATTTCTTATGTTGGACCCCGATGTATGTCATTAAGATCAATTCCTGTTGGTAGCTGAGTTTGAAAACGTGTGATAAAAGACGAAAATATAATTGAGACCACTATCTAAGTCCTTGCACAGAAAACAAACCGTTTCTGTCAAAATACTATGACACTGTGTGCGAAAAGACAGATGAGTTCAGAATCACTCAATAACTCACCCGACTGAAAGACGTTTGTAATTCTTGAAACACGCAACCGTTTCTCCATGTAACAGAATCAAAAGACAATGAACTACATGTTTATCTAAATAATTACAGGCGAATATGCCTTAAAGGTCAGTCAATGACACAAACAGTATAAAAAATCATACAAATTATCAGTCGTTTTACATGAACGTTAAAACATAAAAAATAGCAGACACACAATCAAATTGTTTTCTCTAGACTTGCCTACATACATTTCTTATCAAACTTCAGATATATATATGCCTTCCGCGTTTCAAGGTAACGCAGTGTTATTTTTGTTGTTGTTGTAAAGGCAAGCGTCACTGTGAAAGTGTAACAGTCATAAAGTGACGTCCAGATTATTACAGAATGACGTCCAGCTAATTAAAGTATGCCGTCCAGCTAATTAAAGGCTGACAAAGAACCCGAATGTACAGGGACACCCAAGTAAAACCTTCGATCAACCGCTAGCCGAATGGATGGCTACCACCAATGTTTGTTTGTTTACTGGGTTTAACAGCCCGTCAGTATTTCAGTTCAGTAATTTTGAGAGAATATATCTATTTGAGAGACAGATATAGTGCTGCCAAAATGCAGTATCACACCGTAGACATGTGGCATGATACACCAGTCAGTTACATTATCCTGAATCTGTTACATGTCCTGGAGCTGATATTATATGTTGAGCGCCATAGTATTTTTACGACTTCGGTGCCTTTATGTCGCGGCGAACCCCCCCCCCCCCCCCCCCCCCCCCAACACACACACACACACCCAACGAGGCGAACATTTTAACCACTCGGTCATCTGGAACGTTGCTTCCTTCTTTAGAAAATCCGAATTATCTTTAGAAAGTGCATTAAACAATATTATATTTCCGTTATATTCTAGACTCGCTGTGTACATATCTCATACAATGAAAAACAAACGTTTCCGTAATTGCTGAATTATCTGATAGGCCGCGTAATATAATCTTGATTTATTTGCCTTTTATTTATTTCATTGCCCTTTTTGTTTACAATAATGTACGAATAGTATCATATTGGAGACAAGCGTTTCGCCAAAGAGACACGCGGTCACCATAGCAACGGTTATTATCGGTCTCTCGTTGCCACTGACAACCGATCACTCATTTGTGAAACATCCATGACAGTCTAACATCTATAAAACAAATTGTCTCGTATTTAATTAAATTTCATCATTGCTAAGATCGCTATTTATTCATTGGATTCAATTACTGATACTTAATTACACGCTTGCATCGACAACCTTAATCTGAAAGTGATCCAAATACACCAGCGGAAAACAATTCGTATAACGTACCATCTGATACTTTATTGTCCAAGTGTGAAATGAAAAAAAATCCGGATTATTTCTCTCCATTTTCATGAGCGGTATTTCAGGAATATAACGTTGCCGGTTTGAAAGTTACCATACTCACAGCTGAACTCTGTAGTTTACTGATTCCCAGATTTCACATGCTGGGTAAAAAATGTATATATTACCAAGTCTGTGATTGGCTGTTTTCTTACAGGTGGGACTAAGGCGAAAAACTAACATCTCTGAAAAAAATAGGGTCGGTAGGTCGTCTGAACTTCCTTTTTATTTCTAACTTTTTCCATTTTTACCTTAGTTTTTTTTTTAGGAATGACGAAAAACAGCGTTTTACAACCGTAATAGCCCGATTTCTACGGAAAAGGTTTGTTCCCAGTGAGTCTTTTCAAGTTTTCTTTTAGTAGAAACAAAAATCGCAGGGAGCAAGGTGTGAACTGTATTAAGGTGGGACAAATATTGCCACTTGAAGGAGTTGAAAAGTTCTACTGTAGATGATGCAAAAAAATGGACAATGTCATTGCAAAAGAAAGACCTTTTTTCTGGACAAGCCTGGGACTCAGTCTTTTTTTCTTCAGTTTTTCTAGGGGTACTTTCATAATTACATTGAACTAATATCTAGAAGTCACTGTCGAGCCTTTTGGCATGACGTTAGCCTGTATTATTCCATGTGCATCTCAAAATGCGACCAGCATAAGCTTGCAAACAGATGGGGACAGTTTAAACTCCGGAGGGAAGGCATCAGCTCATTTCTTCTGCTCTGACTGAGCTTTTGTTTCAAGTTCAGCATAATGAACCCAGTTCCATTCCCAGTCACAATATAGTTCAAAACATCATTTCGTCATGGTTTAAAACGCACCACCAAATCTTCTTTTACTATGGTCACTCTGGATGCCCTTTTATCTTCTGTCAGTTGTTTTGTCAGCCTCCTAGTATTACCTTGCAAATGCCTTTTTTTCGTGTAAAGCTGATGTGTCTTTCGCTTTATCGATTCTGTACGGATTAGCTACCTCCTGCAATGTAATTCTGAGATCCCCTCAAAATTCGTGACTATTGTAGCTGCCATTGACTCAGTGGGGCACTGCCTTAGCTTAGATTTATCACTGACGCCCAAACAGTGAAATCCAGCTATAAAGGGTTTGACGGTATGTGCAGGCTTTAGAAAAACAATCTGCAACCTTTGAAAATGTGGCAAGGCATTTTCCGACCACCCCTGGTATATTAAATAGACATGTTTATGTCCAGACATTAATCAATAGATTGGTCATACTTCTTTTTAATATAGTCTAAGAATACTTATTTTATGGGGGTATCTATCCAACAAATGCTATCTGATGTTATCCAAGACAATCCGAGGAGATTTTCGGAAAAAAGATTGTCTTTATTGGACTTCTAAGAGGGATATGTCATGTATAGAAAACATAAGATACATATACTTCTCAAAGTTTACAAAGCACCTATAGATTCTCAGCAAAAGAAACTTTGCAACTCTTTACATGAAAGTATTATTTTTTGTACAAATTTAAGATTAAAATTGATTAACAAATGACGTTATAATACTGTGTGTGTGTGTAACAACAATAACATTTTAAAATGAAAACTCTATATTTCAGAAAATTGAAATATCTATGAGTGGATGCAAATTGAACATTTCTTAAATGGTACTATTTTTTAAAAGGAAAACGTTTTGCTTTTTATTCTTGTTATTTTTAAATCTCAAAATTATGAACTTGATTTTGAGATGTTTGCATTAATTCAAAGTTACGGTTTGTAAAGGATGATTGTGAAATTCCAAGAAATGTGGACAACTATAACAGACGTTTTGGTCATTTCATTTCACAGTGACACATGATATGTGGTGCTTAACAAATTTTGAGTAGTATATTAAACATATACACTGAGAAACAGCTGTGCTTAAAAGAATTGTACAGATTGTCCAGTTTCATCTAATGTATCTACTCTCGTACATCTTTGAATGAACCTTACCAGATGAAGATATTTTATTTGCCTCAGGAAGATTAAGCTTTCGAAAGCAAAATCCTGCTGTATATAGAACAAATGCAAGCATGTGATAGGCATCTGTTATCTGATATGTTTGTTTCTTGTTTAGCTAACATCAGAGATTGCATCTGGTAATGGAATCAAAAATAATATGTTCTGATACATAATCTAATTTCCAATATACGCCATGTGCCGAGAATAAAAAAAAAAGATATTAACAGAACACCCAAAGGAGCCTCTTACTATGTAGATGATGTCAGGATATTAAGACATTAAGCGATTCTGAATCTTATTGTAATATGGTTTATGTTTATTGTTTCACATTATATGGTGTATTGGTATAATTGTGAAGACAATTACCACGTTTCTGTGGCGATTATATAATATGTCTGATTTGAGGGATAGTACAGTTCTGGTTTTAGGCAGTTTGGATAATTGAATATATATTAAATCTTTATACAGATTATATTGCTAAAGTAACATAAATGTATTTTTATTCTATTTCTATAAACACTTTGATTGCTGTTTTCTCATACTCTTTATGGTGATTATTGACAATTGACATTTCACAAATCTATTTCGAAACAAAACAGCTTTGTTCTTGGAACAAATACGGATACAATTTCATCATTAGTTATCAATTATTCAAACATGACATTTTATTCAACGTTTACGTACTGGGTTCGGAACATTTTTTGAGTAAAATTTATGAAATCTCTCGGTTTATGACGGTTTTCAGATGCTAATCGTACAATCGATTCTCATTTTACCCAATCTAAAAGCAGACACGTCGATTCTTGATTTGATTATTTGCCCGTTATATGTAATCAATTTCTAGGTTATTTTAACATTTTTGAACGATTATACAACGGTACTATAAAGATTTTTCACTACTGTGAATATAAATTTAAATCCGTTTCATTTCCGGCTTGATCTTACAATATAGAGTTACTCTGAACAGAAACCCACATAATTACTTCAGAGTGCGTTTACACTAAGCATCTGGAATTCAAATTTTAATATCATCTTTCTGGTTTTCGGAATGTTTTTGTCTCTGATCTTTCAACCGAATATTTATGTAAAGACAATTCATATACATGTAACCAGATTATAAATCGCGTATATCCGACCATTGTTTTCAAGATCCGCACAATAAACTGCACAACTTCTCCACAGTAGTTACCTCCCCTGGAGGCCGAGTCCACTTAAATTACAAATTAGGAAAGAACTATGGTCTAAAAATAGGCATACGCCTGTTTCTTGTTCAGTTGTTTTCAATCATATTGCCAAAGCAGTATCCCTTTTTTGATATGGAAGTGTTTAATTTTCATTACTGTGTTACCTTTCATGTTTTAACTGAAACAGAAACATATTATATCAATAGAAAGATATATACAACCTGAAACTCCTCATTTTAAATTGGAATATCTAAAAATAAAATAATACAAGCAAGTAATAGCATTGCATTTACTCTGGCTTCATTTGCATACCAACATTTCATTGGGTGAAGAAGTAGGTCAAAATCAATTTCATGCAGCTACGTCGAAAGAAAATCAGTGTATAGTAATAAGTTTTATGTTTTCATAGGAGGTACACAGAATATTTACCATGTTGCAGAACTGCTAGCTTATGTAAATGTTTTAAACAGGGTTAAAGTACATGCATAATACGTGTCATACCATGAAACTGTATGTTTGAAGGCCAATAGTACAGTCCTTGCATTAATGACAAACCGTTTCTTCTATCCTTATTAAATTCCAGAGATTGAACTAAGCGTAAAAGTGCACTGCTCAAGATTTTAGTTCAATGGGAAAGTAGACGTTTTTGTGGGTTTAGTTGAAGATTTTATTTCAAGGTAGTGCTTTCTCCTCAGCCAACTCATCGTGTCTTTTCGTCGTAAGCTGTAGAAAACCGAAGAGTTCAGAAAAGCACTTTTTTATAGGTTTGCATGAATTATTTTAGGAAATTCCATCATAAAGTGGGCGTTCAAGGGTGATTTTTTTCATGATTGTCAAATGGCAAATAACAATTAAATCTACCAACTTAATCATAAAAAAACACCCAGTTGAAAATTCAAACATAAAAACCACCCAGTTTGAAAGTAAACATGTGTGTCTTTTGAAAACATAGTTAACCTTTGTAGTGGACTCGTCCTTCGAAGTCGCAAACCTCGCATTGCATAAGTTAGCTAACATAAGCTATTTGTTCTTGGTTAAGTGCTCGTCTGCTAATGTGCCCCGAGATCGAATCACTCTGACATTTATTTTATGTTTCGCTTATATTACATTTTTATCCCTTTCTTTTTTTCACTGGCTAGTATATTACATCTCCTAAATTAAGCGACATATATGTTTTCTAGCATTATTTTGAAATTACATGCCATTTAAAACTTGTCTGCACCAAAATATCAAATATATTGTAAAAATTACTCTTTTAAACTTTCATATCTTTGTTATTTTTCTCTTACGCCGAATATCTTTTAAGATATTTCTTGTTTTAAATACATAGAATGTGTTGATGTGTATTTGGTTTAAGAACGTAAATAAACTAGGACCTTATTTAATTATACCGCACGAAAACGTATACTCCTTTAAAAGATCAGAGACAGAGAATTACCGAAATTGAAATATATTACAAAATTAAATTTTAAAGCTGGGTTCCTATACAGTTTGAATATGGAGAAGAAACTGGGTTGAATTTTCTGTAATTGTAGACAGACGTACTCCCAAGAGAGAAGAGCCAGAAAGGCAAAGATTTGAATCTCTTTTGACAGGAGCGTCACCAGACCGTCATTTAAGACGATAAATGAACATTGGGAATTCATGTTTCGGAAGACCTCAGAATTTTCGCACCAGCCTTCGACAATTTACTGCCTATTCATCTACGCTGGTTCCATAAAGCTGTAACACAAAGGATATGCATATTCACGAGACAATTTTCTGTATATATTATATTGTGTTTGGTGTTATATGACGTGCTGTCTGTTTTTGTCTCTTTCACAAGACCATTATTTCACATATAAAATGGCATGTGAAAATAAACTATATCTGATTTTTTTTTAAAAATTTTTTGCGTCATTTTTTTTTTGCATGCGACTACTAGAAATACCTTCTGTGGTTCTGTTTATCAAAATATAGCTGCCAATATGATATTTCATTTTTAAAATATAATTCTTTATGTTTGCCAAATGCTCGGAATTATATAAAACGTACCTCTGGACCGCACTTAAAATTGTTTTAAGTATTTAAGATTTTATTTAAGTAGAGATTTGTTTATTCATGGCTAACTATTCTGATATTGGAATTCATAGCCTGTATGGACATGCATTTTTTCATATTTGTAGAAAATTTTGAAGCCTTTAAATCTATAAGTCATGTGACTTGATAGCTTAGTGGTAACGCGCTTCGCTTTTCACCAATGCGTCCTTGATTCGATTCCTGGTCACGTAAGTGAGAGGGTACAGTGGTGGCTCGTTCAGACACGTGGGGTCTCCGGTTTCCTCCCACAAAATACTGACCACATACGCCGCCGACAGAGCCATCGAGGGTGATTAATATAAGTTGTGAGAACTTGTTTCGTAATCAATGTAAAATAAATAAAGTTTAAACTTAAAGTAAATTACCATTTTCTTATGAGTATTTGAAATGACATAACACAGGTAACATTCTGTGTTTTTCGACGTCAATATTGGTCAAAAGTAACTAATTTAGAAACTAAAAAGTAATCCTTTTTTTAAATATATTCGATTGCAAAAGAAAGCGTGGACACTCAGAAAGAGTTATTTCAATGAAAGAATTTCTTTTTGAAAAAAAAAAATATGTATGTACTGAAAACAATTTTCTGTGTGCTGTTGCTTTTAAAATAAAACAAAAAATCTAAAAAAAAAAATAAAAAAAATGCCATTTATAATATTTTTCAATTTACATCCACTCATTGAAATTTCAATATTTCTGTAATAGAGTTGTATTTCCATCTTAAAACGTCATATAGGTTACACAGCTATTTCGAAAAGAAAAGAATTGATCTAACGAAGTTTGAAATCACACCCCCACTCGCAACCGAGTATGATTACCCCACTGAGATAATACAAAACGACAACACTCATCCCTTTGATGTTGTCATTAATGTTTAAGATGTCTACAAGATATTGATCATGATTTTAATGTCTACATGCCATTTATGTATAGGAGAAAAATACTCGTATTACTGGGGGAAAAAGAAGTAAAGTTCGGTCATAATCAATAAAAATCAATATCTATATCGATGAATAAAATGGTAAAGAAATGTTGTTTGACGACACAGAACAAATATCATTTTATTGTTACAATTTCTTTCAAATACACAGTTCTTGTTTCAATACTGACTGCTCCAAGAAACGACGGCATTCAAAATCAATTTTATGACTCATGCATTTTAATTGTCACTTTCTTTTCCCAACCTTAGCCAATCTTGAATTTAATCATGTAAAGTTCTTATAAAGGTGATTTGAATGTTCGAGTTTGAATAGCTAGAAAAGTGCAGGGTTTTGGTGACAAGTTTAACTTCGGACTAATTTTGACAAAAGTTTGCTGTGTTATCATTAACTCTTTGAGGTAAATGTATCAGGTGAAGGTTATGGAAGTGCATTGATTGACTTTAACAATCACATCGAAGAGTAAGCAAAAGGGCAATAAAAGTTCTGGATCTGGATATAAAGATAATTTGTTTTGGGTGTATTTCTATGCAGTCGAACACTTTGAAAGTCTACTACATAGTTATTATTGGAATCAAATCTTTCAATAATTTTTAAGAGTGCCATTCAGTTAACGCCATCGTAAAGGGTTTTCAAAATGAGCACATCGATTAAAAAGCTACCGTCTATTAAATTGTTTGAAAACGAATGTATGATCGACGGTTGTTAATCAATATGCATCATTCCTTGCTCTGTAAAGATCATTTAATTGATATGAACAAGCGGTCCAAAATCAAAATTCACAAACGACATCACACAATAACGTTTTAATATAACTCAGTATTTCACAAGTGTAACAGAAGGATTTGCCACATAAATTTCGCGACCAATTTGGTGCAAGCAATTTAACCTGCTATGTGGTGCTTAGCAAACCTTGAGTAGTATATATCTATGAATCATTTATTGCATAGAACTGGCGTATACAATTCCGAATCATTAACGATTCAAGACTGTCAATCGAACATTTCTGAGAGTACATATAAAATTGAAGCATACAGTCGACTTAACCGTCATCACTTTTTTTTTAGCTGATAAAAACAAATTATGTCTCAGCAGCCTTCGTGAAGGAAAGACATATAAAACAGTTTGGCACTGATTTTGTTTGTGAAGATGAGTCTATTCATTCAGATTGTGATTTTTTTTATACAACTGAGGTCATAATGACGTCACAAAACGCTGAAAAAAGTACTAACCACCATGAATGGAAAAATAATTATAAAGTACTGGATAGCGATTATCGTAACAAATTGAATGCGTATGTATTTAAGACTGATATATTTATTGCTAAGAAGATTCAAGATTTAAAAACAATAGATGCGCTACTTACATAAACCTATGAATGAAAGCTTATATATTATCGCCGCAACCGCGAAAAGTGACGACACTTCATTTTTTTTTAAAAAGGCCGTCTGAAAAGTCTATTATGATACATATTATTTTTATATTATTATCACTTAAACATCATTCAACGTCAGCTATACATCCATTCAGTAAGAAGTACTCTTTAAATAATGTGTGAAGCGTGAATGCAGTTTCCTGGTAAAATATAAGGGTAGCCACTATAGAAACAAGTCCTTGAGGATTTTAATTTTTGGTTCAATTTTGGTGCTAAAAGCTTTCCTTAATCAGAAATTATGTCAGTTTAGAGTAAAAGTACGTACCTAAGCTCGGGTCCAGAATGTATAAGGGTTGAATAATTACAGTCAAACCTGTCTTAAGCGGTCAGTCAAGAGAACACGATAAAGTGACCGCTTAACAGAAGTGACCACTAAATAAAGGTTATCTTATAACAAATTGCTATTTTGGTAATATCAAAACTGACCGCTAAATACACGTAAATCGCTTAATTCAGGTGGCCGCTAATACAGGTTCAAATGTACTCTCTATCTTTCTTGCACCTACGGAACTTCGCCTTGAGAAGTTACGATATACCGTCCCTGGTGGCCGAGAGGTTAGATCGTCTGACCCGGGAACGGGAGGTCGAGAGTTCGATCCCTGACCGCGACATACCATGACCGTAAAAATGGTACTGGTATAGCTGCCTTGTTTTGCTCTCAGCAATAAGGGTAGATCCAGGACTGGTTCGCCAGGTGTCAGGATAATGTTACAGGTTGTGGGTGGCATCATTACTACGGTGTGATACTGCATTGTGGTAGCACTATTTATGTGCCAAGTTGACTTTGTCTCCAAATGACTGAAAGAATATCGGTGGGGCGTTAAACCTGACAAACAAGTTACGATATCTCGGCGAGTAACGCAGCATTTAGTTTAAGGTATTTGGAAGAATTTATTTTCAAATCAATTAGACTTAATGTCATGCAAATACAAATAATACTGTATCTTGCTTACGTGAAACATATTGCAAAGCAATATGTGCTTTTAAAGCTATTTCAAAACATATATTCGTATTAAAAGTAGAATGCTTCAAAATGGTCAATTTTCTTCAATCGAAGCCAGGGTGAATATGATTCCATCATTTCCTATGCATCCCATGCTATCTGAAATTCAATCAAATCCCACAAAAAACTGTCTCAAATACTGACAGGTTTACGATTAAAAACGCTCCAAAAATTCGCCATCACATTCATTGCCACGATTTAATTTAGTTCAATCAATCACGAGCGACTTAATTTAAGACTGCTCTACTCCTCCTCAGATATATCCATAATACCTCAAAGGAGTCTAAAACCATAATTCTTACCACTGTTGCAGCACCCTTTCTATCACTTCAGGCCCCGGCTTTTGCATCATTTCGGGAGATGGTATTTTCAAAAAGTGTAAAGAATGCTTATAGAAACGTGGTATATACTATAACACATGCCGAAACACGCACCTACGTCCATCCTAGAAAAGATCAAGAGGGTGCATGCCCCCAGACCTACCTTTCTCGGGTCTGCGAATCAATTTAGGCCCAGATAGGCCATGCTTTCAAGATTTCACAAATATTTCAAAACAACATTATGGCTGAAATATCACCATAACCTGAGCGATTCCGTCATTTCCTATGCATTCCATGCTGTCTGTTATAATCTTTTAAATTAATACACTATCAATAAATGACATCTTAAACTATCTTAATGTAGTTTTGTCTGATTGCTACTTTAAGCAGGTTTACGGGAAAAGAACAAGAGAAAAATCAATTAGTCATTGCATTTTTTGCTTCATTTGCATTTCCTTTTGTTATCTATTTAAATATTCAATATGTTTCGTCTTTTCAAGGCAGCCATTGACTTGAAACTCCAATTTTATTTTGATTTAAACAAAAATCGTTAACATTTCCATATGGTTCCAGAAACGACGGCAAATTGAAACGATTAATCGTTCATGGTCTCAAAAAAATGAACACAACCGGAAAACTAGGTGTATTGATTTGACATTGACGCAAACAAGTTTGAACATTAATTTAAAATTTAATCATTCCATCAACCATGGGCAGTTATTAAATTTATAGCTAATTATTAAACAATGTTGCTAACAACAGGCAGAATACATCGTCGATCATTTATCTGCAATACAACGAGTAAAAGAATTATGAAGCATAATTATTCATACGATCCCAATTTCTTGATTGCAGGCTACTAGTACAATCATTTTCGGGACAAATACGTATTTACATTTGTCTGCTTGAATATAAACCACACATACACTTATATGGTTTGCATGTCATATTTCCCTTGTAAAAAAAAACTCACGCTTGATTATAAACCACACACACACAAATTTTGGGTTTTATTTTTTTTCCTCAAATTTAAGACAATATATCAAAAAACTTATTGCTTGGATATAAATCAGATTCTATCCAGAAGTAGAGGGCTTGGTGTTTTAGTGACAAAGCGGATTTTGAGGGCTCCCACCTACCATGATACGTCATTGGACTTTTTATTATCAAACGTTTGGAGTCTCTAAATCTTTAATGGCTGAATTGGAGAGAATAAAAAAATGTGTCCTGCTATGAACTAAGAGTGCACTGAAATACGGTATATTTAGAAATTCTGTTTACTTGCTTTCCGTTAATTCCTTCCAAAGCCTTCTACTACAGCAAGTTCTACTAAAGTAATTATGTCCCTATTAAATCTCCAAACTGCAAATTTGCACCGATTACAAAAGTCATTATTCAAACTTTCCCCGGCCTACATTTGATGTACAATTCACAAATTAAATTTGCTTTCTCCTAAAAGGTGTTTCCTCTCTAACTAAACTTTAAGAGAATTGGCAGGATAATTATTGACTGTATTCAGGATAAAACCTGGATTGATGGCGTAGTGGACGTATACCAGATTCAATAAAACTTCTAAACCTGAATCTGATTTAGGAAACGGCAACCACACGCAGTAACTATTATTAATGAACATTACGTCCGTAGATACATATAGTCATTTGTATACTACTGTGACACGACGTGAGCCTGATCAATTAGATCAGAACTCAGCGGCATATTTCCACTTTCCCACGGTTTCTCTTTTTCCTGTATTGATTTCGACATTCAGGAGATATTTTGTTCTCTTTGCATGGCTCAGATTGTGAAAACAAATCATCGATGCACATTTGTTTCATACAATTTGTTTTCTGATTTATTTAAATATATTTTATTAGGAACTAGTAGACAATCTATGTTAGTGTCATCTTTCCGTATTTATTCTAGCTATATATTTACTTAATACATACTTTACAAACGGTTACGATGTCCTATAAATTATGACATGTGTTAGATATCATGTCAATTACAGCGGAAAAAAAAAGAATACGCATTTTAATTAACATTTATTTTGTTACCTTTTTTGTATGTTTTTTAACGAGTTATTATTAGAAACAGAAAAATAACAACCTGATATGTCAGTCACATCAAATGTATCTTTAAAAATAATCTAATATAAAATTAATCAAGCATTTTGCGCTTTAAACACGACTTCCTGAAGAAAACTTTTTATTAAAATGTATTTATAATCTAATTCTATAAATCCAATTTTCTATAGGGCATTCTCACGTAGGCATTCCCAAGGTACGATTCAACCGATAACAAATTAGTTGAGAGAACTTAAACATTTCTGAATACAGGACCCGTAGGAGAGCCCAGATGTCTCCAGGAAACAAATTCTCTCAATCATCTCCAGAAGAGTGAATGACACACTCAAGTTTTGAGCCATTTTCTATGAATTACACAGAAGATGGTTATTAATCAACCACAAAAAGCAGTGGCGTTTCCACTTAACAAAATCCAATTCCATTTGACCGGGTCCCTTGGGTACCTTTAAAACACAAGTATCAATCAAATTCTGCATGTCACGGTTACAGAGGAAAGCTATGTGAGAAAAATGTAAATATGGTGACAGAGTTGAGCCAAAGTGGTAAACTAAGCAGAACCTTCAACTGCTTGGTGTATCTGTAACAAAAACAACATTCTGAATTAGAATATGTTTATTGGGGGAATTGTTTTTGAACTGACGCCGATCAGTAGCTTTTTTGTAGATCTGGATGTGAATTGCATGTACTTTTTAAGACCATTTAATCAATGTTATGTATATTTTCATCTCGTTAATATTTGATTATATTTGGACATATATACAAAGGCAATTAAATTGCAATAACCTAAACGGGACATATTTTATTGCCATTTATATGAATATTTTTATTCTTTAATAATCATACAGGTGTCTATATTAAACGGTACGCACAATGTTATACATAACATTTATTTTATGTCAACATTATTAGCAAAATATCGCGATTGAAAAAGCCTGTGACGTTTCCTTGTATTACTTTAAGGGCCACCATATCTGTTGTCCGATTTTTTGTTAACATGTCTCAAGCGCATACATTGCACGATCACAGAATATATCTATCGATACATTACATAAGGTTTACAGGAATTACAGCAAAAGGTTTAAATAGTAGCGGCGTTGGCAGTGGTGAACGTCATGCTCTTTAATGCTGGAGGACGCATGTTTGATTCTACTTTTTTTAGTCTATATATCTTTAACAGTCAGATCATTTTTGATGTCTTGTCTTTTTTTTATAAAAAGAACAAGAAATATGTAAGCTTCGACAGTTGCTGCGCGTTTCATACGACAAAAAAAATGTAGTTTTTGAAAATCAGGTGTTTAGCGCTTATCGACTTGTTGGCATTTCAATATTTTTAAAGTATTGAGAACAAGAGATCGACAAAGGTGCACTTTAAAATCGATACATTATAGTTATATAGGCAAAGTGCACGTTTTTTCCAGAAAGCCACAACATTGCAGCACTGTCCATAAATTTCAATTAATTTGGCAGTATGTTGGTCATTCAGTCTGTTGAAATCCTTTGGTTTTAATACATACTGTATTTATAACCTTCCGTAAGAAGTTAATACAAGGCGTGACTGCCTTTACATTACGATTTATGTTACGGACAGACGGTGTTTAGATAACCATGTAATCGTTTTGTGCCAGAATACCTTGCAGGACGGTCTTTAATGAGCAATAGTATACTGGCAAAACCTGGCCCATGGTTCTTAAAATAGCGTTCTGTTTGTCAAAGACGAATTTTCTTATGTAAACAGGCGTCATCGGTGATCACATCATTGAAGTATTTTAAATTTACCTCATTTGCACGTTCCGCCGATTCATTCCGTGTCAGAGAACGCATCCAACGTCAGGTACGGTCAATCCGCTCTTCTGATCTAAATCATATTGAATATATATGTCGTTAACTGCAATGTTTTGTATCCCAGTTGCATCAAGTTTAGTTTCTAAGCTTTCAAATGCTGTCCTATATGAAACACGTACCCAAATTAAAACTGTAGTAAATGGTATATCACTTTATTACATTCGGTCTCTCTCTCTCTCGAACTGAAAAACATGTCCGTTATGTTGTATAATTAATTATTTCTCAAATAATGTTCAATAGCAGACCTAGGTATTTTAACACACACACACACACACACACACACAACTTTAGCAAATTTTGGAGAAAAAATATAAGTCCCAGTCTATACAGTGAAAGCTCTACTCGGTGTCTGTGATTACTTAATCTGAAAAACTATGTTAGATCCTATAGCCACCACAGCACTTTCTATTCTGTATTTAATCATAGTCCAGACTACCAATGTCCTAGTCCCAGACATGTTCGAAATCGTAAAGTGGAATTTGATGACTTATGGCATTTTCATTACAGAGGCTCCTACTCTTCTGCCGACATCAAACAAGCGTTGATGGTGCATTGGTTATGACGATGGCGGGAGAAATGTAAAAAAGGAAAGAAAACATCGAAAAAATAATGAGGTCTGATAACAAATAAATACAGACGGCGGAGTGTACGTATAGTAAGGTACATAAAGAATGTTTCTAAGCAGTTTATTTGAATGGAAAACAATACATTATTTTATCAAGCAATGGGCTGACAAGTACACACATTTTTTGTTGTTGTTTTTTTGCAAAATATTACATGTTTCCTTCTATTGTACTAACTATAAAAGAAATAGTTACATCAGATGAATATTTTGTTTGTTTGGATATTTGTCGTTTTTTTTTCTTCAGATTTAAACTTTTTTATTTGAGATAATTTGTCACTAAAATGAATATAATTTTTATATTCCACATGGTTTGTCTGGTATAACAAACCAAAGGTATAGATATTAAAAACGTGAGAAGGTTCTTTATTAGATATTTAACACCTTTTATGTCAACGTCTTGAACGTTAGAATTTTAAATTAAGGTGATATTCGTGTTTTAAATCATGTTGTACAGATGATGTTTCCTTTAAAATCTATCCCTGTATGGGCTTTCATTTTTGAAACCATATGTCTTAAGGTGAAAAAAAAAAGTTTAAAACTCCCGACAATAATCATTCAGGAAGACAGCAAATTAATTGGCTTTCACTGAACCAAGTTATCTTTTGAATGTTTCAGGCGAGGAAAAATAAAAATAGACTCTCTGTCCTGTAATGACATAGCAATCCCGGTACAATGATTTCTTAAGATAATCACCGGAGTTTAGCAGCATCAGAACATTCAGAATTCTCTCATAGATTTCCTTTCCCCTGCAAATGGTTTCAATAAATGTTTCAATGTTTTCTCTATGTAAACAGTAAGAACATGATAATAGTAAGCAACGTTTAATTCTTACCGATAAAAGAAATAAAAGAAAATTCATTAGTTTATATGGTACTTGTCAAACAACCAGTACCCTTCAACTATGTAGACAATATATAAACCATATGTATATTTATCTAGATTTCTTTTTAATTGAGAAAGCAAAGCGAATTATTATACATGCCTTAAAGAATTAAAACTAGTTAAGCTAATTATACACCAAGATAATGCTTTTTCGACTGTCATTATCATATAAATACATCCTTAGAATGAATTAAAAAAAAATGATTGACTCGTGTAATTCATTAAAAAAAAGTGATGCAAGCATTCCTATAATGTATTTGCTCTCTTTTAATACTCGGAATAATGGATAAATTCTAAAGCAAATCATTTTACATTGATGGTAAGGTTTATTAACAAAATTACGGCAAGGAACAGACAGCAAATCACGTTGAAGGAATATTGTACTTTCCACGATTACTTATTAGTTTGTTCCGTTACAGTTAGCAAGGAATCCTCTTGTGAAAGAAATAGTTAAATGAAGCTTTGCTGACATATTTAAAGTACTTCATTCATCGTGCTCGCCTGTCACTCGACAACACTTTATTGAGTGATATTTGCAAAGAAAACCCATCCTGTCAAATTGCCGAAATCCGTTCGAAATAGAATGGAACGATCGGAAGTAGAAAGAAGCCTTACCATGACAGTTTTAATATCCTAATGGTAATCTGTAATATTGGTCCTTGGTATGTTATTTACATTGATTATAAAATTTGATTGACGTGAAAATTACTTATGTAAAATAGTTTATTGTCCACAAAGCAAACATGCAAAAGTGCAAATTAATATATATATGTAATTAAATCGATTCTTTGTTGAAACAACCGAATTAGATGTCAGTAAAAGCTTTCATAGACGTTACAGTTAACTATATAGAATCAGTATCTGATCTCAGCAATATCATTTCATTTCCAGATTGTTATGCGTTACAAATTATTAAATACAATTCTTTTTTAGGCTAAAACAAATAACTCCTCGAACTGATGTTGCAAGATTCATGATACCTAAATCGTTTTAAGAATTTACAATCTGATTACATTCTATTATAACTTTCTAAAGCAAAGACAGAATGATATATATTTGGTAACTCGGGACAAACTCGGGACAAACCCGAGTCCTTTTGGAATTTAGTTTAAGATGTAACAGATACTACGTCATACGGCATCCTCTTTTTTTTTTTTTTTTTTTTTTTTTTAATTATCATCTTCAATCATTGAAAAAATAGAAGTATTTACAAGGAAAGACCTCCATTTGCAAAACCCCGACAAACTTAATTCATCATTTAGCAAGAGCAAAACCAGGGGACGGGCTATTACATGGCGGGTAAGCAAAATCAGCGAACCTCGTTGGTTTTGTGTACGTATGAGAAAAGTTTCAGACATATTTGTGCAATACAATAAATCATGGACGGACGATAAAAATACAAATGAATCGGATTGTGTCTGTGGATCCCGTGGGACAGAATTGACGCCTATACCATTTGACGAATGTCCGAACTATCAGAAATAGTCCACGTTTGTCCTTATCAGAGAATGTAACTGTGTGGAAATGTTTTTCAAAGGAATGTCTTATACAGAAAAGGACCTCTTTAATAAAAGGTAAAAGAAGGTTGAAAAATGGTTATCGGCTATTTAAAAAAACACTATTTTATCTGATGTGCATGTTATATTTCAAGGTTTGTTTTCAAACGTATGTGTAATATATATGTACACAAAATACATCTTTTGTATTCAGTAATACTTTTGAATCCCATTACACACAGAGACAGAAATATGAAATAAACAGTCAGGTTGCTTTTTTCAATTTCAGCAAAATACGCGATTCATATCAAAGTGGAAATAGGGGTCACAAAACTTTTCATGAGGTAAAACTTTGAATACTGATATGTGTATATAAAATCCAATTGTCTAATAAAATAATAAAGATATTTTACATTTTAACGTAAATATATGGGGATGTGTTAGTGTTTGTCATTTAATGAGCAACAAGAATTCAATCAATGAACTAATTACACTGAATTTTCACTAGAAAAAATTTTGATGAGTGATCTGTTAAGTTTTATGTTCTTATCAAGGCCTTTCAATTTCTGCCACTCAATATTGTTTTCTCAATAACATACCCATACTTGTAAGTATATAATTGTAAGAAATGTTGTAGAATACACCTCCCAGAAGATTTGAGACTTCGGGTATTAAATCTATCGCATACATATTAAAAATTATAGGTGTATTTTCAAAGGTCTCAATAGTATTCAAAATTATTATTACAAGGCATTTATCAAGTGGTAGAAACTGTAAAAATCACGAGAAACATATGAAATCCGTTTATTACATTTTGAATAGTGTGCTTGATTTACTTCCAAATATAATATGTATAGTTCGATTATAAGATGGGTGAAACATTTCATTTTCACGCAAATCTGAATCGATAGGAAGACATGGTAAAATAAGTTAAAAAAAAAACCTTGATGCATATTTGTTTAATGAAGTGAAACTGACATAAGGACATTGACTGACTACGTAAGCAAGCAGAAATTTATCAGCGATTTATGTCAGTAGAACACTTTTCTTTTTTTTTCTTTTATACAATGTACAAAATATATCATTCTGTTGGACATAATCAGGTGTTTAACAACATTTAATATGTTCAATATATTTGAATCACCCCTGGACTTCTAAAATGAGTGTGAAAGCAGATTACTCAAGTCTAACTGCCCAGATGATTTAGATTTAATAAATTGACTTTAATGAGCATAAACTATAAACTAAAACGAAAGAATAAGATGGAGGTAACTGCTTAGTTCAAGCTTTCTTGATAAGTCTACAATGGGATCATATAGTAAGTCCGTTAAGGTTCTCCCTGAAACGGGGAAAATTATTACATGACTGTTGTGTGGTTTTCTGTCTAAACCACCATAAAATACATTGCAATTATAATCTGAATCATGAACCTGAATGAATCTTAAAAGGGTTTAGCTGTATTCGATGGTTTTGTCTCCAAAGACATGCAAAAAGGTTCAGGTTCAAATGCCTGAAAAGAATTGATATTTAGTTAATCATTTAAGACACGCCATAAAAACTATATTCCGGTATCGAAGGTTATTTCAAAATTGAATTAGAAATTGGAATGACAGAAACAAGTGGAAAGAGAAAAATAAAAGCATGTCCCCTACCTCCGATGGGACAAAGTATTGGACAAATTTCTTCTTTTTGTAAGAAACATTTAGAATTTTACAAGAAGGGCCTGTTTTATTTGAAATGAAATTATTAATTACAAATCAGATACATTAAATCAAATAATGAATAACAGTTTTTTAAGTATTTAAGGAAAGTGCAGTTACAAATTTTTGTTTGATCATCGATTTCTCTCTCTTTCGCCGTATTTTTCACAATTTTGTCACCAATAATCCTCCCGGTTCTAAATCATCAGGCGTCAGTGAAACAAAATAATGAACAAGTAGCAAATGCATTTCATTCCGATAAGAGAACGTAGGGAAAGCAGTCTGTTGGTCTAGTGAATTTAAGTGTTCAGCATGCAGTGCTATGTCTTTATAAGGAATATTCTCAATGAATGATAATTGCACATTCCAGTTTTTAGCAATAAAATATGTGTTATTTTGTATAAACCAAGTTAACCGTTGACTTCTCATTATCCAAAATGTAGCTGATGGATATTCTGATAGTTAATTTGAATATATATATATTCATATATATATATATACAAAGGGTCGGATATCGAAAATAATATCAATTTCTTATGTAACTATATACGCGGATAAATTAAATTTTATTCACTGTTAAATCTACATGTTTGCACGAATGAAATATTTGTTTAAAATTTCCATGTAACGGTAAACTATTTCTTATAACTATCACGATCAATATAGTAGACTTCTTATTGAACAGCCAGAAATCGGTTTTATTTCTTCCAAAGTTTTGTCCATATGATAATACTGCGCAAGTAAATATACAGGTTTATACTGATAAATTACTTGCTGACAAAATATTCCCTCTCTAAGACATAGTTTTCATTGTTTTCAACATTAGGAGTCAAGGATAAATAAAAAAAAAGACAGACAGATAAATATTATAAACCGCTCCATTTACAAATGAGTTCCTGTTTCGTAAAATCAATCTTGAAAGTTAGGTTCGTCAGCAATAACATTATAAAGTTCCACGTTGTTTGAATAAACTAAAGCAACGTGGTTTGTTTGCATGGATTTGAGTTTCTGGATTAAATCTTTGTTGAATTAAAAAGAATTTATATATAGAGTCTATCGTTGAAGATTCACAAATAGAATTAATTTATTTATGCACCAAATACGCATTAAATGAAAAAAAGTGTTAACAATAAAACACACAGCAAAATAGGTGATAAATGTGCTAAGAAAGTTAATATTTTTGTGATTCCAAGGAAGTAATGTTTTATTTTAGAACCTTACTCTATGTTGATGAGCAGTCTTTCTGAACAAACTAGATTGTTTTTTATGCATATCATCAGTTCATAGATTCAAGTTTACAATTCCGATTACGTGTCCATTCTCTTAGCACTTTCTATTTTTCCTCTCGCCTGTCAGACGTTTCTTGTCCGATTTTTTTATAAACCCGCCACAAGCGCATATATTTCACGGTTACTGAACAGTATATGTGTATCGATACATTTCGTACGGTTTACGGGAATAAATTAGCAAAAGGTAGAGCTGCAATAGGAGCAACACACCATTGTCCGCCGGGGGACATTCCGTGTAGTGACTGTGAAATGTATCCGCTTATAAAAATCGGACAATATCTTATATACCTGCACACTTTGATTACGATATATATATATTATATATATATTAATTGACGTTGTCCTTCTTTAATACTATTTTTCTCGCACATATGAAGTTTGAATACTTGCAACTAACTGTAGGTAAACTTGCCTGACCTGCCATATTACAGTTCTGTAGTTTTATATTAGCTACAATCAGTTACAAGTTCCGATGTTTTCATATTCAAATTTAGACGAATTCGTTGAAAATTGCTTTTTACTTTTGATTTTATGAAACGTCCAAATACGCATTTCTGTGAAAAAATCCCCGATTAGTTTATAATATCTAGTATGTATTGTTTATTTAGAAGGAGAAAGAATACACTCATATATTTCTGAAGAATTATACCAAATGCATCTTTATACTCGTATATAACCTAAAATCAAACTCTCCAAATATGTACTTTAGACTAGTCTTCCTTTAAAAAATAAATCCAATTTCCTATTGTGCATTCAGGTGGGCATTTCCAAGGTATGAGCTAACGAAAAATATGACGGAAACAACATTAAGAATTACATAAAGTTTCTTAGAGAATTGCTTTGAATTGACGTCAATCAATAGTACTAGTTGTAGATGTGAATTTCATGTACCTTTTAAAGCTTTATCAATGATATGTATATTTTGGTTTCGTTAATATTTGATTATATTTGGACGTATAAAATTGTAACAACTTGGGGTGGGGGGGTGGGGGGGTATCTTACTGTCATTTATATGAATATTATTTATTCCTGGTAAGAATCATACTCAATGTACTACATAACATTTATTTAATGTCAATATTAAGTGCAAAATACCACGGTTGAAGAAAGGCTGTGGAATACTTTGTGTTACTTTTAGGGTAACATGTTGTCTGATTTTGATGACTATTCACAATGGCATACATTACACGGTCAATGCACAGAGTATATTTATCTTAGCTAGTTTTGATACATTCCGTAAGGTTAACGAAATTACAGCGAAAGCTAGAGTATGTTAAGTTTGAGTAATAGCAGTTCCCAGCTCTCTCCTGTGGAAGTGGTAAACGTCACGCCTTTCGGTACTGGAGGAAGTAGGTTTTATTCTACTAATGTTATGGATTTTTTTCTTCTTTACATCGTTTAAATTTAGAGTATGTTTCATGTCGTGTATTTACTATAAAATATCAACATGTAAAATGAATTTCCTGATGTAAACAAGCGTAATCGGTAATCATTCCGTTGAAGTGTTTTAAAATTCCCTTCCTCAGTTGCACGTGAAACCAATTCATATTTTTTTAAGAAAGGGCATCCAACGTTAGGTACCGTCACTCCGATCTTCTATCATAAATCACATTGTTGTATGTCGTTAACTGTATTATTTGTCGTCTGGGCTTTCAAAACCTGTCCTATAATGTAACAGGCATCTAAAATAATTATCAAAGTAAATGATACATTGATTAAATTTGCATAATAATATTTTATTTCTCAAATTTAGTTCCATATTAGACGAAAGTTTTCGATAATATCTGTATATATTTATAAAACCAAACAAATACGCTTACATTAATTAATGTTGGAGGAACGATACATTCCAGTCTATGCAGTGAAAGATAATCTCGGTGTCTGCGATTTCCTAATCTGAAGAACTATGTCAGATCTTAGCTACTACAATACTTTATATTCTGTATTACATTATACTCCAGACTACTAATATCGAAGAACGGTAAAATGTAAAATAGGGGCGAGAAAACATCGAAAAAAAATGAGATCACATCACAAATTATTAGACTGCTGAGATTACATATAGTATGACACATACAGAATCTTACTTTAAAGTTACAGGACTTCTTCAAATGAAGAAAATACATGATTCATAAAAGAATATGGGCTGACTAATACTGATAAATCTAGTATCAGCAATATGCATTAGTGTATTAGTGTTTTGTTCTATATGAAAAACAAAATACATCAGGTGAACCTATTTTGCGAACTAAACTTTGATCGTCTTTGCAGATTTAAAACTTTTTATTTGTAAAATTTGACCCATAGGCTATATTTGTCATTCCGCGTGGATAGTCTGTTATTGCAATGAGAGGAATATGTAAAGAAAGTGACCAGGCACTGAATTAAATTTTTAACACCCTGTAGGTCAACGACTCGGTTGTTATATCCTTAAACCAATAAGGTATTCATGTTTGAAATCCAGTTGTACAGATAATGTTCCCTTGAAAATCTATCACTGTTTGTTAAGATTTCTGTAGGCAACATATCTTTTTGATCATACGAGATTTTTTAAGTTAAAATATATCGTAAGTTAAAAACTCTCCCATCAATACAATGGTCATTTAAAAGGAAACGGCAAAATAATTAGTTGTTTTTGTGAACAAAGGTATCTTTCAAAGACATGAAAAAAATACAGGCGAGAGGAAACAAAGATGGGCAATCATTTCTATAAAGTGATTTGCTCTCTCAAAATACTTGGAATGATGGATAAATTCTATAGCATTCCATTTTACATTGATGGTAAAGTATATCAACAAAACACGTCAAGTTACACATCTCGTTGTTTCCAAGATTTCATATTAGACTGAGCCTTTGCAATTTGTAAAGAATCCTCTATGAAAGATAAGAGTTCAATGTATCTTTGTCGACATATGAAAAGTATACCTAACACTTCGTGCTCGCCCGTCACACCACATCACTTTAGTAAGTCGTATATGTAAAGAAATCCCATCCTGTCAAATTGCCGAAATCCTTCGGAATTGAGAATGAAGAAAAAAGCCATACCATGACAGTTTTAATTTCCTAATGGTAATCGGTAATATTGACTTTTGGTATGTTATTTACAATAAATATAAAATGTGTTTGAAATGACCGCTATTTATGTAAAATAGTTTATATTCCATATGGCTTGCAAACGTGCATATCAATATATACATACATATGTGTAATCCAAAACCTCCATAATGTGGAGGCCAAGCTAGATGTTAGAAAAATGCATACACAGACGTAACAGTTTTAGCTGTATTCAATTTCAATGTAATTCCCAATCCCATTTATAAATTTACTGAACCGACAATGCAAAATTCATAAGGTCTAAATCGTTCTAAGTATATTCAAATCTTGTCACAAAATATATAATTACGAGTTTTCTATAACCGAGACATAATAGCTTCCATATTAGATTTTTTGTTTAGTTAAGAAACACAGGTAAAATTTGTGTGTCAATTGGAGTAATTTTTTAGACGTTAAATGATTTATTATGAAAAGCACGCGGTATGCTTTTGGTTTCTGGACCTCTAAATGCATTACCTCCATTTGATAGGCATCCATAAATAGACTAAGTTTACGTTTAACAGCTTTGAAACTGGGGGTTATAGGTTCCAATACCAGTAGGGCCAAATTACTTTTTTTTCTTCTATTTTTATATCTGATCATTTTTTCTGTATCACTTAGATCAAATTTAGAAAGAAAAACGTGTTATATTTTATAATTTGTATTTAGGGTCATGTAGTTGGTAAAACAACGTTTGATTTTGGCAATTTCTTTAAAATTGTCAAGCTAATATTTTTCATTCAACAATAAAATGCTTCAGATTTTACGTGCATTATGTTACAGACAATACACTTTTAAAGATTCAGTATGTTTATAGATATTATTAAAATTACATTTTGAGTTATGCGTATGTAAAAATAAATGTTAAAAATGAAATCCTTTTTCTGTTTTCATTGTTCAACTAAATTTTGGTTAATAATTTACATATTTCACGATAAATTTAATATAATTTTGAACCTCTAGCCCTTTTCGTATTTTGGCGCTATGCTGGACAATGTATCTAAACTTTTACCATTGTTTGTCTAATATTTATGTATTGCACTTTCGGTAAATATTATTGTTTTGTGATTCTTAAAAACATGCATTACAACTTTAAAAAAAAAAAAACACCTAAGGAAGAACATACCATCTTTAAAATGATGAAGGTCTGGTTATATTTTAGTAAACATCAGTCATATAGTAAAATCCGAACTTGGTCTATTAAGGTTAAAAATACATTGTTATTCTGTTTCTGTTTGCCTCAGCGAATATAAACGGGCATATATGAATACATGTACGGGTATTACTGCCATGGTGATATTACTAAATCAAATGCTATTCATGAAATGATTTACAATCCAGACAAACCACTGCAATTTGTGAAGTAATAATCAAACCAGACATTTGAACAATGTATGACTTTGCTCGTGATCGAACACGTATTATAATTGGGATAAAAAGACCAACAGACAATCGAAATATCAGCCTATTTTCTAATTAGAGATTTAAGGCGTTTTTTCGTTTTTAATGGCCATCACTACGTCATTCGGAATCCATTATTTTTACAAAATTATCTGAAAAAAAAAAGATAGAAATGAATCTTTTTTCCACAAAAAAAAAAAAAAAAAAAAAATATGCAAAACCTCGACACATAATTCATCATTTAGCAAAAGCAAAACATCGGGACGGTTCATTATATGGCGGATGAGCAAAATCAGTAAACCTCGTTAGTTTTGTGTACGAATGAAGAAAGTTTCATACATGTTTGGTGCAATCCAATAAATCATGGCCGGACAATAAAAATATAAATGAATCGGATTGTGTCTGCGGATCTCGTGGGACGGAAATGACCCCTATATCAACTGATGAATGCCCTCACTGAGAGAAATAATCCGCTTTTGTCCCAGTCAAGATTCAGGTCCTGTTGACGTGTGTTTTATAAAGGAAAGGTCCTCTTTAACAATCTGTAAAAGATTGTTTTAGAAGAATATTCAGCTTTTTTTTCTTCTAAAACACAGCTGCTTCTATCTTAAGTTATATTTCAAGATTTTATTGTTTAAACGTATATGTGATAAGATGCACAAAATACATCTCAGTAATAGTTTTGATTTCCATTACACGAACACAGAGAATAACATGAAAGAAAACAGTTATGTTGCCTTTTTTCAATTATTAGCCAAGTTCGAATTTCAATATAATTCATTAAATCCAAATGGGAATAATTTTTTTTAAAAAATCACAAATTTTTTTATTAGCTTAAATTTTGAATACTGATATACAATCAGTATTTAAAAGTAATCCAAGCATCTTATAAATAGATATGTTAGTGTTGGACATTAAATGAGGAATGAGAATTTGATCAATGTACTCGTTTTTTAAAAAGTAATAATTTGCTGAATGTTCTGTGTTCTGCTGAAGTTTCATGTTCACATCAAGGATTTTAAATTACCGCCTTCCATGAATTGGTTACCGATTGCTTTTTTTTTCTCAATAACATCCCCATACTTATAAGCATATAATTGTAAGAAAAAGTGTAAAAAATCAACAACAAAAACAACAAAAAAACTTCCTAGTAAGCTTGAGGCTCCGAGTGTTAAATATATCACATACATATTAAAAGATATAAA
>CM037786.1:42125972-42175972 GCA_021229015.1 Solen grandis | reverse complement strand
TCGACAGATTTAGACAATATGTTATGTTTTAAGGTAATCCATCCATCATTAATTTATACTCGTATTCCTTCAAAGGCTTGAAAAGACCTCAGTGTAGATGCAAACATCCATTGACTTGGAGTTATAGGCTCTTTTGCTGAAAGACCATAAAGCGTTGCATTTTCTATAACATTCCAAGATCACTTGATGGACCATGATCACAAATGAATGATGGGTGGAATACCTTAATTCGTTATTACTATGATAACTTGGGAATACACATTTTACTTTGAAATTTGTCATAAAAGTCATTTATATCCGAACTTAAAAGACATTTTATATCATTGTAATTTTTAACATGCAGCTACCACCTTACACTGGTAAAAACACTTTTGGTTCTGAATCTTATCAAAGACATTAAACATGTATCTTTACATATTTTCTTCTTCTTAAACCTTAACACATAAGTCATACTCTTCTGTATTTAATCACTTTTTTAGCCATTTGATATCAGATAATAAGGTGTCATGATGTAATACACATGCACATTTATTTAATTATATCAATAGTGTTTATATATAATTATATAAACAGAGAGTTTAGATTATTCTTCTCCTATTACTACCTCGACTACAGTTACTACAATAACGGCAACAACAACTACTACTTCTACTACAACCACTACCAATCTTACTATAACGTTCAATACAAGAACCAATACTTGACAGAAATTGTGTGGATAAGACGTAAAACCAAACACTTTTTTTACTTCTCAAACTACTTTGTTATAAAAGACTGAAAACTGGTTAACCCGTTTATGTTCTTTTTTAGTGTATATCGAACCTAAAAACGGTTTTAATTGGCGCATGAATACCATGTGTACATTGTAGTCAAATAAGGGCTCTATATATTTACATTAACCGGGGTTTCAGATGCCAGAAGTAACAAACAAATCGCCATTATTTCTTGCAATTGAGGAGAAGTCCCAACCATGTATAGACATGTTATTATTTTGTGGAGCAGATGTAAGTACAACTAAATTTTCTCCACAAAATTCTGAAATCAATTATTAACAATAATTAGAAGATATGCCATTCCATTTCGGATTTGACCAGTACTTGACTCCTCCTTAAATGTACTCGTACTATTTGAAAACAAAATTATACCAGACGAAGGAACGAGAATATATAACTATACTCATACAAATTGATTTTTACATCTATCTCTCTCTCTCTCTCTCTCTGGCGACGATGAAGAAAAAAAAACAGATGTTATTCTGATGAATTTGCCGGTAATAACATTGATGATAGTTGCGATGGTAACTCATGAACATGTTATTCTCTGGTTTGCATACACATGTCATGGTTTCAAATACAGGAATATATCAAAAATTGAAGAATGAATATTTATTTTCAATATTTTACAGCCCATCAACACGGATTTGGAAAAGGACAAAACAGAAAAGCAGTCCATGATATGTCACGGATATAGTGAAAAGTATGAAGTTTCTTTCTTTCTGTCTTTCTTATCATAGCACACACTTACATCTATAGTGAGATACGTAACGTATATACGTCCACTATAACACACACACACACACACACACACACACACACACACACACACATCCCATCCCATCCCATCCCATCTCATCCATCCATCAATCCATCCATCCCTTTTTCAGGAAAATACTGTTTGGCTGGACCAAAGTGCCATCTGACACATATGTTGAAGTACGGGACCAGCATGGACAGACTCCACTGCTCACCGTCCACCAGTCTGAGATTGCCAACGGGTTTGAGCTCTTTTGTCGCCGGGAACAAGAAGAGTATCAGAAAATAACATATCAGTGTGAGCAGGTATACTTTAATCATCATATTTTTCTGATAGAAAAGCAAAACGTGTGTTGATTGTTGAGAAGTGCATTCTCTAAATACTCGTTGACATCATTGGTATAATGCATGTTTACACTCATACCTAGTTTGCATATTACGCATAACTTCGTCATTTTCTGAGTCAGACGTTTTCCATAGATCTCCGTTTGTTAGTTAAATTGATGGCGTAGAAAAAAAAATAAGATTCGGCGACTGTTATTCAAATTTTAAATTATTTCCGATTACGAATTGTCTTCGGAAATATTCCCCAATGGAAAAAGTAAACATTGAGAATATTATGACATCCATCCAAAATACTAAATGGTGTATTTTATTAACATTTTCAATACGTATAACTATTATTTTACAGCAGATATTTGCACAGTATGTACCATTTGCGTTAGTCAACAGTAAATCAATGTTATTTTATCTTTTCTTGTTCATGAAAATTGTATCATTATGAAATATAATAAGCCTTTAATTTATTTTTTACCCAGTTAACAGGTGAGAACGACGAACTAATCAGTGACGTGTATAGATATAAAGTGAACATGAATTGTACGTGCAATATCACCATAACATTAAACCGGATGGACCAAGATTCCCTACAGCGGTATAATAACTTCCGGTTGCGACATATTGGTTCTTCCCAACCACAAATATATGACAAAATTACTGTGAAGAGCGGACAGGTAATATTTCTTTTTATCATTATTACGCTAAACAAAACGACCTCAAGCGTCCCTTAAAATATAGTTTATGAAAAATTGTTTGAGGGATATTTTTGGCCTCAGATCGCGTGTACTAAGTAGCAAAAGTCTAAATGAGAAGACTCCTTAATCTACAGTTAAAATGGCATATATCAGCATCTTTTTTCTTCAAACAGTGCCCGTGTATGTGTTCATATGCTCGTTTTGGTAGAACTTGTATGCTGTTACATTACCCCTCCCTTGCTACATTTTTCGAGGACTCAACATTGATTAAATAACATCACTTGTTGTAAGTACGAATTGTCAGGCTTAGCTAGTCAAAACCGTATTTTTACAATATGTTACAAATGTTACCCAACAAGTATAAATTATCGTTTGTAAATTTTATGGAATTTATCGCAAGCGACGCGAAGCGGAGCACTGCAAAAAAAAAATATTAAAAAAAGTAAACAATAACATATTTACAGAGTGTGTCACACCATACAGCTTTTACCCCGCATTATGGTCCCACCACTGGCATTAGAACCGCATTGAAATATTGATTACGGTTTTTTGTCCCTCTGTACTGTATATTGAACATGGTAAGGAATGGACTCTGACTTGACTACGGAGGTCATAACTTTGCACATATGTATGCTACCATTATATTTTGCACGGTATATTATGCACGGTTCGATCAGTCTGATATTTAAATAACGCATTGAAAATTGAATCAATGTCAAAAGACAAATCTAACGAAGAAATGACACCAAATGTCAACAATTTGTACATTTTATAAGACTGCTCCACTATCAACTTCCGGTTTGTTCCTTCGGCAATTCTGATTGGATGATTTAAAACATCTACGCATGCAATTTCCCACAATCTGTCGATGTCACGTCGTTCAATCTGATGCTTGATTCAAATCTGCAACTACAACAACTGTTAATTGGATATCAGATTGATCGTACCGTGCATAGAATATGATAGAAGCATGCATAAGTACAAAATTACGCCGTTCGTAATCAAGTGATGTCAGAATCCGTTCCTTATCATGTTTAAATTACAGTACAGGAGAAAAAAATCGTACATGTATATTTTTGATAATCAAGACTACAATGAAATTTGCAATTCTGTGGTACTTGTGCCAGAGGGTCCCACCTTCCGTTTGAATTCACATGATGCTGGGGACATGAATATTTCTGGCTAGCAAATCATGACGTAAGCAGTAATTGCCACCATAATGCATTTAGGTCACGCAGACATCATGCAGTCATTCATTTCTCCATGCCAAGACCTCGAAATTCATCTTATCTTATGTATTTTTTTTTTCAAGTTTCAACTAAATACATATATGCATTTCATTTGAATACTAAGTACGACGAACTGTAAGTAGTGACATATAACGGCAAATGAAAACATAATAGCGATGATGCGTATGAAACCAAATAATATGAATATATAGAACGAAACCAAGTTGATGGTATAGATAATGGCGATATCAATAATGGCGACTATATACCTTAATTATGCCAGTAAAATATATAAGTCCAATTTGTTGTTTTTAAATGAGGATTGTAGCTTAAATTATTGGTAAATGAGTTAAAGATGATATGGCTTATTTATTGTTTATGATGATGATGATGATGATGATGATAGGTCACAGTGCACGATGTGAAACTTCTTCGACGTGGTAAATCAGCATTCCTGACTTTTGGAGTATTTGCCGTGGAGATAAAGGAGAAGATCTTCAGCGAGCCTGGAAAACCGAGTACACATTCCTCAACAGTGGAGCCAAAGTTCAAGGTGACACTTCCGGGATCTGATTCTTCGGCACCCCAAGAATACGATTTGATGGTACATAGGACTTTCTATCTACAGTGATAAGTTAACACTTATTTATTTTACGTCGATTGAGAAACAAGTTCTTAAAACTTATACTTATCCCTTCCAACGGTTTCTGTGTTGGATTAGTACTTTACGCATGAAAAGGCCATGACAAATCTTTGTCCTCATTTGGGTTCGAACCCACAACCTTGAGATCTGCAAACGGGTATGTGATCACAGTGTTTATCAAAAAGTAGTAGTAGTAGATTCGAGAAATGCGCATGCGTAACAATTTACTTGCAAATAATGATAGTAATACTAATATCTATTTTTTTTAATTCAATTTTCTACGCAAAGTTAAGTAGAACCATAAACATCAATAACTAAAATTACAGCTGCGAAAAGTTGATGCCAAGTTAGTGAAAATAAATGTCAGGGTTTAGGTGATGGTTGCAGTGCTGGTGATTATGATGATGATACTACTGCTTCTGAATTTGTTAAATCAATTAAACATGATCGTGTTTAATACAACATTATTCCATTCTTACGTCCATTTTTTTAAAAATGCCACTATTTGTAGTAACTTTTTGTATCACCTTTGATGCTTGGCACCAATGTTTTTCTTGCATTGTACGATCAGTGCAAATTCTGGAATCGCCACGAAGGATGCCTTACGTATTTCGCCATGAAACATTGCAGAAAAAAAATAGGCTTTTCGTCTTGCCTGCCCTTACAAATATTTTTCTCATTTTTCACTTCAAGGTTTCGCTCTGCCAATATGTGTGAGAATCTACATTGATTCATAGATATTTTGAATGACACACACACACACACACACACACACACACGTGTATTTGAAATAACAAAGTACAAATGATTAGATGTACCAATTTCTTTAAGCTGACCTCTTTTTTAATTAGGTCAGGAACGTGAATCAGGACAACATAGGGACAGAAGCTTTGGGTGGTACTTCAGATTTTTGTGAAATAAACCAAGCAGATCAATCAACGTCACCTGGTAGACATGGCAACCAACGTGCACTGGTAGACAAGGTTGAACTTCCAATGTGTCGAATTCCTACGGGTTGCAGACCAGCTGTTGTCTACCGAGGACAAGGTTATATTTTTTTTGTTTGTTGGGTCTATCATCCCTACGACAGTATTTCAGTCATTTTGAAGAATGTGTCTTCTTGAGATATATCATGTATAGTGCTGCCACACTGCAGTATCACGCCGTAGACATGTGGCATGATACCAATCCAAATCACCTTATCCTGACACCGGGCCAACCTGTCCTGGAACTACCCTAGCGCCAAGCACGGAGTTACCAGTGCAAATTTTACTTCTTTCAAAATGGATATATCGCGGTCGAATGTCAAACCCAGAACCTCCGAATTCCAAGACGGACGCTTAAACCACTTGGCCACCGCGTACGGTCAGGGTCAGCTGTAACATTTTACGTTTGACTGCCATTTTATTAAAATAATCAAAAGAAACATAATAAAGCAATAGAAGATAATTTATTTTAACTGGTATTGTGTTCATCAGTTCGGATTTTGTATTAAGCCGAACTTTCGATAGCAACTCAAATAAATACAAGACCCTCTCATTCTACAAGCCTGATTCCGTGTCCTGAACATTTGTCAGTGTTTACATCTATTTCATTAAAATCAACTTCCGATTCTCTACAATAACATCCCGTGAAAAGTCAACCTTTACGTCATAAATATTAAAAAAAAATGATATCAAAATTTTCCAATCAGAATGTGCGTTTCCAAACAATTCGAATACCTTGGTGATATCCGTAAACTTCGCGACCGTTGCCTTGCAAATATTCACGAAGTTATACCGCCAATGATTTGATTGGCTAATCAAAGGTCAATTTGAGTCGACCTTTAATTCCCTGTCATCAAATCCTACCTAGCCAGCGTAGCATCAGTTATGATATGGTTTTAATGAGATTGTTTTTTCGTATCTCTTTCGAGTAGAGGTGGTTCATAGACTAGCGAATTTTTTCGAGGAAGTAGATGACATCTAAATGTATGCTTCACATCTTTTAAAAATGCATTAAACTTAAACATTTTGTCAAAATTTATCCTAAGCAAGACTAATCATGTTAGGTATTGGTTGAATTTCTCAAAGTAAATAGACATTGATTTTCAGACTTCGCTTTTATAAAATTTATGTTGATTGTTTCCAGAGGGACACGTTTACTCTTTGATAAAATCTGTTTAGTAATAAAAAGGAAACTTAAGGGAATAAACGCAGAAATGTAAAATTCATCCTAAGAAAAGGTTCAGCAGTTGTGCGGCATTTTGTTTCACATTCAAATATGATCCTCTATTGAAATGTAACATTTACCTGAACAAATCATTAAATACATGTAAATTAAATTACTAGTAACATACTTATTTTGCGTCGATTGGGAAACAAGATTATACAACTTACACTAAATACTCTTAAGGTAAAGTCCCTGTAATGGTTCCGCTACATTTCGGACTTCATGGTCTTTCACGGAGATAACCAAGGTTTCCTAATGTGTGTACCTTGATTATCTTGGTACAGGTTAAGTGGTCCAAGACCATTACAGGGACTTTACCTTAACGGCTTCTGGGCTGGACCAGTACTTTGCGCCTGAGTATGTCATGAAATACCCAGTGGGGTTCGAACCCACAACCTTCGAATACACAGCCATGTATATTACCATCAACTACGGTGCCCTTTAATTATCAAAGTTAAAAAGTGATTTGTCTGTCTGTCCATCTCTGTATGTTGAAATACATAAGATGATATATTTCATGTTCAATTACGTGCTAAACCATCCTTTCGGCTATCTTAATTAATATCTTGTATATATTTCAACAACAGATCAAAACAGTGATGATCCCAGTAGTTACCAAGAACTGGAGAATGTGAACATTTCAAGTAACAAAAAAGTTGCCCAAGTCACGGATACTGGATGTGGAACGTAGGTTACTTCCCTTACCTTTCCTCCTATTCAAATAAATTAGTCCTTCTTTGTTCCGTCTATTTCTAGTACCATTATAATCTTCAGTTAGCAGGCCTTTTGGTTTAGATATTGGGGAAAGAGCCTTAAGATCATATTTTGGGAAAAAATGACCATTTCTTTTTTCATGGGGGGAGTAAGATGCAAATTTAGGGAAAACTGCATGAATTTAAAGAAATTTTCAGAGGTGAAGGCTACTATGAACGGCCCCTAATAAAGAAAGGATAAAACAAGACACCTACTCAACGTATTAACTGTTGAATTACTTCCGTTCCACTTGTCTTGCATTATACCCATTGCATAGGAATATTTCGACCAAGCTGTCAAGCCAACTTCTGATCTATTTCATAGTCCAATCAAATGTAAAACAGAAAATGTTGAATATATACTATCATTCCATTGATTACATTACATCATTTTATGCTGAAACTGCACACTAATATGTTACATGACATGTTTGAGGCGTTTGTTGGCGCAATAGCCTTGGATGCTTGTTGATTATTTGTTCCAGTTATTTGGTCACTCGTTTAGATATAATATTTTATGTACAAGTACACCTTTCATATATGATTTGTCCACCAATGCGAACATGTTCATGTTTTGTTTAGACTCATGATACAAAACATATGTTTTAACTTCAATAAATCACATATTTTAAGAACCTTAACCATACTGCAGCAGTACTATGAGATTCTGAGATTGTTTGATATACTTGTGATATCATAGCCTTCAAACCACCTGGTATATGAGCCTCTTTACAAAATATATAGCTACCCACATTAGATATCATTGATATAAATACATATAATTATCACATTTATCTCTGACTAGTCCTCTATCTTAATGACAGTTGTCTTGTAACACCCCGAAATATCCCAACATTCGAGACTTTGTTAAAAGAGCCTAACTTAATTCTTGCGTAAAATAAAAAAGGCTAAATCAAGCTTGACATTCCCGTAAGTTTCGATGTGTTTGCACATTGAAGATCTTTACCTTTTAATCTATTCTCAGTAAATAGAAATACTGCTCTTTGTCTGTAACCATTTCAGGTTTATAGTCACGGCTCTGAAAGGCAAGATCACAAACATTATAAAGGAGAAGATTCGATCTTTGTACCAGTTAGTCGCTGGAAAAAAGGCTGCATGTATACTGCTGATTTTGATGAAGCCTCCAAGACTTGAAGCCTCATTTTACTATGATATGCGCTTCATACTGTGTCTGAAAGAGGAAAAAGGGGGCGAAGAAAAACGAGTATAAGGAAAAGGGGTATACTTTAGAGGGTGATTGTACCTCAGTCATGGAGATCAAATGTAAACACACGTACTATCTGAGAATTGTCGACCCTTCGGACGTAAGCTCAGACAAATGCCAAGTCATGCCTATCTCTTTTAAAGGGCGTGACTGTGTCTCGGAACAAAGCTACATCTACGAAACAAAAAACACTGTGCATTTTAAGATTATATCCGTAGTATTCTCAAAAAATGAGCCAAAATTCGGGACCTCAGGATTTAAGAAGTAAGTAGAATTTTGAGTAAGTGGTTCCGTTTCACTTTGAAATTAATTCTTTCGGATTAAAATTAAGACAATATAGTCCGTACAACAAAATTTGTGTTGAGAATTACAATGCTATTAAAGATCCTATTTTAGAGAACGTTATGAATAAATGTGTTCAAATACACATCGGGCGAAAATTTTATTTTTAGAATTGACGTCCAATGCAGGTTAATTACGTCGCTGTATTTAATTTCTGCATGGGAAAGGCATGACTGTGAATATCACAGGATATGGTTTAGCAAAGAAAAATCCATCGTTAATTTACATTTGTTGGGTTTAAAGTCCCATCGACAATATTTCAGTCATTTATCTACTTGAGACAAACAAACAACGATGTCGCGTCGTAGCATGTGGCATCTGTCAAAATACATTATCAATTAGATTGATCAATGTTGACAGAACGTGCAATAATAATATGAATTTAATGTGAAACAATAAGAATAACATGTGATTTCTTTCTTCACCACTTCAAAAGACATTCAAAATTGCATTCAAATATAATTGCTTACAGAACTAATCGAATGAAATAGTGATCCAATTGCCACTTGAATGTAGCATAGGTATGGCATTTTACTAGTTACAACTACCGGTACATGTATATAAACTATAACAGTGTTTCTCCTTTTTCAGCTGTAAAGACATAACGACGCTCCCTATAACACTGGAAACAAGCGAACCTATAAAGATTCCAGAAGGTTAATATACAGTCAAACCTGTCTTAAGCGGTCAGTCAAGGCAACAAGAGAATGCGGCCGGTTAACAGATGTGGCCGTTAAACGAAGATTAAATATATAACAAAATGCTACAGTGTGGTAATATTAAAATTGACCGCTGTATGCAGGTTAACGGCTTAACACAGGTGGCCGCTTATACAGGTTCATGGTATATACAACGCCAATCATAATGTTTGTTCGTTTGGCGTTGGCGTTTCACGGACAATTTTTCAGTCAGTTTGGGGTTTTAGTCTCCATATAAGAGATATAGTGTTACCTCACTGCAACATCAAAGCTCAACCATGTAGCATGATACCAAATCCAGTTACATTATCCTGACACTGGACCGACCAATCCTGGAACCATGTTGTATATGTCACTGACACCTTTAGAGACTTAGGTATGTCGAGGCCTGGGATCGAACATACAACATCCATGTTATAGGGCGAACGCTCTCACCACTCGGCTGTTTTAGTTTTTATTTCAGTTCTTAAGACCCCTCCTGTTATTTTCGTGCGTCTCTTTCAGGGAAGTTTCTGAATGACACATTTATTGGCAAGATGTCGGAGATGCCCCAGATGATGTCAGATGACTGCTGGTTTGTCATTGGCCTTCACCTTGGTTTTACAATAGACATCCTTAAAGCCTTTGATGACCTTAGAGAAGCCAAATGTAAAAAGGTAAAAATATACTGTTTGTTTGTTTGTTGGGTTTAACGTCCCACCGTCATATAAACTGATCAAAGCACATTTGTCTTAATCATCTTAAATCTTGAATAAAGATAAAGATCGGGAAAAGGGTAAAATAACGTCATTTGTGTCTTTAAATTCTTCGTAAAATACCTCGATAAAAAAGGCAAATTGGAGCAAACATGCAAATAAATAATGAAAAGTGATCGGTATATGAGATTTTCTTAAAGATATGTTATCAAATAATGTAGCATATTGTTTGAGTACAATGAAGAAAAGTTTTTGTTTTCTTCCAAAATGGTTTTCTTTGATAAATACCTCTGTGTCAATCACAGCCGTAATAAATAGTACAGAAAAGAAAAGAAAAACAAAAGCATCAGTAAGTATAAAAGATTTCAGCTCATTATTTTTTTTCTTTGTTTGATTGTCACTGCATAGATTGTCATACTAAAACATTATCTTATGTTTTAGCTGTTGAAACGTTGGCAGACCGAGTACAAAGAAAAGGGATAGTCCAGCTAACGCTGATGTTTCAAGCTTTACGGGAGGCGGAAATGCCGGAGATTAAACAAAAACTTGAGGAACACGTCAAGGATTTGTAAGTTTAACTGATATTTAAAGACAATTTGGGATTGGTTTTTGGGTTTAACGTCCCACCGACATTATTTCAGCCACATGGAGGCTATGCCTACTTGAGACAGATGTATATATACGTATCACGCTAATCTTAAACGACCCGAGTGGTTAGAGCGTCTGTCCCATACCGAGAGTCCATGGGTTCGATCCCCGGCTGTGTCATACGAAAGTCATTTAAATGGTACTGGTGTAACTCTTTTATGCTAAGCGCTTCCACATAGGGGTAGTAACAAAGGATAAATACAGGCCCTACAAAGGACATTAGATATTGCGACCTTTCTGTCATGATTCCATTTTTTGTCCGTGCTATCAGCACATTGCAGGCGTTCTTATTGATAACATTTTCCATGTTGTTTTTTTCTGCAGCAAGACGAAAGAACCTCATCTGGAGGGGTGGTGCGCTAGATACTTCAAAGATGATAATGTTTGCGACCTTCCAAACTTAACTGGTATGTCCACATAAATTAATTACGTCGGTCGGTGTAGATACGATTATTGCAAAGTGAAATGATATTCAACTGACCTGATTCTAAGTCATGCTGATATCAAAAGTAAAAAAAGACTTAAAAAAACTTATAGTATACTTTAAATCAGACCAAAAGAATTTACTTACATTACGCAAAGCAAATAATATATTACATAGGAATGCGTGTTAGCATGTTTCGTTGAACAATATCTTGATATTTTGTTTCTAAACAGGCATATATTGTAAGAATGGTGACAGCATGTACATGTTTTAAACTATTTCACTTAAATATTTTTAATAAAACTGAAATGGTTAAATGTATACAGTAAACTTGTTTTAAGCGGTCAGTCAAGGAAACAATAGAAAGTAAACGCTTCACAGAGATGGTCGCTAAATGAAGGTTAGACATACATGTATACTAAAATGTTAGATTGGGAATATTAAAACTGACCGCTAAATTCAGGTGGCCCGCTTAATACAGGTGGACGCTAATAAAGGTTCAACTGTACCTACTTTATTTACGAGTTTGAGTATTACATACAGCTTTGAATGGATGGCGGAATTTGAAGCTACAAAGGCAGGTTTATTTACCTGAAACCTATAGTCCCTAATCTGTGGGTGAGCACTGGGGCATGATATAACTCATATCTATTTAGACAAATCCCAAAAGTAAAAGACATTTTCTAGTTTTTAATAAACCATCAAATACAATTTCAGCGTGTTCTCCACTTGACGACTTATTCGCTTATAAGGTCGCCAAAGAAATTTCACCAAACCATCATCTCTTGACAGAACTGGACATAAAGCATGAGGAGATTGAGGAAGAGAAATATACATATCCACGTAAACCACGACGTACTGTCACTCAGGTAAAGTTAGTGTCGACATTGAGGCAGTGTAAATATCCACGTAAACCACGACGTACTGTCACTCAGGTAAAGTTAATGTCGACATTGAGGCAGTGTAAATATTCACGTAAACCACGACGTTCTGCCACTCAGGTAAAGTTAATGTCGACATTGAGGCAGCGTAAATATCCACGATGTTCTGTTACTCAGGTAAAGTTAGTGTCGACATTGAGGCAGTGTAAATATCCACGTAAACCACGACGTACTGTCACTTAGGTAAAGTTAGTGTCGACATTGAGGCAGTGTAAATATCCACGTTAACCACGACGTTCTGTCACTCAGGTAAAGTTAGTGTCGACATTGAGGCAGTGTAAATACCCAAGTTAAGCACGACGTTCTGTCACTCAGGTAAAGTTAATATCGACATTGAGGCAGTGTAAATATCCACGTAAACCACGACGTACTGTCTTAAGTAAAGTAATGTCGACATTGAGGAAGTGTAAATAACATTGGGGCAGTGTAAACATTAACGTAAACCACGACGTACTGTCACTCAGGTGAAGTGAATGTCGACATTGAGGCAGTGTAATTATCCACGTAAACCACGACGTTCTGTCACTCAGGTAAAGTAAATGTCGACATTGAGGCAGTGTAAATATCCACGTGAACCACGACGTTCTGTCACTCAGGTAAAGTTAGTGTCGACATTGAGGCAGTGTAAATACCCACGTAAACCACGACCTCCTGTCACTCAGGTAAAGTAAATGTCGACATTGAGGCAGTGTAAATACCCAACGTATAAATAACGATGTTATGTCACTCAGGTAAAGTTAATTTCGACATTGAGGCAGTGTAAATACCCACGTAAAGCACGACGTTCTGTCACTCAGGTAAAGTTAGTGTCGACATTGAGGCAGTGTAAATACCAACGTAAACCACGACGTACTGTCACTCAGGTAAAGTTAATGTCGACATTGAAGCAGTGTAAATACCCACGTAAAGCACGACGTTCTGTCACTCAGGTAGACAGTTTCCGTCAAAGGTGGGTATGCCTGTAAGATTTAAAATTATTTCTTCTCATTCGAGCCGGAAACTGATGTTAATTCCTCTCGGCGGTTCGTAGTTTGAACTTTGAACCATTACTTTTTGCTTGCTAAAAGAATTATATCTTCAAGCCCTTAATAGAGATCGAACAGACAACCTTCAAACCCACTATAAAGTACGCTGCCTCTGGACCACGGCGCCAAGTATGCCCGTTGTGACCGTTTGGTTAAGTAGATGTCCGCTTGTTTCTCTGGCATTTTTTCACGGTAGTTCTGGAGCAAAATATGATTTCCAAATTTCAAAATTTATCGGACCATTACATTTTATACTATTTTAACAAAGCTGAAAGGTCCATTTCAAAGAGTGACTCTCTTTCTTTTTTTTTCTTTTTTTTTTTACACACTCCGATACCTATAGAATACATCAAGTTCATAAATTATTTTTATCTATACGTTTCGAAGTGTAAAAGTTTAGGGAACATGTCCTATAAAATGGTTCATCTCGAAATAGAAAAGAAAACCTCTTCTGCATGTTTCAGTTGCTGGTCAAGGCAAGGCGGCGTGTCCAGAATGATTATTACATATTTTTGAAGAAAATAGTGACTGCTCTAAAACTGAGGGACCAGAACATTGCACTGGACAATGTCAAGAATTATGTCCAGGCATGGTTAGTCGTTTGACAGATTGTCGTTATTTATTTATTTACTTAATTAATTTATTTATTTATGAATTAATAAAAGATAACTGACTCAGTGATAATAAATACCAGACATTCACAGATGTTTTATCTTTTTTTTTTTTTTTTTTTTGCTAGAGTATTTTGTTGCAGTAGACGGCTTTAATTTAAAAGACAGTCATGCCTTTCACATAGAGCTGTAAGATTTAAATGCATGCCTTGTTCTGACATACCGTATACTTATTCCAGGTTAGACGAGAGTGGCGTCAGTGCTTCTGACGCCAGAAAGGAGGTCAGATCCATCTGTGGGCTCGAAAGATGACATTGATATGTAGAGGATGATCCATTCAGCAACAGTGAAAAAATGTTAAAGAAAAGAAATATTGAATCCAGAGACTGTAGGGATGTTGAAAAAGTATATCCAATTTGATATTATATATATCATGCGCAGTGCCATAGAAACATATTAAACGCTTGCAACAACAATAAAACATAATAAAATGCAATGGGTGATGTTAATTATATATTGACAAAACTCATAAACCACATTTCCTCAATGTATATGGTTTATACGCTTTGTTCAGTGAAGGTTATTTTGTTTTATGAACATATCATTTAGCCACATTGCTTATATTTGAACCGGTGTATAATATGTTTTGTATGTTTATATAGTGTATGTTTACACGTTTTGTACGTGTAATGTGCTATTTTTCCTATCGTGGAGGAATGTGTTTTGGAAAAGGAGGCATTAAAAGATATCAGACTAAAAGTCTGAAAAGCTACGTTTTATGAAGTACATATTTTTTAAGGTCATACGGGTTTTTTTGAGTGCTTAAAGGATAAATTACTTTGTATTCAAAATATATATACATGTAAAATATTTACAAAAAATAAACAATATCAAATCTACAAACGATTTACATTCAGGGTAAAATGCACTTTGTGACATTTTTTTTGCATGCAAGGCAAACTTTAAGATGAATGCAGGTAGCGATTGATAAAATAGTGAACGAAGTGTTAAATTATTTATTTACAAAGATACAAGATACTTTAAATCTCCTGACAAATATTTATTTATCAAAGCAATAGATTATTTATCATTCCAAGAAAATTCTTATATTATTGATCACCCTAAGCATATTCTAAGATCATTTGAAATTAGAGGAAAAGTTGTAATTTTGAAATTTTAGATGTATAAATATCGCAGAGAGTTTCATGTGTTAATAATTATTTAAACCGTAATGATAAGGAGGTGGGTATATATTTATATAATAATTCTTTTCTCAATCGAAAATGAATTACTCGCCTTCTACATACATATTCAGGGCTAAAAGATACCTCGAAATGTTGAATATGAGGATCCATTTTCATTTCGGATAATGTAATACAGAGCAAGAAACGTTGACGGGGGTTTCAGTATTACAGAATGTTCTGCGTCCTCTCCACCGCAATCGACGGAGTTAACGTTCAATAACAGTTGAGATGGTGTTATACTGCAAATATTTATACGCTCGACCCGAAGTAGATTCCAATCTGCCGCTAAGAGAGGTATCATATATACATTGAGCATCAAAGAAACTATATAATTCAGTCAGAATACTTTATCAATATTTCGTGAATACGAAATTTTATTTCAGTTAATTGTCATATCAGCAAACAATGGTGTGTAACTTTTTTTCTGTGAGTGTAGAAATATTACCAATAAAATCGTTAAGATATTCTCTTGGCACTGTCTACGTCATCCCCCTTAAGTAGGTCAAAGGTGAGGTTAGACATATACGCCAAAAAAATAAGTTCTTTTTTAAACTGAATGGTCTGTGATAGAAGGCTTTCTCACCTGCGTATCAAGAGTTGATATTTATGAACATATTAATATCACAGCTCTTGATACTACGGCTAGAAGGGATAAAATCTATGCGTTCTTCACAGTGACTGTCTGGATAGCGTAGAGCATGGTAATTCAATTCGGTTCTCACCACTGCATCGCGGGTTTGATTCCTGGTCACGCACATGCGAGGGCACAGTGGTCCCTTGTCCAGACATGTGTTTTCTCCGGTTTTCTCCCACACAAAAATGACCACATGTTCCGCCACTAGAGCCATTTATAGTGATTTACATGTGTTATACAATATACATATTGTTACGCGCTAGGGCTTCGGTTTGTGTGTGTGTGTGTGTGTGTGTTGAGATGTCAGGTTCTACGATTGTCTTGGGATGGTCTTATCTTTGCCGCAGGCTATCAAGTTCAACAGGTCTGGCCACAGGTTAATGCCTTGGGTATGCGGTTGCATGTAGACTCTGTCAACATGTGGATATCGCAGCGATCACCAGATCGGACAATGCTGAGAGTGGACTTCGGGTTTAATAGGGAGGAGATATTTTGTAAAGAATTTGTGTAGGACTCGCCTAATGCTACTTTTAACGCAAAGACAAAATAAGACATTAAACAATACTTTTAATTCTTCACAGGTAGATCCTGTATCTACTTAACAATAACAATGTAATAATGTGACTCCAATTAATTTACAAGTCTATCTCCACCTAAATATATACCTGGAGGTCCTTGAAAGTTTACAAAAATACGTTTAAACCAGCAAGTGGAAAGCCCTAATTTACAAATTAGAAAGAGACTTGTAGTACATAGTAAACATAAAGACTTGTAACGAGACTTGTAATGCGGTATGAAAGAGACTTTTAACACACAACCTGATGTAACGAATACAAAGTCTTAATTTTCTAATGCTAATTTATCATTTCTTATATCAAAAATAAACAGATAATAAATAGCAATATAATCAGAATAAGTATGTCATGCCAAAACGGTTTTTAACTGAAAAACTTTTTTTTTTCTTGTTACGTTTTATTTCAAAAATCACAAATGGCGCTGCTTTTCAAAACAGCATCAGGTGACTGACTCTCTAGCGGCGCCGTTCTGCCTTAAGTTTTCCTTTCTGTTTCTCTTCTTTTTTATGAACAAATGAACATTTATCTCTAATTTCAAAGTTTCTAAAAAGCCAATTTATCCGCACACGAAACACCACCACATGCCTCACGCATGCGCAATTTAATCATATATAGCTGCATGCGGGAGACAAAAAAAAAACAGTTTCAGTGTGAGTCTGTAGGAGACGTGAACAACGGAAATAGTGGACTTAAAGCAACTCATTCATGGAACTACCAGAAACAAGCCAGTTAATACAAGATGACAAACATTTGACGAATAGTGCCTTAGATAGTAAAACGTAAGTTTTCTTATTATACGCCGATTTTTATACATGTACAAGTATCAAATAATATATCATGGAGTGTATATATATGAAATAAGATTGATTTAAAACATGCACTTTAATATTATACTGTCGAAAAAAAAAGTGAAAATATTGAAAAATGGGAAATAATGATGGATGAATTTGCCTCACATGGTTAAATCAATCGTAAATTATTTCTATATGTCTCCCTAGCAACACATGTACACAGCTTGTTATGTTATTCAGATGAGCTAATTTGATACAGCATTATGCCCGTACACGGCAAGGTTTAAAGGGGTGTGTAATGAAAAATATTAATCACTTGCTGAGACATGTATATCGTTTTCACTGAATAATTGTTAGGTACGATACAACTTACGGTCCACATTACCGCTCCCTTGGTCTTACTGCGATATCACGCCGAAAACAAGTGGCATGATACCAAGCCCGGTCACATGATCCTAACAGTGGATCAATCAGTCCTGACGCTACCCATAAACGTTAAGCGCCAAACAGTATCATTTCAAACAACTTTGAGTTATCGCGGTCGGGGATCGAACACATGGCCTCCCGATTCATGGACGGACGTTTTAACCAACTGGTCACCGTTATGGTCAAGTGATATGCATACAATTTTATCATATTATAGAAGAATTGATAACGTTGTATGTATACATGTATCTCTAATATTTTAGCTCAGGCATTTCTTTTACGTCGATAGGGAAACAAGTTCTTACAACTTAACTCATCCCTTTCGACGGTTCCTGGCTCGGACCAGTGCTATGCAAATCCTTTCCCCGACGGGGTTCAAACCCACAGCCCTCGGATCCACAGTCGGGTCCGTTACCACTAAACTACGGCGCCCTCTTATAATTTACATATATTTTTTTACTTTAAACTGTTATGATAATTTGTATTGGGGTATGTTTATAAAATGTACTATTTGAGCATTTCTTTATTCCTTTTTGTTATTCATTCATTGTTTGGTCTCTGTCACATGTAACATTTTTGTCTGTCATTGATAAACATAAACATGTATGTACTAAAAACCAGAAGCCACAATTTACAAAATCTGTCTCGTGGTTTGCTCGTCACCTAGGCCTGGGTGGATTAAAGATTTCCTTGTTTGAAAATAGAAAAGGATTCGAATATATGTTTCATTCTCCCGTTAGAAGCAGCAATAGTCTGGCCTAGTCGTTTGGTAGCCAAGAAGTTGGCGCGTAGTCTTACCCTATCTAGACTAGAGAAAAGGGTTCCTTTTTTTTATTTTAGGCAGCATGATAATCGCGTGCACACCAGAGGAAAGAGGGATCTTTCATGCATAGAGAGGTGGATGTTTATTGTTTCCGGGGTGCTGCTTCAAATCATCCTGGCTGGGCTATGGTTCGGCTTTGGCGTGATGCTACCAGACATGGTCCGAGTATATCACGTGGGTCGAACGGAGGCTGCCCTTGTTATGACCATCTACATAGCGTTACTTCATATTGGAGGTATAATTACATTTTACCGGTCCTGCGGGCAAAGTAGGTAGAGGCGTCCGCCCTATGGGTTAAATCCTCGGTCCGGAAATATCAAATAGTTAAAACGGTGTGAGAATATATCTTTCTTATGCTTGGCGCTCAGCACCTAAGTGTAGTTCCAAGATTAATTGACCCAGTGTTAGGATAATGTGACTATGTGTGGTATCATGTCACCTGTCTACGCTGTAATATTAATCGTAGTTTCGTGTAGACAAAGGTCTCAAAATGACAGGAATCCTGTCGGCGGAACGTTGTACTCAAACAAGAAAACAAACAAAATTGTATATCAATATTTCCCAATGGCACAGGGAGACCTAATTTCCCCTAACCATACAGGAATTTTACCTGAAGCAGCCCGTTCACAGATGGATAATGAGTAAGGATCTGTATATATTACCTCTATCAATATCGATCTACAGACACATGGAAATTAATGCAACATTCCGTGATTGTAAAATAAGTAAGTGATTTCTCCATCACAGGCAATAGTGTTACAGACGTTATTGCACGGCGGATCACCGCCGGGCATACTGTATTTGATTCGTAGGTTGTCAATGGACCCGGATCTGGAGGTTTAAAATCCTTTCGGTTGCAATTACGGCATATTTTCTTTATAAAACATGAACTTTTTGCCTAGAATTGATGGAGCATGAATGACATAAAAAACAAAGAGATAACACGCAAACAAATCCAGAAATGAATTGCCCTCAGTGCTGGATATGAAGACAAAATATGTTGCAATTCGGAATTGATCATTTCGTATCCCATTCTATTTTTATCATGATTAGAGATTATTTTTATTAACATCATCAAAATGTTCATTTCAACATAAAAAACGTACTCTATCAATTTTAATTATAAACTGAAATTCACAAGTTCGTGTCAATTTGATAAATCTCGTTTTGAAATGGGAGTAGCACAAAACCATTAAAAGAATCGAGATTTTTCATCATATTCTGAACTGGGAGACCCGACATCGCCTACGATATTTTGATCAACAAAATTGCAATCTACAACTGTATTAAAAAGTCTATACACGGTAAGTTGATACTTTATTGTAATCACGAAGCTACATTAGATAGTATTTTATGAAAATTTATATAAATATCCTATTTTTCAGGTTATTGTTAAGATCCAAGAAATGAAAGTACATTTCGGAAAGGTTCGGACTTTTACAGTGCTGTAATGGTTAACGATTATTTTTATGATGCTTGTGATGGTTACAGTATTTATAGGCAGAGAAAAAAGTATTTGGTGAAATTTGTGAAAATATGTATAGAGTTTAAAATATCTGCTCTCTAGTGCAAGTATAAGATATAATTATTTTTTTTAAAAATCCTAAAAAGGGGGGTGGGGGAGTTCAAATAAATTTTTCATTCTTTGGTTTAAATTCATTCTAAATATGTGCAGCTTTGTATTCAGACAGATGAGAATACCTAATGTAGCTTCGTGATTCAACAGTATGATTAATTTATGGAAAAATGAGTAAAAAAAGATGGGAAACAATTTCTGTAATGAAATACATTTAAGAATGCTTTATTGCAATACATTTTGTTTTTATTTACACCTATATAATGTCACAGGGTGAGAGAGATGTGCAGCCTAACTGTGACTCGAACCCGGGGCCCGTTTTTACAAGGCAAATGCTCTACCGACTGAGCTTCCTGGTCGCATACACATCTTTTTATCTCATTGTGAGTAATTGGTACATTATCCCCCTTCATGAATGCTAGGAGTTATTGGGTACCGGTAAATATTACATGTGCAGGTGTAATTAGACAGACCTGGCACCTATGTCACAGTCGTTGGGTGCCTAATGTCACAGGGTTAGAAAAATGTGCAGCCTGACCGAGGTTTGAACCCAGGGTCTTTTTATGCTTACAGGGCGAATAATCAACCGACTGATTGAGCTACCCAGCTGGTAGCATCTACGGCATACACATCTTTATCCCCTATTGTGAGTAATATGCAGTATGCGAATCCAGCATTTCTGGACTATTTTATTTATGTGTTTAAATACCACAGCAAATCTATTGCTGATGTTCACACACTATATTTAAAATTATAAAACTAATTGTCTTCATTTTTCGACTTTTTTCAGCTTGCAATAAGTTGAAAATAGGAATGGCTGTGGAAAAACCTGATAAATTGGACACTGGCAATACATAAGCTCTAAAGAAAGGCCAGGGGCAGCTATATCCAGTTTTCAAGCCAAAATTCAACATTCCGTTCACCTCAGCAGCAACTATAACATCTCATGCAACCAATGGACAATTTCATCAGGGGCTTGGCAATATGCAGTATAATTTTGACTAAACCATGACAAAAACTGTGACTGGTGGAAAATTTGATGCATATTTTACTACCCAACTGAACACTGTGTGGAATGTTATACCAAGATAAATACTTGGGTTTCTTGACTTACATATGTACGTCTCCTTGCTTGCGTTTCACAACACTTAAACTCAGATTTCTCTTAACTAAAAGTTCAGAAGGTTTAAAACTCCCGTATTTATTGACCCAGTGATTAAAATATTTTACATGAATGTTCTTATAGCAAATGGTATTTAATTTAATCTCATGCTCTGAAATGTAAAAACAAACTCTGAAAAAAAGTTTTGAACTTATAGATTTGCTTATTGAAGAGAAAATATGGGAGACCATTCCAGATCGTCAGTCATCCTTCTAAAGTGTAAGCAAATCATTTATTTCCAATTTTTCTGTCTTTCTTTTTTGTTTGGACCAAACTGATTCTCTTTCAATTAAAATAACTAAAATAATACTATTCTACCTTCTTTTTTGGAATATGAATCAATGACTTAAAACGATGTGTCCTGAACATGACCCTTCTTAGTTTAACATCACATTAAGCTCAAGGTGAGCTATTCTGATCACCTTGTGTCCCATCTTCTGATGGCAACAATTTGCTTTAAAAGACAATCATATCTTCTGAAACTACTTGTAGGATGCCCATTTGTTGTTTGCATTGGCAACCAACAAAATTTGATATTGAAAAATTTAAAAAATCCTGATCCCTGAAACAAAGGGCCAGGATAATTCAATTTCAGCTGTTACAAATTGCCACCTCATGGCTACTATTTTAAAAATTAAACCCTTAAATTTTTCCCTCTGAAAAATGGCCGAATTTAATTTCAATTTTAAAGGTTAACCTTCCAAATTTTCTTTAAGTTTATTCCTTAAAAATTGGAGCACCAGATGGTTGGCTAATTTCCTAATAATTATACTGTTTATATATTTATAAAAAAATCTTTGTAACTAATGGTCAGATTTTAATTTCATTTGGCACAAATGGTCACCTCATAGTTTTCTCCAACATTACTAAAATGAATTTTATCCATTGAAAAATGATGTCTAAAGTGGAAGCAGCTAGTTTCTGTATGTACTTTTCATATATATAGTTAAATTCAAAATCATTCTCCTGAAGCTAGTGTTCAGAAATATATTTTTCCTAATGATAATATCATGGCCATTTCCTGCAATTCTATTAAGTTATTGATCCCATGGAAAATAAGACCTTATTTTCTATTAATTATAATCTGTATAAAAACTCTGAGCATTTATTGCTGCTGAAGGTAACCAGGTCAAATCAAGTAGCCTGAAATGTTATAATTAGGTGTATGGTATTCTGCCCTCTATCGTCCTTTGTTAAAAAATTGTGTTCCCTTCCTGGAGCATAATTCTCTTTATATTTAAGTTAAGCTGATGATATTTGATACATGTATCATTGACTTGGAGAGGATGTGTTGCAGGCAATTTTTCTATTAGAGCCTCTTTTCCTTTCAATTGTTGGTGTCTTTTTTTTAAATAAAAACAAAAAGAAGAAAATATCTGCAGCATCGCTTGTTTCTATTAAAAGTTTCTAATGTTGCAAATAAATATTTCCAAGAATTGCTCTTCTCTTTAGAGTTTTTGTGCCTTTTGGAAAATGATGTCTGCAGTATTACTTTGTTCTTATTTAAGATAGGTGATATGAATGTATTGACGGCTTAAAGGAGCATATAATTTGGAGAATGCCTTTCTTCTAGTATTTACTTCTCACAATTCTTAAATATCAGCTGATGATATATGGTTCATGTACCAATAACATGGAAATCATGTGTTATTGCTCTTTGTTAAAAAATGTCCACAACATAATTCACAATATATTCAAGTTGTAGTTTTGACACATCTTATTTTCTGAATTCTTGTACAATGACTTTCTCACAGTTTTTGCAACTTCACGTGGACTAATCAGGCTATGTACTCTCTTTCATTTTTGTAAGCTCAACTTTTCGAAGAATAGGATGAGCTATTGTAGTCACACTGGCATCAGGTTTTATTTAACGTTGACATTATCTCCACTATAACTTAACGGTTGTCCATCAAACTTCACACATATGTTTATCATCATCAGACCAACCAGTAGAAACGGAAATAGTAACTCTTTCCAAATATTTTTGCATATTTATGGCCCTTTTTGGATTTTGAATAAATTTAACTTTTCTTAACATTGCTATTTCTCAGTTTTACTCAATGGATGTCTCTCAAACTTCACATATGTGTTAATCATCATCAGACCAACCAGTAGAAACAGAAACAGTAACTCTTCCAAATATTTTTTTGCATATTTATGGCCCTTTTTGGATTTTGAATAAATGTTAAACTTTTCTTTAACATTGCTATTTCTCCAGTTTTACTCGATGGATGTCCCCCAAACTTCACATATGGCTTGATCATCATGAGATCAACCAGTAGAAAAAGGAACTGCAACTCTTCCAAAATATTTATTTTCATTTAGGGCCCATTTTGGACTTAGAAAAACGTTAAAGTTTTGTTTGATAATGCCATTATCTCCACTTTAACTCAGTGGATATGCCCCAAACTTCGCACATGCCTTGATCATCATAAGATCAACTAGTAGAAACAGGGACAGTAACTTTTACAAATATTTTTTTTTTTTGCAAATTTATGGCCCTTTTGAATTTTTTTTTAAATTTTGTTTAACATTGCTAATATTTCCACTATCACTCAATGAATGTCTCTCAAACTTCACACATGTGTTTATCATGTGTTGTACTTAGAAAAAATGTTAAATTGCTATTATCTCTAATTTCTTTCCATGGATGTCCCTCATAATTCAAACATGAAATTGCATGTCTGTACTGGAAGTCAGACTTTGTCATGAAATTTAAAATAGTTATGCTTTCCCCCCCCCCCCCCCCCGTTTTGTTTTTTTGTTGTTTTTTTTTTTTTTATTTTTTTTTTTGCCGCCTTTCTGACTTCATTTATCTTTTTGTACTTACTCATTTTTTCACTGAATTCTTTGAGGTTTGCTTTAAAACTTGGATCACATGTTTATTGTTCTTGTGTATATTTTGATAATACAGAGATTCTCATTTTGCCTTTAACTGCAATACTAAAATGGTATATATATCAAAAGCACCTTGAAAACAAATTTTCTATGCATTTCTTTTTTTTTTTTCTTGCTGTATATTAAAATTATTTCTTGAAATAATTACACAAAATAAGATTTTCTTTTACAATGTTTAATCTTTTTATCACAGTAAAACTTTATAAAACCTTCTAGTCACCATCCATTTTTTTCTGTAAACTAACTTATGTAGTGCCAAAAAATTACACTTATCAGTCAGAGACGGTTGTAAGCAGTCCAAAAACTTAGCCAGTAGAACAATCGCCCTTTAAACAGGGGGTCCAAGGCTGAAATCTGGTTTGGCTGCACATTTTTCTCACTTACTTATTTTGCACCAAACAAGGGATCATTATAGTATTTCCAATGACCAGGAACATTATTAATTTTATCTCTGTAAATCCTGCTACAAATTCCAAATTGGCAAGGAATATGTAACTGTTATCAGTGGGAAACTTTTATAAGTGGTCCCTGGTTTTAGTCCTGGTTTGGCTGCACATTTCCTCGCCTTCTTAATTTGAAACTTTTTTGTGTCCTCCGATTATGTATATGAGGCCTTTGTTTCAATATTTTTACGTTTTGTGTGTCTTTTTTCATTTTAAGGTTCCCTTCAAGTCTTGGCACTAGTTTTCCATTTATGTACATGTACTTATATATATATACTTACGATAACAAATTCACATCTCAATAAAGGTTATGTAAAAATAAAAAACACATTTGTTTTCCTGTTAACCCACATAAAATTTAATAAAATCAGTTTTTCTTTCCCGCTATGCTTATTTCAATGTGCTGCCACAGGCAGCACTTTTTTACTTGTTAAACCTGTATTTAGAATCATAAAACCTTTATTTAGAATTTCTCTCTCCTTGTGTCGTCACATGATCATATTCACACTTTGCGCTTGCGCTCACTTTATAGACTAAAATTTTTACGCTACTCAGCACTTTTGAAGACTCCATGTTGCGGAATGTGTCACGTGCTACAGCAAGCAATTGCTTTGGGGATACCGTTTTCTATATCTAACTGGAATTTCCCGAAGTGACTTTAAGAAAAACAAGGATTAGCATTTCAAAAAATGCTATAAATCGCCGTTTGCCAAGTGAACAGGAGGTTATATTGTAACTTAAAGGGAAATGATAAGTCGAAGTACCTGAAGTTGAAGGAGAGGCTGTTATCAAAGCTGATATTAGAAATAAACCCCCATTCATGTGAAATAGGAAGCTAAAATTATAACTGTTGTACATACATTAATTAGGTGTTGATTACTTATAGCATGGATATAAGCGACATAAGTTTGATATTTCCCTTTTATGCACCTAACTGTAGTCTTGTTTCGAAAAGAATTTATGCATAGTTTTCTAGAAATATGTAATTGAAGCTATGAAGCTACTCCTTGTCGATGAGAATTATAAGCTGCGCAAAATTGAGAAATGGAATAGGGAATGCAAGGAACAAAGGGGCGTATTCCTTACTGTAAACCAGGAAATTATTTCGCGCATTTTAAGTTAGCGAGCTTCGCGGTCGGGTTATTCTGCGAAAGGTATACGCCGCGAATCACCCTTCTGCCATAAAAAACGCGAAAATTAGTCGCTACAAGAAGTTTGACAATACATGTTCTAATTATTTACATCTAGTTAGAGGAAGACATACACATCTTACATCTTAAATGTAATTACGAATGCTGTCGTGTTTGTATGATATATACTCTGTTTTGTAAAACCCATCTATGTTTCAGAGAGAGAGAGAGAATTGGGGGAGGGGGTGTTGTAAAATAACATGTTAAACCTATATATGTGTTTGTCTGACAATACGACCTTACTTGTTCTCTTTACCCAGATTCATTAATGTTGACAATCAGAGAGAGAGAGAGAGAGAGAGAGAGAGAGGCATATCTTACATTAATTACTAATGCTGTTGTGTTTGTATGATGTATACTCTGTTTTGTAAAACTCATCTGTGTTTCAGAGAGAGAGAGAGAGAGAGAGAGAGAGAGAGGTGGGGGGAAGAGAGTGTGTGTTGTGTTGTAAAGTAACATGTAAAACCTATATATGTGTTTGTCTGACAATACGACCTTACTTGTTCTCTTTACCCAGATTCATTAATGTTGACAATCAGAGAGAGGGAGAGAGAGTGATCATTATATTTAACTACTAATAGCATTGTGTTTGTATAATAAAACAAGCCTCTGTGTTGACACTCATCAATATACAAATTAGAGAGAGACAGAAGAGAGAGAGAGAGAGAATTTCGGCAAATTTAAAGGCTTTCATATTCAATGCGTGTGTGTGTGTGATATATATATATATATATATATATACATATATAAGGTAAGAATATTTATAATAATATATTTTGATATTTTAATGAAGTAGTTCAAAATAAAGGGTGTTATACCCTAGTTCCGATCACCAGCGGGGAATACCCCTTGCCCCTCTTTTACCAAGTATACATGATTATCTGTTTCACGGATATATGATATAGTTCAGGATACTCTCGTCACCATGTTCACGAGGATATTATCGTTATAACATACTCATGGAAAAAATGTCAATCAATCAATCAATCAATCAATCAATGGGTTAATTATCTCTTACTAGGCGTGGTGTCACTGATCATCAAGTAGTTGATAAATATTCATTAAAACGAAGCAATACCATTGTATATACGGAGATAATAGCCAAATATATAGCATGGGTTCCCAGGATGGTTCTTCCAAGTCAAAGTCAAGTGAAGTCAAAACCGCTTTATTCACTCATTACATATATCATGTAAAAGAGAGGTAACATAGATGTAAATGTACTGACAAACGAGAGAATGAGGCTTACTAGCTCTCTTCCTAGCACACACACACACGTTAATTAATTTGCATACTAAAGTATTTAGCAGGAGAGCTATCACGTAGAAAACCTTTTAGTTGGTTTATGTATCCATGCACCTATAATATTTATATATTCACACATAATTATTTCAATAAATGTTGATATTACATATGATTATATCAACATTGATGATAAATACGCCTACTTTATGATGATTATACATATATATGTCAATCATGGTATTCTCGTATAACTTGAACATACATGTATATAGGTAAATAACATCAAATATGCTTCCATACCTATACGCCCTTAAGTACACACAAGAGAGAAGTACATATTTTCAATTTACATACAGAGTGCCTTCGTGTTACATTAATTTGTCACGTTGTATGCCAGTCCATTTTCGACCAAACACTTTTGAGTATTTGTTCTATGTTTTTTAGTAAGATAAAAGAAAATAGTTTGACCATGCTAAAAATACCTCTATCCCGGTTCCAAAGCCCATATTGTGAGCCAAAACTTGTTTTTTTAATGCGATACGCGGAAGTTATACGCCAAACTTGGATTAACTTTTTATTTTTTTTATTATACATTGTTATTGCGTATGTTACTAAAATCAAAACAGTTAAATAAATTAAATCTGTCTAATTCATATACTACCATTTTTGTCTGAAAAAGACATTATATATCAATAATTATCGGTAATAAATTAACGCACTCATCGATAATCTAGGGGCCTCCGTGGCCGAGAGTCGCTGACTTTAACACTCACTCAGCCCCTCACCGCATGGGTTTGAATCCCGGCAGGATCATTTGGATTTCCATAGGAGGAAGCCTTCCAGCTGGCTTGCGGTCGGTCGATAGTTCTACCCAAATGCATCCGTACATTCGGGGTCTTCCTTCACCCGTAATTAGCTGGACGTCGCTATATGACTGAAATACTGTCGAAGCGATGGTAAACTCAAATAGTCAAGTCAGGTCATTGATAATCTATCACTGGTTATCATATTATCTTCTCACGTTAAAAGATTAAGGAATAAACTTTTTGCGTGTATGTAAATTTATATCATGCATAAATGGGCATGTTGTGTGTATATATGTACATGTATATATACTTTTATATTTCTTGAAAAGATTATTTTTTTAAATTATTTTTAGTATAGATATACATAATTTCATACTTTAAGTATCTAGCAAAAAAGTATATATGTAATCTCAATTTTATAATTGAATTATTTCCATTTTATTTTTTTCCTTCGGGATTCGAACCCATGCGGTGAAATTGAAATACATTGATGACTTGGAGTCGCTACCACTACGCCACTTTGGAGCCTTAGTGTAATCCTATTTACGACAATAAAAACGTTATCCTCGAGCTTTGATAAAACGTTTCCCTTACGTTGGGAAAAATAATAATAACAAATTAAGCTCTTTTTTGGTAAATAATGGATAAATCATTGTTATTTTTTGGAATTGTGTTAAAGAAAACATACACAGTTTACTTTAAAAGTGAATGAAATAAATGTTTTATGAAATAAAATTATTATCATTATTACTTAAAACCTAAATCCGTGCCAAAGATATAACACGAAACATATATAAGGTATGAACTAATTTGTCAAGTTTGCATCATGTTTCTGCAAATTGCTGACTATGCATATCGATATAGTTCGCTTCCGTGAACTTATCCTACCTTAGTTGTTTTACAGTTGAGGTCCCAATCAAAGCATGATCCTGGTCGTGGGCCCTCATGCACAGTCCTACTAACATTTCCTGCCTTTTTTAGTTAGAAATGGTTACCTTATTTTATTGAGTTTTGTTCTAATAAGTAATGAGATTGCTCATCCATAATCCATTGCTTGACCCATTTATTATGAGTGATATTCACGGGTATAGGTGAAAATAACTATCTTAGGTAGGTCAGAAATCAGATTAAATAAGGTTAGCATTACTCACCTTTTTAATAAGTATTTTTTACGTAATTACTTCAGCCTTACTCATAAGATAAGGAGAACTTATTAGAAAGTTAACATGGTGAGTAATGTTCGCCAAATTATACTAATAGTACTCACATTATGACGACAGTAATGTTCACCCAATAACATGAACAGTACTCACCATATTTAGTGAGTAATGGTAACCGAAAAATATGAATTATACTCACCTTATTAAGTAAGTTTTGTTCTCCTTATAAATTATCCAAACTATATGTACAGTACAGTACGACCTTTATCACTTTATGAGGTTATAACTGCTTGTGAACAACACTCTTCATATAATTATCTGAACATCTCTCAATGAATTAAGTGAAGTTTACTCACCATATTCAGTGTGTAAAGTTCACCAAATTGTATAAACAATATTCACCTTAATCAGTGAGTGTTGTTCCCACAATCATATGAACAGTTCTCACCCTATTCAGTGTGTACTGTTCAGTGTTCACCCAGTTGTATGAATAGTACCCAACCTATTCAGTATGTACTTCGTCCCAAATTAGTTTCTTAGATATGTAAGCACTTCTTCCTCAAAGTCAGCAGTAAGCAACGCCCACTTATTGAATGACTAATGCTCACTTATTTCAGTAAATAATGCTCGCATAATTTTAGTGAGTAATACTCACCTATTTGAGCTAATAATGTTCAATGATTCCAGTTAAAAATACTCACCTTAATAATGAATACCTTTTCCAGCAAGAAATGCTCATCTATTTCAGTTAATAATGAAAATCTTTTTCATGGAGTAATGCCCACTTATTTGAGTGAATGAACACAAGTCTGTCTATCCTTCTGTTAGTCCTTCCGTCTGATGTCCAGAAATCTGGATCCAGCGATAACTTAAAAACCTTTTAAGATAATATTATGAAACTTGGTATATGAATAGATGGCCATATGGAGATTTTGCACAACGCGTTTTTTCTCGACCAATATTCTGGTTGCTATGTTAATGGAAAAATTATGCCCATCAACGGAAGGGGACTCGTGTGTTGCGCGCAACACCATTTATTTGTTCAAATGGTCCTCATTGATGTTAACACAATACAAACAAAATGGGGTCTCTCCATACTTTGCGTACTAGTTGTTGTCGCTGCAACAGTTAGTCATGCTAATTACTGGTGGAGGAAGACCCCGTAGAACTACCGACCAATCACAGGCCAGCTGAATTTGAATGTTCAGTATCACCTTATATTATAGGAATTACATGTATTTAGAAGTAGTATGCAATGAAGTGTACAAAAATGAATGTACCTCTCTATTTTTTTACCTAATTAATATGCATATCTATGTATAGACCAGTTTTTACCTAATTAATATGCATACCTATGTATAGACCAGTGTGTGATGTCCATATATGGAAATACCCTCATTAATATGCATACCTCAGTACGACTGTGAAAAGTTCAAAATAACAATTTATACATTTTTTTAATAAGTAGGTATGAAGTAATAAAGGTGTGTGAAATTCTAGGCCGAAACAATGGGATACCTCCTTACTGTTAAGCTCAGTTATGTACCTCGCTTGGTGATATGGACAAACCTGTGTGTGTGTGTGTGTAGGTACAGAAACAGATACCTCTCTCTGTAAGGTAGACCGGTATGTGTGTGTGTGTGTGTGTGTGTGTGGTGTGAAACCTATGAAAAATCTTGATTTCAGTTAATTTATTAGCCGTTTACCATTGTATTAATTTGTATTGTATATTAGTGTTTTTTTTTGTACTGCTAATGTTTCCTATTGTTGTAGGACTTATGCATATGAAATAAAAGATTGAAATTGAAATTGAGATTTAGTTAAACTTACTTGTTTGTGTAAACATGAGTTATTTTCGTTGTTTGTGAACGGGTGTGAATTTCATCAGTTGAATGTAACTTAAAATGTTACAAATTGCAGACGACATGTTTTTGTGTGCATTGTGAAATTCAATATTTGACAAACGGTGTCGGCACATTCTAGTATTTAGGCAATAAACGTATGAAAAATGTTTAATGTTGAATAAAGCTTATGATGTATGTATGTATGTATGTATGTATGTATGTATGTATGTTTGTTTGTATTTCCTCATTTTTGCTTGATTCTTATGGCGTAAAAACTACGTATGGACTTCTTGCCAAACTAACCATTAACACTATTATACACCAACAGCTAGTCTAAAAACTACCCAAACTATTAAAAACTATTAAAACAAAGCGCTGAAGGTACTGAAGTTGTGTGTGTCTCAAGTGGAAGAGGGTTTGACAAGCTGCAAATATTCAGGGTATTTTTAGTTTTTCCAAATATAAAACTTATATTAAAATAATAAACGATTGTTCGTTGAAGGCTATAGAAATAAAAAGGGGAGTAATGTGCTAATTGTTATCAGTCTTTTGAAGCAAATGGTGCATTTATCTAATGACTATGTTAACGCAGCGTTAAAGCGGGGTTATTGACATTGTGCGAAAATTTGACCTCCGTTTATTAAATTTACTGTGATCAACAAACAATGAGACAATACTGTTCTCCTAGCACTATCAGCGCTTTGATTTGTACTACCGAGCGACGACACAGTTTCTATTTATAGATGCAACTCAGTGGCTCCCTACTGTCTTTAGTAACTTCGGATAGCAAATAAACACCTGTATCAGCCATTCTATAGAGCAACAAATAACCCCTGGAGATATCTCTGATGTATCTGAGATAGCTAGATGTGGTTATAAGGAGGTTATACGTATTTTTTTTCGTAATTCAAGCTTTCTATATGGACCATTGATGCACCACTAATTAAATAACTAAAACCTGCACACCCACCATCTAAATTCAGGCATGAGCCACCTTTGTATTCGAAAGAAACTATACTCCTCGGCGTGGTAAAGTGAGTTCCGCAACATCCTAGGGAAAATAGTTCTTCTGTGCTTTTATACTACATACAATTATTGTGTCCCGTAAATATTCTTTTTTTACACAGTCTGTTGAAAGTTTTCACTACTTTGGTTGAATCTCAGCATATCTGTATTGTAGAATTCTGTTCAATCGTTTGGCCATTCATGCAAAATTGAGAGGTTATTCGGTTTTAAATGTAGAGAAATGGACCCTCAGCATGTAGGCACTGTAGTTGTGAATGACTACGTCACACACAACTAAAAAGTGTTCACTCATATACAGTGAAAGCTGACAAGAAGAATAACCGTTAAGGGTATTGGAATACCGTGTCATGCTATTCAATGAATACACTTTGTTTGTAGCGTGTATTGTTTCGCGGGTTTTGCGGTCTACTCAAATCCGCGAGAGTATTACGCCGCGAATATGCCTGGACGCATTAATACGCGAAAGTTTCCTGGTTTACAGTATGCGACTACCAGTCCTGGGCCGGCGATAAAAACATTTTCCCGTGCATTGTGACCGAGTTTATTTGTCAGGAAACAAAGCCTTCATCAACATAAATTAGGGAGAGTATTTTTTTCAGTTGTCTACAACTGTGAAAGAACTTCTTTAAAATTCATGACCTGTTTCGAAAAAAAAAAATTTCGTCTGAAAACTCAGAAATATTCAGGCGTATAAATCCAACATTTTTCTTTTTAAAGATAAATTTGATTATTGCTCTTATTTCAATATTGCCTTTTCTACAACTATTTGACTTAAGCAAATCCCTATAGCCATAAATTTCACTTTAAATTATTCAAGGCTTTGTATGGACATCCCTGATGCAAAGATTTGGCGAATGTCAGTGTGCAATAGCTGGCGTCCTGGTCGGAGTTCTCGGACTAATCGTTAGTTCCTTCGCTACCAACCTCACTACCGTCATCGTCATGACTGGCGTCATTTCCGGTTATATTTTCCAAGTATTAATAATTCCAGTTCCAATCCAGTAATGAAGAAATGAGCATTTTTTTTCAAAATAATTTCCTGTTTCGTAATTGTGACGATTCAACAATTTGAATATATGAGTTATTTTCATGTTATTCCTGAAGCATGTCTTTAATTTGCCGCACGAATGCTACATCCACTTTTAACAGTGCATGAAGGTTGTATTTATTGTGTTCATCAAGGTTTGAGTCTGAGCTGCTGCTTTCTCCTGCCTTACGTCGTGTTTGTGAAGGTATTCTCGAAGGGTTCATCACTGACTCTCATCTGGCTAACGATTGGCGTCAGTACGGGACAGGTGCTGATTCCCTTGTTGTTCGAAGTGAATGTCACGGAATATGGACTCTCTGGCTCCCTGCTTCTAGCTGGGGGCCTCGTGTTACAATGTGTTCCCTGCTGTACATACATGTTGGCCGTGGTTAGAATTGCTAGCACCTTCGAGAACAGCAGCGAAAATACGCGAAGGAGTCATTTTAAGTCAACCGGGAAGGAACTGATAAAATTATGTTTGGACAAAGAAGTTTTCATTATCAACACGATCTTCTTTTTGACCCCGATTACAGGTATGACGTACAAACTAGCGCGAAATGTATAATTCTGTGATGTAATGTTAACAACATTAACGTATTTGGCTGAGATGATGTCAGAGGTTAAAATATTTGTATAGTGAGCTGCATTGAGCATTGCTTCAATATCTTATGCTAAACAATCTATATGAAATCCTTCAAAATTACCTTTAATTGAACTACAATTTGGAAAATTACCTTTAACTGAACTACAATTTGGAAGCTAGCAAAATTGCTTATTTTCGAGGTTTTCTGGAAAAAAAATATTCGATTTAATTTTATATTTTATGAACTGTTCCTCGTGCCACTGTGAAGACCCCGTATAGGGAGCAGTGTTAACCACAAAGACAAATGACTCTTTTCCCGAATTTTCGCCCGAAGAGGTTTATCAAAAACCAGGAGGAATACACAAGAGCTTCATTATTGCATTGGTTAGTTATAAGTGTGATGTTCCTCGTGAACAAACAAGTTTTATAATCACACACCTAACACTTCATCTAAATAAGAATAGGAGTTTCATCACTTCAGTTGGCACGCGACGTATTCAAATATGTCTTCTGTTTATTACATATTACCGGTTACCAGAGGAACAGGTGTCGACAGTCAGTTTTTTTACAATGTTTAAAACGCCACATTAGAAGGCTCTTGTTAGGTTTAACATCACTTTGCACGCTATGAGTAAATTGATGGTCTCACATCACCATTTTTAATTGAATAGAAATAGAAATCGTAGTTTCTTAGTAACGTCAATAAAGACGCCTTTCTAGACACAATGACTGGCACAAGCGTGAATCATTCCGATTCTTAGTATGTTTCAAAATGTAACAAGAAATATATCTTTTAAAAAATATATGTGGCGTTGATGGGGATTAAAAGTAATGGAGAATGTAGAACGGTTATATGATTTACGAATCATTATATGTGAAGCATTCTATCCTAGGAAAGCATAGATGAAAAAAAACTCGGTATCAAAGCGCCCCCTCCACTGCAATCGGCGGAGTAAACATCACTGTAATAAAGCAAACCGTCTTTCAGTCAAACGGTTAAAGTGCAGGTGTTTATAACGTTCAAGTTCAATATGCATCAAAGAGAAGTGTTTGATAAAATAACTTTATATTTCTCAAAGAAACTGCATTCAATCAGAATATTTTAAATAACAAAAATTCGTCAGTTTTCATCTAGTTGTCATCTCAGCAAACAATGGTTCCTAACCCTTTTCCACACGAGTATAGGAATATCTGCTAATGAAAACTGTTAAACTACGAATTCGGCACTATGTCATCATACCTAAGTAAGTCAAAAGTTTGATTAGAAAGCTATGCATAAAAAAAATTCTCTTGTATGGTTATATTTCGTATCTGTTTCAGGTAATTTCGAGGCTGTGTTCACAGTGGATATTCTCGAGACCCGAGGATACGAGATACAGCAGGGGTCGGTCATTGTGTCCACGGTGGGCGTGGCTAATATCGTGTCTCGGTTGTGTAGCCTCGTTCTCGTTTCAAAGTGCAGGTTAACCTCTTTTGACAAACTTTATCTTTGGAAAAGTGTATTTTCACGGACCGTCGTAATTGTAATGATTATGTTTTTTAAACCTACGCTTTTACAGTCCAACTTTTCATACTAATATGATACAAATGGTGTTATATTTTATTCAGATCAAAACGTTGTAAGACAGGGATTAATCATTAGTTGTAGGCTTACAAGTAGTAAGGAGGTTTCGATGGGGGTAATTAAGTCAGGTTTCGATGGGGGTAATTAAATGCTAATTAATATGCTAATTAGCAGGTGTTCATTAGCATATATTGGGTCATTGACATTTTAGCTTGTGATAATCAATATTTCTAGTTGTCGCTAGACTATTACTGTTTCTTTTGGTGGCAAATAAATTTTTTGGGGGCACGCTATTAAACATGTGTTCATTTGCATACAGGGACATTTTAGTTTAGATTTTAATAATCAATACTTCTTAAATTGTCGCAATGAATTGCTCCAGTTGTGAGACGCCCGTACCCTCCGCTCTAACCATTCAATAGGCATTTTACTACACTGAACATTGTATCCACTTGGAGATATCTTCGTTGTAGCGTGACCGTTCAAACTCTCTGAAATATTGAACATCTCTCGCCCCCGACCCATTCACAAATCAAATTTACAAGGAACTCGAAAAGTCAGTTGAAAAGCCATAGGGTTCGCTGTCAAAATGATATTTTCTTCTACGTTTCGTGTACACCATGTGATATCTTTTATTTTCCTTTCTTTTATACAACTAAGTATTCTTAAGAGTCTCAAAAATTCACTTCATGGTCTCATCTTTTCACATATTTGTGATATTCGGGTGTGTATAAAAATATCTGCATATTTAAATACGTATAAGCTAAAGTCGGAGATATTCTCTTTCTATATGAGAAAAGGTCCCGGCAAAACTTTCTATTGATACGAGTTCAGCATGTACAAGTAAATAACCTCAATTTCAATGTTATTGACTGAAAATAAGTAAGCATAAGTAAAGAACGGTAGTGGCTTAACATATCTTTTTGTTGATATATACATATCAACCAACAAAAATCCATAAACTTGCAATACCCAGTATTTTATAATATGTACAATGTTTTGTTGTATTGTCATATTTAAAAAAAAAAGATTCATCCTGTAATTTCCTGTTTTTTCCGAGTCGATTGTGTTGAGGGGCATTTTTTAATTAGCGGCAACGGCAGCGCGTTTTTATAAATAAGTCATACCTGTGAAAAATGATTAGTAGAGTCTATTCACCATGGATCTCTACACACTTTTCCAGCCTCAGAAATGTATTTTTCCATTCCGAAAATGCATTTTTGAACTGTTCTTTTGGTATACTGTTTATACACTGATAGAGAGCGCTTCCGACGGCACTACGGGTTTCGAACCGGCGACCGCAAAGGCAAGATTTGATGTATGGATTTAACCAAAAGTCACAAGGAGAGAGGTCAGGACTGTAAGCGGGATGTAGCAAAACCTCAATTCTCTGCTCCTCTAAATAAGCTTGAACCAAGGCTGACCGGTGCATAGGTGCATTATCATGGAGTAATTTGATCCTGCGCACCCCGGACCTTGGGTTCTTTGTAATGTAGAGATTAACTACAGCAGTGAGAACGTGGTCACGGTAAAATGTTCCAGTGACACTACCCCTCTCAGGCACAGCGACACGGGCCACTATTCCATCACTGTCAAAAAATAGAGCGTACATAACTCTTTTAACGCTCCTGCTACGTCGAGCAACATCTGGGCGATGGCTGTTTTCACCTACCCACATTTTGTTACTGAGTTTATTGTCGGGCTCAAAAAAAAATAAATAAATAAAAATAAAGCCACGTTTCATCCCCTGTGACAATTTCTCTCAGGCGTCTAGGGTCTCGATCTTTAAATCTAGTCAATAAGTCCCCTTTTCTGGTCAGAAATTAGCAAATGCGGGATCCAACGGGCGCACACTTTCCTTAACTTTAACTTTTCTTTCAAGATGGAAAACACATATGACGCACTAAGGCCCGATATGTCACTTATCTCCTCCACGGTATATCTTCCATTTTCATCAGCTATGGCTTTGACAGTGCTGATGTCTTTTCCAGAGGTAGCGGATATTGGCCGCCCAGGGCGTGGCTCATCCTTTACATTAGTTCTACCTTCCTTAAACATTGACACCCACCTGGCAATTGTACGATATGGAAGGGCATTTTCTCCATAAACTAAATCTAGATCCGTTTTTATTTCTGACGGCATTTACCCAATAACCACCAATTTTGCACTAAGCTCTTTGCTCCTCTCTCAAATCACAATGCAACCCAGCCATGTTTACAACCAGTACACAAAACCACATGTATTTAAATGACCTGCTAAAATTTTATTGCACGTGCAAATCGTGCGAAAATAGACTGTTGGTTAGAAAAATCAATAATCTTTCCAACGGTATATTATACATGTACTTTCACGTGCAAATCATGGTTACATTGAGTTGTTGCCACTAATTAAAATTTACCCTCTTAGTTATTCCCAGTATAAATGTCCAGACCGATATTCGGCGGTAACGTGATAACAACTCAGTGGCACAATGCTGTGAACTTTCTTAGTCAAACACCTCACTGAAACGTCTGTATCACAAGGTAAGTTATTTGTTATTATTATTTTGTACAATTATTTTAAATCTCGAACGAGAAGACGGATGTCGCATTTGACTCTTATACTAGTTAAGATGTACCATTAAAATCAGAATCCATCCGTTTCAATTAAAACCGCTCAGAGTAGAGTAAAATCAATAGTTGTATAAAAAAAAGTCCCATGACATTTATATGCGAGGTTCAGTGAACTTTATATATTTGGTAAAAAAATGATAAAACGCATGTTTTTGGCTTTTTTTCCCCCTTTTCGTTTGTGAATACAAACGTAAATATATATTAGTTCACGAAGCTAAAATATAAAGGATTAAGTATGACAAGAGAGAGAGAGAGAGAGAGAGAGAGAGATCTTCGCTCTTTTATGTTGAGCAATGTACTGACTACAATTTATCTGCTGTTTATTGGATTTGCCCCAAGGGCTTTTATACAAGGTTCAGTGAATTTCAGTCAGTTGAGAAGCATTCAAAAACCGAGTTTCGGCTGGTGGTATTGATTTTTTACATCAGTTGCTCACACGTTGGAGTGTTTGGTCATTATATTTGAACCCATTAGCCCATTTCGTTTCAACGCTAATTACACCTGGGGGGATGTCAAAATAAAGATTCAGATATTTTATTCGACTTAAACTTTACAGTTTTTCGTCTTACAAAAATGTATACATTTAATATAACAAAGAACACGTGACATGTTAATAATATCAAATACATGTACAAAATATTCACTCTCCCATACTTGTAGAACAGAACAGTACTTATAAAGTATTGAAAAAAAAATTAATTAACTAATTGAGGATGCCTTAAATTCAACAGGTCCTCTTTATATTTATGATAGAGAGAACCTTATTTTAAGAAAAAAAATATATCTCTACTGTAAAAAATATATCTCAATTTATTATTAATCATTCTTATTGCATTATTTATATTTATAACTAACATATCAATATTCTCAGACTTCATTAATTCAATAAATTTATGCATACTTGGGTTTTTTTATATAATATTTAGGAATAAATCGTCTTCTTATATCTGAGTACTTATTACAAATCAAAATAAAATGGTATTCGTCTTCTATATCCCTTGTATTACAAATTTGGCAATGTCTCTCACTTCTTTCAATCCTATCTCTAGAGTATCTTGCAGTCTCTATTCTTAAACAGTGTGCTGAAATTTTCAATCTTGTAATGTTTCTTCTTAAAATTTTGAATTTAATACTTCTAAATACATATCCGTTTGAAAGAGAGGCTTCAACTCTTTATACAAAGTAAGTACCCTATTATTTGATAAATCAGCATACCAAGACTGTATAAAAGTATCAATTAAACGTTGTTTGAAAACTGTAATACATTGCGTCGGAACAACTGAATGTGAGTCGTTCCAAACATTTGAAAAACCGTGTTCATTTAGCATCTCTTTCACTCTTTTAAGCCAGTTATGTTGACCTTCATTTAAATCATTCACAAGCATATTATATACTGCTTTAATAATATTTTCCGATTTTAACAATTTAAACCAATATTTAATAATATTAACGTACCTTACAATATACAATGGATAACGAGCTAGCTCACCATATACTGCAGCATTACTACTGGAAGATTTTACACCCATTATCAATTTACAAAATTTTAAATGAATTCTTTCCAATTCTTTGCATTTACTAAAACCCCATAACACACTACCATAATTCAAAATAGAACCTACAAACGAATCGAACAGCTGAAGTGATAACTTATGTTTTAAATCATATTTATTTATATTGTAACTCAGAACATTCATTAATTTTAATGCTTTCCCACATAACACTTGCTGATTTAATGTAATACCAAGATAACTGAAATTATCTACAACTTCTAACATTTTTCCATTATAAAACCACTCTTCTTGAGGTTTAGTTCTACCTTTTCTCCTGAAAACCATTACTTTTGTCTTCTCAGTATTTACTTCTAGCCCCCAATAATTACAATATTCGTTAAGTTTATCTAAACTTTCTTGTAAATTTTGAATGCTATCCCCAATTAAAACCATATCATCTGCAAATAATAACAGTATTAATGACAAATCTTCAATTGTTAAACCACTATTCACATCATTTAAAAGAAACAACTCCAAGTCTTCAATGAACAGAGAAAACATTATCGGGGAGACGATATCCCCTTGTTTCAAGCCAATTAGAATATCAATAAAATCAGAGTACGACCATTTAACCTTCACACATGCTTTAACTGATGTATACATAGACTTTACCATTTTTAACATTTTTCCGTTAAGGCCATTCCTGAATAATTTAAGCCAAAGAGCATTACGATTCACTGAATCAAAAGCTTTTTTTTAAATCAACAAATGTACAGTATAATCTTTTCTTGTTATTTAGCATTTTTTCTTTTATATTGTGTAAGATAAAAATAGCATCTATTGTAGATTGACCTTTCTTAAAACCAAATTGTGCATCAATAAACCTCAAAGTACAGTACAGCTCCAGGTCGTGTTTGCAACTATTGTAATGTAAAATGTAATGGAATTTGAATATCTTTTTTTTCTTTGGTCTTATTTTGATCATTGAGTGTCAGCAGATGAAATTTGTGAATTGGTATAATTGAGTCAAGAGATTAGGAATAATATGATAGCATTTTTATTCTACATGAGGCTATACGGAGCAGTGTTATATTTATATATTACTTTTATTTTATTTAGAATTGTTGAAGCATTTTATGAATATATGTATAGCAGTTACAAAATATAAGAGTATGTTTATAATCCATTTTTTTTAAATATTAATAAAAAAAATACATATATTTCTAATGGAAATTTAATTAAATAGTTTCAACTCCTCACACTTCTTATTATTTGATTACATGATAAGCGATATAAATTTAAGAGAGAGAGTATTGTTTCATTTATATATAAAAATCATATAGACATAGATGAGTAAATCACAGAGATCGAGCGAAATATAATTAAAGATTACTATCTTTTTTATTTTTATTAATTTAATAAAAAAGATCTAGAATGTTATTTTCACTGTAAGATTGTTGTTGTTACTGATGTAACATAAAGTGTCCTGTGTAAGGGTATTTCAATTTTAAAAGTTGAACATCTGCTATAAACATCTGTTGTATTTAAATTTCCATGACACTTCACAGCCAATATGAAATGTTATTTAAATTAAGTCCATTTCCCCGGCTCTACTTTCACTGATTTAATTCCAGATGGCTTGTGCTATTCTTTTTTATTCATTATACAAAAAAAATCTTAAGATCACACCCCCTCTCTCTCGCTCTCTTTCTCCTATTTAAATAGAACTGCTACGCACTTAGTGTCTCATTTTAGGCTTTTTTTCCCTAAAAAATGGAGCGACGAGGTTTTGGAACACCTCCGCCTATGTCAAAAGAACAAGCTCTATATAGGGAAGGTCTTAAATACCCTCATTACATCAGAAGACATCTTTTACAATCTGATTCTGATATAAATGAAAATCTGCTTCCATTTTTCATGGAACTATAGACTCAGTAGTGAGTCTAGTTCATGAGACAATGGAAACAATGGGAATAAAAATAGAATACAAAAAGAAATCTTTCAACGTATGATTTGTTTTACGAGAAAAAAATCGAACATGTTATAGGTACAGATATATTTGGTAAAGAATCTTACACAGGTCTCGTAATCGCATTTGATTATAGATTTGTTGCCCCCGAACCAGAAGATATCAAAATCAAATGGTTGCAAATTTGAACGGCCTATCCCATATGAGTTCACACAAGCCTAATAAAAAACAGGTCCTCTTAAGGACCCCTATCAACCAAATAATTTATGTTTGTTCTCTTTACAATATCTTTTTTTTTCTCTACTGTAGAGAACAGGTAGAAACCGGTAGGAACCGGATTTCCACCAATCATAATTCGCATTTATTTTTTGAAGCAGAAATAATAAAATTATGGGAAATGAAGTTTCTGCCTTTATGTATTTCATATAAAAATCCTTTGAATTTATCATTCAAAATAGTGTCATTAACCTATAAAGTTTGGAATCAAATATACCCCGATTTATAGCAGAAGATCCAATATACAGCAAGATACTAATTGGTTCTGATACTCGTCACGCTGATATCAAGTTTACGTCTCATTATTCCCTATTAGAATTATTAAAAAAGGAATCACGGTCAAAATATGTTGGTGCGCATTTTTTCTCACTATAATTCACGGGTCTCTTCAGGTCGGCTCGTGTCAGAACAGAACAGAAAAGAACAGAACATAATTTTATTTGACGTATACTAATACAGTACATAGTCATATAATCATGCATATAACTTGTATATATAAATTGAAAATCAAGTCACGTACACACACCATACAAATAAATTGAGAAAAAAAGTGAAAACTACTATGTTATATGAGAAATGAACAAATATCTCGACTGATAGTGAGGCAGAGCTATATTGAATATTTCCTAACAACAATCAATGAATTCCTATAAGTTAAAGATTCTCTAAGATATTTTGCTAAATCATACATTACTTTTTTATTTTTATTTTGCAAAAGTTGAGTTAATTTGAACATGTTTGGTTTATTATAATAATACAATTTAATATACTTTTTTCTTATGTTACTATAACAAGGATTTATTAGAACAAAATGATATTCATCTTCCAAATCATTTGAATTACAAAAAAACAAAACGCCTTTCATTTCTTGGTAAATAATTTGCTCCATATCTTCCAGTATGTATTTTAAGTGAATGAGCTGAAATTCTAATTCTTGATATATAAAATGGTAGGTTATAAGGAAGTACATCTAAATGTCCTTCATACTGCACATTTAATTTTATAGCATTATACAGATTCAAAACACCATTTGTTTCCTTGTCAAGTACCCAACCCTGTTTAAAATTATCAATAAGTCTGTTTCTAAAAGACAAAACCACTGATTTCATATCAAAACTTAATGGATTTTCAAACACAAAACTAAAACCATTAACATCCAACATTTCTTTAATATTACTAATCCAGTTTCTTTTCCCATTTATAAAATCAGTGTATGGCATTTCATAAACTTCTTTCATAATTATATTATATGTGTTTATTACATTATACCAGTATTTTAAATTTTTTACATAACGAGTAATATAAAGAGAATAACGCACCAATTCACCATATATAGCAACATTTGAAGTAGATTGTAATACATTTAAAATAGCCTTACAAAACTTTAAATGAATTCGTTCTATTGCTTTAGAGTTACTATAACCCCATATATGAGTATTGTAACCTAAAATAGAACCAATAAAGGCGTCAAACAACTGACAAAGTATGCTCGGTTTAATTTTAAATTTCCTACAATTTGAGAGTAAGCAGTTGAAAGCTTTAAGAGCTTTGCCAATAAGGTGCTCCTGGTTTAAAACAAAATTCCTGTGTAATTAAATATACATGTAGTTCCTAAATAATTAAAATCATTTACCACATCTAACTTTATGCTATCATGGAAATACTCCTCTCCGGGTAATAGATGACCACGTTTACGAAAAAAACATAACCTTTGTTTTATCAATGTTTACCTCCAAACTCCATTTATTGCAATAAGCATTTAATAATTCTTAGCTTCTGTTTAAATCTTCTGCTGTATTTCCCAGTATTATCATATCGTCCGCAAAAAGCATAAGTATTAAAGTAATATCACGAATGTTGAGACCAGATGTAATATCATCCTGTAAAAATAATTCAAACTCTTCTAGAAATAGAGAAAAAATATGGGCGAAATAATTTCTCCTTGTCTCAAGCCAATCGAATATTCAAAGAAATCAGAATAATCATTGCAATTTCGAACACAGGATTTTACTTTTTCATACATATCCTTCACAGTTTTTAATATTTTTTCTTGTATTCCAACTTTGTACAGTTTAAGCCGTAATGCATTTCTATAAATACAATCAAACGCTTTCTTAAAGTCCACAAATACACAATATAATCTTCTCTTATTATCATTTAAATATTTTTGTACTAAATTTAACAATATAAATTGAACATCTACAGTTGAGCGTCCTTTCCTGAAACCTAATTGAGCATCTGATATTATATTATACTTATCACAATATGATGAAATACGTTTATTTAATACAGCAGTGAACATTTTAGACAAGCAACTTACTTATGTAGTTCCACGATAATTATTAACAACATTTTTATCTTCCTTTTTATGTATAGGCACAATAATCCCTTCAGTCCATTTATCTGGGAAATAACCACTTTTTAAAATAGCATTAAATATATCACATATATGCGATGCTAGAATATCGACAGACTCGATAATGAATGGAACGGCACTGTGAGTAATTAGTGGATAAGTCTGAAGTCGCTCCCTTCTTTCGTTTATAATGAATCGCTCCTCAAACAAATTTCGGTACCAGCGTTTATTATATTGACCCGCGCTAATACACGTATACAAAAATAAATAGTTGAGCCCCATTCTTATACGTTTATCATGTGCTTTTAAACAAGTACCCGACAAATCACTCGGTATTAAATTTTGTCATAAAATTATACGCCCTAAAGCAATTACATAATAATACATGTAATAAAGGTGTTGTGATATACAGAAATAGGACATCGTTTTCTTCTAGTTATTAGCTAAAACATAATGAATACACACACCCCACTAGTAAGAAGTTAATTTTTTATTTGGTCACATTTTCAGATGTATGCATTAAAATGTAAAATTTACATCAAGTCTTGTTGAAAATACAAATAAATGGCCATATGTAATGTTATTTCCAGTTTACTGGAAAGATGCGATTGATATAAAAGTTGCAAAAAAAACAACAAAAAAAACTGGGATTTTTTTTACTAATTATTCAGATCATTAAGATATATTTTCTGCTTGACAGACCTGATAATTTAATGGCTAACCTGTGTTACACGTAATATCTTCTTTTCTGTTTTTCATCCTTTCAAAGATATAGTGATTTACGCATCTAATTGCTGCTTTCCGCCATGAAAGGTACTCATCTCAGACAGACGGACAAAATATATTATTTCACCCAATATGACAAGGTAACAGAGAGAACAGGTGGCTGGCATTAATAAGGAAATTTCTGACACATTCATAACATGTATGCGCATTCGGTCGTGTAATAGTTAAACGGGTGACGGCGAGCCTGTGGCATTCATTAATCATTAGAACATTCTCTCTAGGTCGATCTAAGGCCACTGTTCTGATTTTACACGCAGTTACAAGAGTATTCTTACAAACATCATTAATAAACCCCGTCATATATTCAAACCCGCTTTCCTAATCGGCAACCATCGCCGTGATGAATTATATAGCGTGTTAGTTCGTTCTTTTTTGCATTTATATTTATTTATGCTTATAATAACAACATACTATACGAATTACTTCGTTATCATCTCGTGCAGAATTTAATTGTTTACCCACTTACAAACAAGAGAGAGATGTTTTACATACACACACACACACACACACACACACACACTAAAACGTAGAGAGAGAGATACAGAGAGAGAGAGAGAGAGAGAGTTAGTTTATGTTTCACAGAGACACAACCACTTACTTTATAGTGCTTTTATTGCTTTATAGTGTTTTTATACAATATAAGGAACATTAATAACGGAATGAATTAAATTTAAAATTAGTTAGCAATTTTGTGTATATCGATCGCTCATTAGTCAAGCCCCTCTCACCCCAAGTGGTCAATCAACTCGGAGAGTTTCGCTTGCTTATCAGTACCGCATGATTCTACACGCGTTAACAGCATCAGCATGGAGATACAAACAACGTGTGAGGATCTGCAAAGGGGGTTTTACGGATGAAATAAATAGCGTAGCCTCCGAGCTAAAGATCAATCCCCGCCATACGCGTCTGTGTATCCGCACGTGGACAAATTTAAATTATCAGCCGATTCGTGGCATTTACTAGACTAGATATTATAATACAGATACCGTTTTAATATCGGTAAAGTTTATTTCTTGTATTCATTGAATATACGACCCACTACTAGAACCGATGTTATTATGTTCCGGCGTTAATCAGCGAGTATCCCAAATGATTTTCATAATAAGGCAGTAGTGTGATGGTGGTAGAAGTAGTAGAAAAAGTAGTGGTGATGATGGTTGTGGTAGTAGTAGAAATAGTTGTGCTAAGGTGAAAGTAGTAGAAATAGAAGTAGTTGCAATAGCAGTGGTGATGATGCTGGTGGTAATAGTTGTAGGAGTAGTAATAGTGGTGGTGGTGATTGTAGTAGAAGTAGTAGTAATAGTGGAGGTGATAATTGTAGTAGAAGTAGTAGTAATAGTGGTGTTGATAATTGTAGTAGAAGTAGTAGTAATAGTGGTGGTGATGATTGTAGTAGAAGTAGTAGTAATAGTGGTGGTGATGATTGTAGTAGAAGTAGTAGTAATAGTGGTGGTGATGATTGTAGTAGAAGTAGTAGTAATAGTGGTGGTGATGATTGTAGAAGAAGTAGTAGTAATAGTGGTGGTGATGATTGTAGTAGAAGTAGTAGTAATTGTGGTGGTGATGATTGTAGTAGAAGTAGAAGTAATAGTAGAGGTAATGATTGTAGTAGAAGTAGAAGTAATAGTAGAGGTAATGATTGTAGTAGAAGTAGTAGTAATAGTGGCGGTGATGATTGTAGTAGAAGTAGTAGTGATAGTGGTGGTGATGAGTGTAGTAGAAGTAGTAGTAATAGTGGCGGTGATGATTGTAGTAATAGTTGTGGTGATGATTGTAGTAGAAGTAGTAGTGATAGTGGTGGTGAAGATTGTCGTGGTAGTAATAGTAGAAGAAAAAGTTGTAATAATATTGGTGATGATGCTGGTGGTAATAGTAGTTGTAGTAGTGAATGGGGTGGTGGTAGTGGTGGTTATGTCGGTTGTGATGGTGGTGAAGTGGTGGTGGTTACGCGCTGATGGTGGTTGTGGTTGTGGTGTTTGTTGTGGTTGTTGTTGTAGTGGTGGTGATGTGTTGGTGGTATTTGTCGTGGTAGTGGTTTTGGTGGTTGTGGTGGGTATGTCGTTGGTGGTGATTGTGGTGGTTGTTGTGGTGGTTGTGGTAATGGTGGTGTTGTGATGTGGTGGTGGTGGTGTTTGTGGTGGTGGTGATGTGTTGTGTGGTGTGGTGGTGGTGATGTGGTGGTGGTGTGGTGTTTGTGGTGGTGGTGTTGTGGTGGTGGTGGTGATGTGGTGGTGGTGATGTCGTGGTGTTTTTGTGGTGGTGGTTGTGGTGGTGTGGTGGTGGTGATGTGGTGGTTGTGGTATTTGTTGTGGTAGTGGTGGTGGTGGATGTTGTGGTTATGTCGTTGGTGGTGGTGGTTTATGTTGGTGGTGGTGGTTGGTGGTGTGGTGGTGGTTATTTCGGTGGTGGTGGGTTTTGGTTGTGGTGGTGTGGTTGGGGGTTATGTCGGTGGGGTTTTGGGGGGGGGGGGTTACGTTGTTGATGGTGATAGAGGTGGTTGTGGTGGTGGTGGTAAGGTGGTTGGTGGTGGTTTTGGTTTTGGTGGTTTTGGTGGTGTTGATTGTTGTGGTTGTAACTAGTATAAGAGTCAAATGCGACATCCGTCTTCTCGTTCGAGATTTAAAATAATTGTACAAAATAATAATAACAAATAACTTACCTTGTGATACAGACGTTTCAGTGAGGTGTTTCACTAAGAAAGTTCACAGCATTGTGCCACTGAGTTGTTATCACGTTACCACCGAATATCGGTCTGGACATTTATACTGGGAATAACTAAGAGGGTAAATTTTAATTAGTGGCAACAACTCAATGTAACCATGATTTGCACGTGAAAGTACATGTATAATATACCGTTGGAAAGATTATTGATTTTTCTAACCAACAGTCTATTTTCGCACGATTTGCACGTGCAATAAAATTTTAGCAGGTCATTTAAATACATGTGGTTTTGTGTACTGGTTGTAAACATGGCTGGGTTGCATTGTGATTTGAGAGAGGAGCAAAGAGCTTAGTGCAAAATTGGTGGGTTATTGGGTAAATGCGCGTCAGAAATAAAAACGGATCTAGATTTAGTTTATGGAGAAAATGCCCTTCCATATCGTACAATTGCCAGGTGGGTGTCAATGTTTAAGGAAGGTAGAACTAATGTAAAGGATGAGCCACGCCCTGGGCGGCCAATATCCGCTACCTCTGGAAAAGACATCAGCACTGTCAAAGCCATAGCTGATGAAAATGGAAGATATACCGTGGAGGAGATAAGTGACATATCGGGCCTTAGTGCGTCATATGTGTTTTCCATCTTGAAAGAAAAGTTAAAGTTAAGGAAAGTGTGCGCCCGTTGGATCCCGCATTTGCTAATTTCTGACCAGAAAAGGGGACTTATTGACTAGATTTAAAGATCGAGACCCTAGACGCCTGAGAGAAATTGTCACAGGGGATGAAACGTGGCTTTATTTTTATTTATTTATTTTTTTTTGAGCCCGACAATAAACTCAGTAACAAAATGTGGGTAGGTGAAAACAGCCATCGCCCAGATGTTGCTCGACGTAGCAGGAGCGTTAAAAGAGTTATGTACGCTCTATTTTTTGACAGTGATGGAATAGTGGCCCGTGTCGCTGTGCCTGAGAGGGGTAGTGTCACTGGAACATTTTACCGTGACCACGTTCTCACTGCTGTAGTTAATCTCTACATTACAAAGAACCCAAGGTCCGGGGTGCGCAGGATCAAATTACTCCATGATAATGCACCTATGCACCGGTCAGCCTTGGTTCAAGCTTATTTAGAGGAGCAGAGAATTGAGGTTTTGCTACATCCCGCTTACAGTCCCGACCTCTCTCCTTGTGACTTTTGGTTAAATCCATACATCAAATCTTGCCTTTGCGGTCGCCGGTTCGAAACCCGTAGTGCCGTCGGAAGCGCTCTCTATCAGTGTATAAACAGTATACCAAAAGAACAGTTCAAAAATGCATTTTCGGAATGGAAAAATACATTTCTGAGGCTGGAAAAGTGTGTAGATATCCATGGTAATAGACTCTATAATCATTTTTCACAGGTATGACTTATTTATAAAAACGCGCTGCCGTTGCCGCTAATTAAAAAATGCCCCTCAACACAATCGACTCGGAAAAAACAGGAAATTACAGGATGAATCTTTTTTTTTTAAATATGACAATACAACAAAACATTGTACATATTATAAAATACTGGGTATTGCAAGTTTATGGATTTTTGTTGGTTGATATGTATATATCAACAAAAAGATATGTTAAGCCACTACCGTTCTTTACTTATGCTTACTTATTTTCAGTCAATAACATTGAAATTGAGGTTATTTACTTGTACATGCTGAACTCGTATCAATAGAAAGTTTTGCCGGGACCTTTTCTCATATAGAAAGAGAATATCTCCGACTTTAGCTTATACGTATTTAAATAGGCAGATATTTTTATACACACCCGAATATCACAAATATGTGAAAAGATGAGACCATGAAGTGAATTTTTGAGACTCTTAAGAATACTTAGTTGTATAAAAGAAAGGAAAATAAAAGATATCACATGGTGTACACGAAACGTAGAAGAAAATATCATTTTGACAGCGAACCCTATGGCTTTTCAACTGACTTTTCGAGTTCCTTGTAAATTTGATTTGTGAATGGGTCGGGGGCGAGAGATGTTCAATATTTCAGAGAGTTTGAACGGTCACGCTACAACGAAGATATCTCCAAGTGGATACAATGTTCAGTGTAGTAAAATGCCTATTGAATGGTTAGAGCGGAGGGTACGGGCGTCTCACAACTGGAGCAATTCATTGCGACAATTTAAGAAGTATTGATTATTAAAATCTAAACTAAAATGTCCCTGTATGCAAATGAACACATGTTTAATAGCGTGCCCCCAAAAAATTTATTTGCCACCAAAAGAAACAGTAATAGTCTAGCGACAACTAGAAATATTGATTATCACAAGCTAAAATGTCAATGACCCAATATATGCTAATGAACACCTGCTAATTAGCATATTAATTAGCATTTAATTACCCCCATCGAAACCTGACTTAATTACCCCCATCGAAACCTCCTTACTACTCTTACAAATTCACAAAACTTTTTAGACAAGCCAACACTAAGTCTTGAAATATTTACGGGAAAGATACACTTCATTTACTTTTGCAGTATGAATCTGAACTAAACAGTTAATTTCAGTGCATTTTCTGCTTGGAAGGTTTGAGTTCGATCAACGAAGGGTCGTTAAAAATATTAATATAGCTCCCTTGCTTTCAAGACGCAATGCGCATATGTGTAGTTTCAGGACTGGTTGGTCTGGTGTCACTGTAATGCGACTATGTGTTGCATCATACCACTTTTCTACATGTATGTCTCATTTACATTCATAAATGACTAAAATGTTGTCTTTTATTCATTAAAGATTCATAAAAGAGACCGAAATACTGCCGCTGGGACATAAAAGCAGCTCGTTC
>CM037786.1:42075872-42125872 GCA_021229015.1 Solen grandis | reverse complement strand
TTGATCAAATGACCACAGTCCAAAGTTTGATCCTCTTATCAAACAATTGTATATCCATATGTTTCCTCTTTTTTGCTGCTCCTGACTTTATTTTTTGTTCAATCTTCATCATTATTTCACTGTTTATGCATTTTTATCAATCAAATAAAATCATAGAAAAAAAATCACCCATAATATGCAAAGGTCAAGGTCATATACCAATTATTATTATTTATATCGGCATAAAATAGCTCCAAATCTAAAAATATTTTATAGAAAGTATATGAACAAAAGTTTGAGGTTGTGAGGAGATCTTTCCATAAATGTTTAGTTTTTGAAGATCGGACTTCATTTGATCAAATGACCACAGTCCAAAGTTTGATCCTCTTATCAAACAATTGTATATCCATATGTTTCCTCTTTTTTGCTGCTCCTGACTTTATTTTTTGTTCAATCTTCATCATTATTTCACTGTTTATGCATTTTTATCAATCAAATAAAATCATAGAAAAAAAATCACCCATAATATGCAAAGGTCAAGGTCATATACCAACTATTATTATTTATATCGGCATAAAATAGCTCCAAATCTAAAAATATTTTATAGAAAGTATATGAACAAAAGTTTGAGGTTGTGAGGAGATCTTTCCATAAATGTTTAGTTTTTGAAGATCGGACTTCATTTGATCAAATGACCACAGTCCAAAGTTTGATCCTCTTATCAAACAATTGTATATCCATATGTTTCCTCTTTTTTGCTGCTCCTGACTTTATTTTTTGTTCAATCTTCATCATTATTTCACTGTTTATGCATTTTTATCAAACAAATAAAATCCTAGAAAAAAAAACAAGCATAATATGCAAAGGTCAAGGTCATATACCAATTATTATTATTTTTTTCGGCATAAAATAGTTCCAAATCTAAAAATATTTTATAGAAAGTATATGAACAAAAGTTTTAGTCTGTGAAGAGATCTTTCCATTGGTGTTTAGTTTTTGAAGATCTGACTTCATTTGATCAAATAACCTTAGTCCAAAGTTTGATCCTTTTATCAAACAATTGTAAATCCGTATGTTTCCTCTTTTTTGCAGCTCCTGACCTTATTTTTTGTTCAATCTTCATCATATTTTCACTGTTTATGCATTTAAATAATACAAACAAACTCATAGTGAAAATATGCAAAGGTCAAGGTCATAATACCGATTATTGTTATTTTTATCGGCACAAAATAGCTTCAAATCTAAAAATATTTTAAAGAAGGTATATGAACAAATGTTTGAGTTTGTGAAGAGATCTTTCCATTGGTGTTTAGTTTTTGAAGATCGGACTTCATTTGATAAAATTACTACAGTCGAAAGTTTGATCCTTTTATCAAACAATTGTAAATCCATATGTTGCTTCTTTTTTGCAGCTCCTGACTTTATTTTTGTTCAATCTTCATCATTTTTTCACTGTTTATGCATTAAAATAATACAAATAAACTCATAGTAAATAACGATGAAAATATGCAAAGGTCAAGGTCATAATACCGATTATTTTTATCGGCACAAAATAGCTTCAAATCTAGAAATATTTTATAGAAAGTATATGAACAAAAGTTCTAGTTCGTGAAGAGATCGTTCTAATGATGTTTAGTTTTTGAAGATCGGACTTAATTTGATCAATTAACAAAAATATTCGAATAAAGTTAATATCAATCAATTATGTCTGCAGTTGAAACCAGTACTCTTACTAGTCAAGTTAAAGCGAAAACCAAGATGCCGCTTTGCGGTTCTAGTTAGGTTTTCGCATCGCTGGGCGAAAACCTATTGTTCTTCTTCTGTTTTATTTTTTTTTTTATTATTTTTCCGCCGGTTTTTGTGAACGGCATATCGCCATGACAGAAAAAAGGCACAATTATGAAATTTCTACCAGTTTTTTCTACTTATATGAACTTAATCCTTACGTTGAGAAAATTTTCATTTTTGTCTTACTTTTCCCGCCAGGGGGCGTTTTGCATGAAATTTATTAATGGCTAATAACTCACTTATTTGAGGTCCGATTCAAATGCGGTTTTTTGTATTCTGTTCCTTGTTGATAGCCAAATAAAATATGATAGGTTTCGAGGGTACGTGTCGCTGAAAGTATTTGAGCTACAGAAGGTTGAAAGTTCGAACCTCGCAAAAAACTGTGCAAATGAGGGTAGGTCTACGAAAAACCTATCCATTTTTCTTAGAGATCAGAAAGATGAATTCTGTTTGCTGCAAATGATTTGCAAGACATATGCGCACAAAATATATGGGGTGGCGAATTTAAGAAATGTATGGTTTGTCCTCTGCAAATGGTCAAACTTCACTAAATTTTAGGAAAAGTAAAAGTTTCAAAAACATGTTTTTTATCGCTTCTGACTTTATTTTTTGTTAATTCTTCATGATATTTTCACAAGTTATGTATTGTTATGTCTGAAAGGGGATCACAATTAAAAATTTTAAAAATAATTGAAAAGGTCAAGGTCATGTCACGAATCTTGTGTTTTTATTCGGCCCCAAATAGCTCAAAAACTAAAAATATTTCTTTGAGAGTATATGAACAAAAGTTTTAGTTATTCAAGAGCTCTTTCCAGTGATGTTTAGTTTTTGAAGATCGGACTTGATTTGGTCATTTTACGGCAGTCCAAAGTTTGATCCTTTTTTGGAATAATTGTAAATCAGTTTTTATGCTTCAAATTGTGATATATAAGAAATAGAATGTTCGACTAGTGCGACTTGCGTACTTGATTGAACTATTTGCTGCATTGCTAGGTACCTAATGGTAAAATTTTAATCAATTTTGTTTCTCATTTTGCCGCTAGGGGGCGCTTAGCTTGAAAGCACTCTTCTACTTATAACTCAAAAGTTAAAGCCTGATCCAAATGCGGTTTATTGCATTATGTTTCTTGTTGATAGCCTAATAAAATATGATAGTTTATAGGTATGAGTGGCTGAAACCCTTTGAGCTAGCAACGGAAGGTTGAAAGTTCGAACCTCGCAAAAAACTGTGCAGATGAGGGTATGTGTACGAAAAACCTATCCGTTTTTGTTAGACATCAGATAGAATAATTCTGTTTGCTGCAAATGATTTGCAAGACATATACGCACAAAATATATGGGGTAGCCAATTTAATAAATGCATGGTTTGTCCTCTAGAAATGGTCAAACTTCACTAAATTTTAGGAAAAATTAAAATTTCGAAAAGATGTTTTTTGTCGCTCCTGACTTTATTTTTAGTTCATTCTTCATGATATTTTCACAAGTTATGTATTGTTATGTTTGAAAGGGCCTCACAATTAAAAAGTTAAAATGAAATTTCAAAGGTCAAGGTCATATTACGATAATTGTGTTTTTATTCGGCTCCAAATAGCTCCAAAACAAAAAATATTTTATTGAAAGTATATAAGAAAAGTTTTAGTTCTTGAATAGCCCTTTCCAGTGATGTTTAGATTTTGAAGATCGGACTTGATTTGGTCATTTTACGGCAGTCTAAATTTTGATTCTATTTAGAACAATTGTAAATCAGTTTTTATGCTTCAAATTGTGATATATAAGGAATAGAATGTTCGACTAGTGCAACTTGTATGCTTCATTGAACCATTTGCTGCATTTTTAGGTACCTAATATTAAAATTTTACTCAATTTTGTTTCTCATTTTGCTGCTAGGGGGCGCTTGGCTTGAAATCTCCCTTTATTACTAAAATAATTAAAGTCTGATTTTTATGCAATTTTTTGCATTCTGTTCCTTGGTGACATCAATTTGAAACAACACTAAAATATTTATGCGATATTTCATGAAAATGATAGTAATTCATTGCAACATTAGTTCGTTATAATGTTAAGTGGCATATCGCATTGTCGCGTGTCATTTTATACTGTTGTGTGTCATTTGCAATTGTTGTTTATCGAGTACGATTGTCGTATGTCACCCTCATAAAGCAAGAGACACATATAATGTTGCAGTACCCGAAGTCTGTAAAAAAAGTTTTCAAGTTAGCGACTACATTACAGACAGGTAATACTTAAAAGTATTCTTCTTGGTAAAAAGTCTGCTTAAACATTGCGACAAAAATGTTTGAAAGATCACTGTATTCAACAGTATTCAAAAAGCCATTGAACGAAGAAATATGTTTTTCGAAACATGTGACTCGTGAACTGAATGGAATTGCTTTTGCGAAAACCGATGATATCGCAATAGCGATTCTAGTTTTTTTTTTTTTTATTATTATTTTTCCGTCTCTTTTTTGTGAACGGCATATCAACAAGATAGGAAACAGTCACAGTTCTGATTTTTTTACCAGTTTTGTCCTAGGATCTGAATTTGATCCTAACGTCGAGAAAATTTTCATTTTTGTCTTAATTTTGCCGCTAGGGGGCGTTTTGTAAAAGTGACTAAGGGCTAATAACTCTGTTATTTGAAGTCCATTTGAAATGCGGTTTTTTGCATTGCGTTCCTTGTCAGTTACTTAATAAAAAATGATAGTTTTCAAAAAGTTGCGTATATATAACTTTCGTGCTACAGGAGGTTGAATGTTCGAATCTCGAAAAAACTGTGAAATGAGGGTAGGTCTGCAAAAATTTATCCACGTCTTTCAGGAATGAGATAGGAGAATTTTGTTTGTTGCATATGATTCGCAAGACATATACGCACAAAATATATAGTGTGGCGATTTTGAGAAATGCATGGTTTGTCCACAGTATGCGGTCAAACTTTACCAATATTTTCGAAAAGTCAACATTTTCAAAGCATGACTTTTAATGTTATTTGCAGCTCCTGACTTTATTTTTTATTCAATCTTCATATTTTTTCACTGTTAATGCAGTTTTATAAAACAAATAAAATCATGGAAAAAAAATCAGCCATAATATGCAACGGTCAAGGTCATATACCAATTATTATTATTTTTATCGGCATAAAATACCTCAAAATCTAAAAATATTTTATAGAATGTATATGAACAAAAGTTTTAGTCTGTGAAGAGATCTTTTCATTGGTGTTTAGATTTTGAAGATCGGACTTCATTTGATCAAATGACCACAGTCCAAAGTTTGATCCTCTTATCAAACAATTGTATATCCATACGTTTCCTCTTTTTCGCTGCTCCTGACTTTATTTTTTGTTCAATCTTCATCATTATTTCACTGTTTATGCATTTTTATAAAACAAATAAATTCATAGAAAAAAATCAAGCATAATATGCAAAGGTCAAGGTCATATACCAATTATTATTATTTTTATCGGCATAAAATAGCTCCAAATCTAAAAATATTTTATAGAAAGTATATGAACAAAAGTTTTAGTTCTTTAAGAGCTCTTTCCAGTGATGTTTAGTTTTTGAAGGTCGGACTTGATTTGGTCATATTACGGCAGTCCAAAGTTTGATCCTTTTTTGGAATAATTGTAAATCAGTTTTTATGCTTCAAATTGTGATATATAAGAAATAGAATGTTCGACTAGTGCGACTTGCGTACTTGATTGAACTATTTGCTGCATTGCTAGGTACCTAATGGAAAAATTGTAATCAATTTTGTTTCTCATTTTGCCGCTAGGGGGCGCTTAGCTTGAAAGCACTCTTCTACTTATAACTCAAAAAGTTAAAGCCTGATCCAAATGCGGTTATTGCATTATGTTTCTTGTTGATAGCCTAATAAAATATGATAGTTTCTAGGTATGAGTGGCTGAAACTTTTTGAGCTAGCAACGGAAGGTTGAAAGTTCGAACCTCGCAAAAAACTGTGCAGATGAGGGTATGTGTACGAAAAACCTATCCGTTTTTGTTAGACATCAGATAGAAGAATTCTGTTTGCTGCAAATGATTTGCAAGACATATACGCACAAAATATATGGGGTAGCGAATTTAATAAATGCATGGTTTGTCCTCTAGAAACGGTCAAACTTCACTAAATTTTAGGAAAAATTAAAATTTCGAAAAGAGTTTTTTGTCGCTCCTGACTTTATTTTTAGTTCATTCTTCATGATATTTTCACAAGTTATGTATTGTTATGTTTTAAAGGGCCTCACAATTAAAAAGTTAAAATGAAATTTCAAAGGTCAAGGTCATATTACGATAATTGTGTTTTTATTCGGCTCCGAATAGCTCCAAAACAAAAAATATTTTATTGAAAGTATATAAACAAAAGTTTTAGTTCTTGAATAGCCCTTTCCAGTGATGTTTAGGTTTTGAAGATCGGACTTGATTTGGTCATATTACGGCAGTCCAAAGTTTGATCCTTTTTTGGAATAATTGTAAATCAGTTTTTATGCTTCAAATTGTGATATATAAGGAATAGAATGTTCGACTTGTATCTTCATTGAACCATTTGCTGTTTCTAGGTACCTAATAGTAAAATTTTACTCAATTTTTTTCTTTTTTTAAAGGTTTTGATTTTCATTTTTTTGGTAATCAATTTGAAACAACACTAAAATATTTATGCGATATTTCATGAAAATGATAGTAATTCAATGCAACATTAGTTCGTTATAATGTTAAGTGGCATATCGCATTGTCGCGTGTCATTTTATACTGTTGTGTGTCGTTTGCAATTGTTGTTTATCGAGTACAATTGTCGTATGTCATCCTCATAAAGCAACACACACATATAATGTTGCAGTACCCGAAGTCTGTAAAAAAAGTTTTCAAGTTTGCGACTACATTACAGACAGGTAATACTTAGAAGTATTCTTCTTGGTAAAAAGTCTGCTTAAACATTGCGACAAAAATGTTTGAAAGATCACTGTATTCAACAGTATTCAAAAAGCCATTGAACGAAGAAATATGTTTTTTGAAACATGTGACTCGTGAACTGAATGGAATTGCTTTTGCGAAAACCGATGATATCGCATTAGCGATTCTAGTTTTTTTTATTTTTCTAACCCTTTTTTGTGAACGGCATAGCTCCGAGGTTAGAAAAGCCACATCTATGAAACTTTTATCAGTAATAACCACGTGCTTGAAGATGATCCTAACGTCGAGATAATTTTCATTTTTGTTTTGATTGTCCCGCCAGGGGGCGTTTTATATGAAAATGTTTAATAAGCAATATCTCAATTATTTGATGTCCGATTCAAATGCGGTTTTTTGCATAATGTTCCTTGTAAATAGCCCAATAAAATATGATAGTTTCAAAAATTTGCGTATATAAAACTTTCGTGCTACAGGAGGTTGAAAGTTCGAATCTCGCAAAAAACTGTGAAATAAGGGTAGGTCTACCAAAAACGTGCCCATTTTATTCAGAGATGAGATAGAAGAATTTTGTTTGTTGCATATGATTCGCAAGACATATACGCACAAAATATATGGTATGGCGATTTTGAGAAATGCATGGTTTGTCCACAGTACGAGGTCAAACATAACCAATATTTTCGAAAAATCAACATTTTAAAAGCATGACTTTTAAGGTTATTTGCAGCTCCTGACTTTATTTTTTGTTCAATCTTCATCATTTTTTCACTGTTAATGCATTTTTATAAAACAAATAAAATCATAGAAAACAAATCAAGCACAATATGCAAAGGTCAAGGTCATATACCAATTATTATTATTTATATCGGCATAAAATAGCTCCAAATCTAAAAATATTTTATAGAAAGTATATGAACAAAAGTTTTAGTCTGTGAAGAGCTCTTTCCATTGGTGTTTAGTTTTTGAAGATCGGACTTCATTTGATCAAATGACCACAGTCCAAAGTTTGATCCTCTTATCAAACAATTGCATATCCATATGATTCCTCTTTTTTGCTGCTCCTGACTTTATTTTTTGTTCAATCTTAATCATTATTTCACTGTTTATGCATTTTTATCAAACATATAAAATCATAGAAAAAATCAAGCATAATATGCAAAGGTCAAGGTCATATACCAATTATTATTATTTTTATCGGCATAAAACAGCTCCAAATCTAAAAATATTTTATAGAAAGTATATGAACAAAAGTTTTAGTCTGTGAAGAGATCTTACCATTGGTGTTTAGTTTTTGAAGATCGGACTTCATTTGATCAAATTACCACAGTCCAAAGTTTGATCCTCTTATCAAACAATTGTATATCCATATTCTTACACTTTTTTGCTGCTCCTGAATTTATATTTTTGTTCAATCTTCATCATTGTTTCACTGTTTATACATTTTTATAAAACAAATAAATTCATAGAAAAGAAATCAAGCATAATATGCAAAGGTCAAGGTCATATACCAATTATTATTATTTTTATCGGCATAAAATAGCTCCAAATCTAAAAATATTTTATAGAAAGTATATAAACAAAAGTTTTAGTCTGTGAAGAGATCGTTCCATTGGTGTTTAGTTTTTGAAGATCGGACTTCATTTGATCAAATGACCATAGTCCAAAGTTTGATCCTCTTATCAAACAATTGTATGTCCATATGTTTCCTCTTTTTTGCTGCTCCTGACTTTATTTTTTGTTCAATCTTCATCATTATTTCACTGTTTATGCATTTTTATAAAACAAATAAATTCATAGAAAAAAAATCAAGCATAATATGCAAAGGTCAAGGTCATATACCAATTATTTTTATTTTTATCGGCACAAATAGCTTCAAATCTAAAAATACTTTATAGAAAGTATATGTAGAAAAGTTTTAGTCTGTGAAGAGATCTTTCAATTGGTGTTTAGTTTTTGAAGATCGGACTTCATTTGATCAAATTACCACAGTCCAAAGTTTGATTTTTTTTATCAAACAATTGAAAATTCATATGTTTCTTCTTTTTTGCAGCTCCTGACTTTATTTTAGTTCAATCTTCATCATTTTTTCACTGTTTATGAAGTTAAATAATACAAATAAACTCATAGTAAATAACGATGAAAATATGCAAAGGTCAAGGTCATAATACCGATTATTGTTATTTTTATCGGCACAAACTAGCTTCAAATCTAAAAATATTTTATAGAAAGTATATGAACAAAAGTTTTAGTTCGTGAAGAGGTTTTTTTTGAAATGGACTTCATTTGATCAATTAACAACAATATTCGAATAAAATTAATATCAATCAATTATGTCTGCAGTTGAAACCAGTACTTTTTAAAAGAAAACCGAGGCCGCTTTGCGGTTCTAGTTTTTTTTTATTTTTCTAACCCTTTTTTGTGAACGGCATAGCTCCGAGGTGAGAAAAGCCACATCTATGAAACTTTTATCAGTAATAACCACGTTCTTGAAGATGATCCTAACGTCGAGATAGTTTTCATTTTTGTTTTGATTTTCCCGCCAGGGGGCGTTTTATATGAAAATGTTTAATAAGCAATATCTCAATTATTTGAGGTCCGATTCAAATGCAGTTTTGACATAATGTTCCTTGTAAATAGCCCAATAAATATGATAGGTTCCAAAAATTTGCGTATATAAAACTTTCGTGCTACAGGAGGTTGAAAGTTCGAATCTCGCAAAAACTGTGAAATAAGGGTAGGTCTACCAAAAACCTACCCATTTTATTCAGAGATGAGATAGGAGAATTTTGTTTGTTGCATATGATTCGCAAGACATATACGCACAAAATATATGGGGTGGCGAATTCGGGAAATGCATGGTTTGTCCACAGTACGCGGTCAAACTTAACCATTTTTTTCGAAAAATCAACATTTTAAAAGCATGACTTTTAAGGTTATTTGCAGCTCCTGACTTTATTTTTTGTTCAATCTTCATCATGATTTCACTGTTTATGCATTTTTATTATACAAATAAAATCATAGAAAAAAACAGCGAAGATATGCAAAGGTCAAGGTCATACACCAATTATTGTTATTTTTATCGGCATAAAATAGCTCTCAATCTAAAAATATTTTATAGAAAGTATATGAACAAAAGTTTTAGTTTGTGAAGAGATCTTTCCATTGGTGTTTAGTTTTTGAAGATCGGACTTCATTTGATCAAATTACCACAGTCCAAAGTTTGATCCTTTTATCAAACAAGTGTAAATCCGTATGTTTCCTCTTTTTTGCTGCTCCTGACTTTATTTTTTGTTCAATCTTCATCATTATTTCACTGTTTATGCATTTTTATTATACAAATAAAATCATAGAAAAAAAACAGCGAAGTTATGCAAAGGTCAAGGTCATACACCAATTATTGTTATTTTTATCGGCATAAAATAGCTCTCAATCTAAAAATATTTTATAGAAAGTATATGAACAAAAGTTTTAGTTTGTGAAGAGATCTTTCCATTGTTGTTTAGATTTTGAAGATTGGACTTCATTTGATCAAATAACCTCAGTCTAAAGGTTGATCCTTTTATCAAACAATTGAAAATCCATGTTTCCTCTTTTTTGCTGCTCCTGACTTTATTTTTTGTTAAATCTTCATCATGTTTTCACTGTTTATGCATTTTTATGATACAAATAAAATCATAGAAAAAAAACAGCGAAGTTATGCAAAGGTCAAGGTCATACACCAATTATTGTTATTTTTATCGGCATAAAATAGCTCTCAATCTAAAAATATTTTATAGAAAGTATATGAACAAAAGTTTTAGTTTGTGAAGAGATCTTTCCATTGTTGTTTAGATTTTGAAGATTGGACTTCATTTGATCAAATAACCTCAGTCTAAATTTTGATCCTTTTATCAAACAATTGTAAATTCGTATGTTTCCTCTTTTTTGCTGCTCCTGACTTTATTTTTTGTTAAATCTTCATCATGTTTTCATTGTTTATGCATTTTTATTATACAAATAAAATCATAGAAAAAAAACAGCGAAGTTATGCAAAGGTCAAGGTCATACACCAATTATTGTTATTTTTATCGGCATAAAATAGCTCTCAATCTAAAAATATTTTATAGAAAGTATATGAACAAAAGTTTTATTTTGTGAAGAGATCTTTCCATTGTTGTTTAGATTTTGAAGATTGGACTTCATTTGATCAAATAACCTCAGTCTAAAGTTTGATCCTTTTATCAAACAATTGTAAATTCGTATGTTTCCTCTTTTTTGCTGCTCCTGACTTTATTTTTTGTTCAATCTTCATCATGTTTTCACTGTTTATGCATTTAAATAATACAATTAAATCACAGTAAATAACGATGAAAATATGCAAAGGTCAAGGTCATAATACCGATTATTGTTATTTTTATCGGCACAAAATAGCTTCAAATCTAAAAATATTTTATAGAAAGTATATGAACAAAAGTTTTAGTTCGTGAAGAGATTTTTCCATTGGTGTTTAGTTTTTGAAGATAGGACTTCATTTGATCAAATTACCACAGTCCAAAGTTTGATCCTTTTATCAAACAATTGAAAATCCATATGTTTTTTCTTTTTTGCAGCTCCTGACTTTATTTTTTGTTCAATCTTCATCTTTATTTCACTGTTTATGCATTTAAATATTACAAATAAATCTTAGTAAATTATGATTAAAACTTGCAAAGGTCAAGGTCATAAGACCGATTATTGTTGAAACCAGTACTCTTACTAGTCAAGTTAAAAGCGAAAACCAAGATGCCGCTTTGCGGTTCTAGTTAGGTTTTCGCACCTCGCAGTGCGAAAACCTATTGTTCTTCTTCTGTTTTATTTTTTTAGGTTTTCGCATCGCAGTGCGAAAACCTATTGTTCTTCTTCTGTTTCTTTTTAGGTTTTCGCCTCTGCAGGGCGAAAACCTATTGTTCTTCTTCTGTTTTATTTTTTGGGTTTTCGCATCGCAGTGCGAAAACCCTTTGTTCTTGTTCTGTTTCTTTTTTTTTTTTTTTTTTCTAACCCTTTTTTGTGAACGGCATAGCTCCAAGGTGAGAAAAGCCACATCTATGAAACTTTTATCAGTAATAATCACGTATTTGGAGATGATCCTAACGTCGAGAAAATTTTCATTTTTGTTTTGATTTTCCCGCCAGGGGGCGTTTTATATGAAAATGTTTAATAAGCAATATCTCAATTATTGAGGTCCGATTCAAATGCGGTTTTTGCATAATGTTCCTTGTAAATAGCCCAATAAAATATGATAGGTTCCAAAAATTTGCGTATATAAAACTTTCGTGCTACAGGAGGTTGAATGTTCGAATCTCGCAAAAACTGTGAAATAAGGGTAGGTCTACCAAAAACCTACCCATTTTATTCAGAGATGAGATAGGAGAATTTTGTTTGTTGCATATGATTCGCAAGACATATACGCACAAAATATATGGGGTGGCGAATTTGTGAAATGCAGGGTTTGTCCACAGTACGCGGTCAAACTTAACCAATATTTTCGAAAAATCAACATTTTAAAAGCATGACTTTTAAGGTTATTTGCAGCTTCTGACTTTATTTTTTGTTCCATCTTCATCATTATTTTACTGTTTATGCAATTTTATTATACAAATAAAATCATAGAAAAAAAAACAGTGAAGATATGCAAAGGTCAAGGTCATATACCAATTATTGTTCTTTTTATCGGCATAAAATAGTTCTCAATCTAAAAATATTTTATAGAAAGTATATGAATAAAAGTTTTAGTCTGTGAAGAGATCTTTCCATTGGTGTTTAGTTTTTGAAGATCGGACTTCATTTGATCAAATTACCACAGTCCAAAGTTTGATCCTTTTATCAAACAATTGTAAATCCGCATGTTTCCTCTTTTTTGCAGCTCCTGACTTTATTTTTTGTTCAATCTTCATCATGTTTTCACTGTTTATGCATTTAAATAATACAAATAAATCGTAGTAAATAACGATGAAAATATGCAAAGGTCAAGGTCATAATACCGATTATTGTTATTTTTATCGGCACAAAATATCTTCAAATTTAAAAATATTTTATAGAAAGTATATGAACAAAAGCTTTAGTTGTGAAGAGATCTTTCCATTGGTGTTTAGTTTTTGATGATCGAACTTCATTTGATCAAACTACCACAGTCCAAAGTTTGATCCTTTTATCAAACAATTGTAAATCCGCATGTTTCCTCTTTTTTGCAGCTCCTGACTTATTTTTTGTTCAATCTTCATCATTTTTTCACTGTTTATGCATTTAAATAATACAAATAAACTCATAGTAAATAACGATGAAAATATGCAAAGGTCAAGGTCATAATACCGATTATTGTTATTTGTTTCGGCACAAAATAGCTTCAAATCTAAAAATATTTTATAGAAAGTATATGAACAAAAGTTTTAGTCTGTGAAGAGATCTTTCCATTGGTGTTTAGGTTTTGAAGATTGGACTTCATTTGATCAAATTACCTCCGTCTTAAGTTTGATCCTTTTATCAAACAATTGTAAATCCGTATGTTTCCTTTATTTGCTGCTCTTGACTTTATTTTTTGTTCAATCTTCATCATGTTTTCACTGTTTATGCATTTAAATAATACAAATAAATCATAGTAAATAACGATGAAAATATGCAAAGGTCAAGGTCATAACACCGATTATTGTTATTTTTATCGGCACAAAATAGCTTCAAATCTAAAAATATTTTATAGAAAGTATATGAACAAAAGTTTTAGTTTGTGAAGAGATCTTTTCCATTTATGTTTAGTTTTTGAAGATAGGACTTCATTTGCTCAAATTACCACAGTCCAAAGTTTGATCCTTTTATCAAACAATTGTAAATCAGTATGTTTCCTCTTTTTTGCAGTTCATCATTTTTTCACTGTTTATGCATTTAAATAATACAAATAAACTCATAGTAAATAACGATGAAAATATGCAAAGGTCAATTTTGTTATTTTTGGCATAAAATAGCTTCAAATCTAAAAATATTTTAAAGAAAGTATATGAACAAAGTTTTAGTCTGTGAAGAGATCGTTCTAAGTGTTTAGGTTTTGAAGGTCGGACTTCATTTGATCAATTTACAACAGTCCAAAGTTTGATCCTTAATCGAAAAATCGTGAATCAGTATGTTACCTGAATTATATTTGCATTATTTAATTTGCTAAACATATATACAGAGAATATTTGGGTAAGCGAGTTAAGGGTATGTATTGTTTGTCAACAGCATGCGGCAAACGTCCCTAATTGGATGAATTACAATTTCAAAAACATAAGTTTTTAGTGTGTGTCTTATTTTGTCTCTTTGTTCAAGCTTCATCATTTTCTCCACTGGTTGTATAGTTTTATGATACACAGATTCTCATAAATCAAAAATTAAACAGTATTTTCATTGGTCAAGGTTATATAACGATAATTGCCATTTTCTTCAGCTCAAAATAGATCCAAATTTCTTGCGTGATCATTCTCTAAGCAATAACTTTTAAACTTAACCACAGTGTTCTTTCCTAAATTCGGGCAAGAAGGTTAACATATGTTATCAGCCTATTATATATTGAGTTTTTCCCCATGAATATCAAAAAAAAGAAGAAAAATATATCGCACTTCATTTCTTATCTTCAAACTTTATATTTTCATTTTTTTTACCACACTCTCTCGATCAAATTCGATTAAGGCTGTTATCATCAAATAACGTCAGGAGATATCCCTTTGTAATATAATACACGATTGTTTTGTATTAAGTATCTTCTTTTTTCAAACTTTCTATTTGACTTTTATATCTTAATAATATTCGAATAAAGTTAATATCAATCAATTATGTCTGCAGTTGAAGCCAAAACTCTTGCTAGTCAAGTTAAAAGCGAAAACCAAGATGCCGCTTTGCGGTTCTAGTTAGGTTTTCGCATCGCTTGCGAAAACCTATTGTTCTTCTTCTGTTTTATTTTTTTTTTTTTTATTATTATTTTTCTAACCTTTTTTTGTGAACGGCATATCACCATGATAGAAAAAAGTCACATTTCTGATTTTTTTACCAGTTTTGTCCTATGATCTGAATTTGATCCTAACGTTGAGAAAATTTTCATTTTTGTCTTAGTTTTGCCGCTAGGGGGCGTTTTGTAAAAGTTACTAAGTGCTAATAACTCTGTTATTTGAGGTCCGATTCAAATGCGGTTTTTTGCATTGTGTTCCTTGTTAGAAACTTAATAAAATATAATAGTATCCAAAAATTTGCGTATATAAAACTTTCGTGCTACAGGAGGTTGAACGTTCGAATCTCGAAAAAACGGTGAAATGAGGGTAGGTCTACGAAAAAAGTCCCCATTTTATTCAGAGATGAGAGAGGGGAATTTTATTTGTTGCATATGATTCGCAAGACATATACGCACAAAATATATGGTGTGGCAATTTTGAGAAATGCATGGTTTGTCCACAGTACGCGGTCAAACATAACCAATATTTTCGAAAAATCAACATTTTAAAAGCATGACTTTTAAGGTTATTTACAGCTCCTGATTTTATTTTTTATTCAATCTTCATCATTTGTTCACTGTAAATGCATTTTTATAAAACAAATAAAATCATAGAAAAAAAATTCACCCATAATATGCAAAGGTCAAGGTCATATACCAATAATTATTATTTATATCGGCATAAAATAGCTACAAATCTAAAAATATTTTATAGAAAGTATATGAACAAAAGTTTTAGTCTGTGAAGAGATCTTTCCATTGGTGTTTAGTTTTTGAAGATCGGACTTCATTTGATCAAATGACCACAGTCCAAAGTTTGATCCTCTTATCAAACAATTGTATATCCATATGTTTCCTCTTTTTTGCTGCTCCTGACTTTAATTTTTGTTCAATCTTCATCATTATTTCACTGTTTATGCATTTTTATAAAACAAATAAATTCATAGAAAGAAAATCAAGCATAATATGCAAAGGTCAAGGTCATATACCAATAATTATTATTCTTATCGGCATAAAATAGCTCCAAATCTAAAAATATTTTATAGAAAGTATATTAACAAAATTTTTAGTCTGTGAAGAGATCTTCCCATTGGTGTTTAGTTTTTGAAGATCGGACTTCATTTGATCAAATGACCACAGTCCAAAGTTTGATCCTCTTATCAAACAATTGTATATCCATATGTTTCCTTCTTTTTTGCTGCTCCTGACTTTATTTTTTGTTCAATCTTCATCATTATTTCACTGTTTATGCATTTTTATAAAACAAATAAATTCATAGAAAATAATCAAGCATAATATGCAAAGGTCAAGGTCATATACCAATTATTATTATTTTTATTGGCATAAAATACCTCAAAATCTAAAAATATTTTATAGAATGTATATGAACAAAAGTTTTAGTCTGTGAAGAGATCTTTTCATTGGTGTTTGGATTTTGAAGATCGGACTTCATTTGATCAAATGACCACAGTCCAAAGTTTGATCCTCTTATCAAGCAATTGTATATCCATAGCTCCAAAACTAAAAATATTTCTTTGAGAGTATATGAACAAAAGTTTTAGATATTCAAGAGCTCTTTCCAGTGATGTTTAGTTTTTGAAGATCGGACTTGATTTGGTCATTTTACGGCAGTCCAAAGTTTGATCCTTTTTTGGAATAATTGTAAATCAATTTTTATGCTTCAAATTGTGATATATAAGAAATAGAATGTTCGACTAGTGCGACTTGTATGCTTCATTGAACCATTTGCTGCAAAAAATTTTATAATTTTGTTTCTCATTTTGCTGCTAGGGGGGCGCTTGGCTTGAAATCACCCTTTATTACTAAAATAATTAAAGTCTGATTTTTATGCAAATTTTTGCATTCTGTTCCTTGGTGACATCAATTTGAAACAACACTAAAATATTTATGCGATATTTCATGAAAATAATAGTAATTCACTGCAACATTAGTTCGTTATAATGTTAAGTGGCATATCGCATTGTCGCGTGTCATTTTATACTGTTGTGTGTCGTTTGCAATTGTTGTTTATCGAGTACAATTGTCGTATGTCACCCTCATAAAGCAACACACACATATAATGTTGCAGTACCCGAAGTCTCTAAAAAAGTTTTCAAGTTAGCGACTACATTACAGACAGGTAATACTTAAAAGTTTTCTTCTTGGTAAAAAGTCTGCTTAAACATTGCGACAAAAATGTTTGAAAGATCACTGTATTCAACAGTATTCAAAATGCCATTGAACGAAGAAATATGTTTTTCGAAACATGTGACTCGTGAACTGAATGGAATTGCTTTTGCGAAAACCGATGATATCGCAATAGCGATTCTAGTTTTATTATTATTTTTCTAACCTTTTTTTGTGAACGGCATATCACCATGATAGGAAAAAGTCACATTTCTGATTTTTTTACCAGTTTTGTCCGAAGATATGAATTTGATCCTAACGTTGAGAAAATTTTCATTTTTGTCTTAGTTTTGCCGCTAGGTGGCGTTTTCTAAAAATGACTAAGGGCTAATAACTCTGTTATTTGAGGTCCGATTCTAATGCGGTTTTTTGCATTGTGTTCCTTGTCAGAAACTCAATAAAATATGATAGGTTTCAATTATTTGCGTATATTAAACTTTCGTGCTACAGGAGGTTGAAAGTTCGAATCTCGAAAAAATGATGAAATAAAGGTAGGTCTACGAAAAAAGTCCCCATTTTTTTCGGAGATGCGATAGGAGAATTTTGTTTGTTGCATATGATTCGCAAGACATATACGCACAAAATATATGGTGTGGCGATTTTGAGGAATGCATGGTTTGTCCACAGTATGCGGTCAAACTTTACCAATATTTTCGAAAAATCAACATTTTAAAAGCATGACTTTTAAGGTTATTTGCAGCTCCTGACTTTATTTTTTATTCAATCTTCATCATTTTTTCACTGTTAATGCAGTTTTATAAAACAAATAAAATTATAGAAAAAAAAATTACCCATAACATGCAAAGGTCAAGGTCATATATCAATTATTATTATTCTTATCGGCATAAAATAGCTCCAAATCTAAAAATATTTTATAGAAAGTATATGAACAAAAGTTTAAGTCTGTGAAGAGATCTTTCTATTGGTGTTTAGTTTTTGAAGATCGGACTTCATTTGATCAAATGACCACAGTCCAAATTTTGATCCTCTTATCAAACAATTGTATATCCATATGTTTCCTCTTTTTTGCTGCTCCTGACTTTAATTTTTGTTCAATCTTCATCATTATTTCACTGTTTATGCATTTTCATAAAACAAATAAAATCATAGAAAAAAATCAAGCATAATATGCAAAGGTGAAGGTCATATATCAATTATTATTATTATTATCGGCATAAAATAGCTCCAAATCTAAAAAATATTTTATAGAAAGTATATGAACAAAAGTTTTAGTCTGTGAAGCGATCTTTCCATTGATGTTTAGTTTTTGAAGATCGGACTTCATTTGATCAAATGACCACAGTCCAAATTTTGATCCTCTTATCAAACAATTGTATATCCATATGTTTCCGCTTTTTTGCTGCTCCTGACTTTAATTTTTGTTCAATCTTCATCATTATTTCACTGTTTATGCATTTTCATAAAACAAATAAAATCATAGAAAAAAAATAAAGCATAATATGCAAAGGTCAAGGTCATATACCAATTATTATTATTCTTATCGGCATAAAATAGCTCCAAATCTAAAAATATTTAATAGAAAGTATATGAACAAAAGTTTTAGTCTGTGAAGAGATCTTTCCATTGGTGTTTAGTTTTTGAAGATCGGACTTCATTTGATCAAATGACCACAGTCCAAAGTTTGATCGTCTTATCAAACAATTGTATATCCATGTTTCCACTTTTTTGATGATACTGACTTTATTTTTTGTTCAATCTTCATCATTATTTCACTGTTTATGCATTTTTAAACAAATAAATTCGTAGAAAGAAAATCAAGCATAATATGCAAAGGAAGGATATACCAATTATTATTATTCTTATCGGCATAAAATAGCTCCAAATCTAAAAAATATTTCATAGAAAGTATATGAACAAAAGTTTTAGTCTGTGAAGAGATCTTTCCATTGGTGTTTAGTTTTTGAAGATCGGTCCAAAGTTTGATCCTCTTATCAAACAATTGTATATCCATATGTTTCCTCTTTTTGTTGCTCCTGACTTTATTTTTTGTTCAATCTTCATCATTATTTCACTGTTTATGCATTTTTATAAAACAAATAAAATCATAGAAAAAAGCAAGCATAATATGTCAAGGTCATATACCAATTATTGTCATTTTTATTTGCACAAAAAAGCCCCAAATCTAAAACGATCTAATATGATACGTTTCAATTTCTGTTGCTTATAAAAGTGATTGAATTGCGAAAACCGATGATATCGCAATTCTGATTGCGATTCTAGTTTATTATTATTTTTCTAACCTTTTTTTGTGAACGGCATATCACCATGATAGAAAAAAGTCACATTTCTGATTTTTTTACCACTTTTGTCCTATGATCTGAATTTGATCCTAACGTTGAGAAAATTTTCATTTTTGTCTTAGTTTTGCCGCTAGGGGGCGTTTTGTAAAAGTAACTAAGGGCTAATAACTCTGTTATTTGAGGTCCGATTCAAATGCGGTTTTTTGCATTGTGTTCCTTGTTAGAAACTTAATAAAATATGATAGTTACAAAAAAATTGCGTATATAAAACTTTCGTGCTACAGGAGGTTGAATGTTCAAATCTCGAAAAAACGGTGAAATGAGGGTAGGTCTACGAAAAAAGTCCCCATTTTATTCAGAGATGAGAGAGGGGAATTTTGTTTGTTGCATATGATTTGCAAGACATATACGCACAAAATATATGGTGTGGCAATTTTGAGAAATGCATGATTTGTCCACAGTTCGCGGTCAAACATAACCAATATTTTCGAAAAATCAACATTTTAAAAGCATGACTTTAAGGTTATTTGCAGCTCCTGATTTTATTTTTTATTCAATCTTCATCATTTTTTCACTGTTAATGCATTTTTATAAAACAAATAAAATCATAGAAAAAAAATCACCTATAATATGCAAAGGTCAAGGTCATTTACCAATTATTATTATTTATATCGGCATAAAATAGCTCCAAATCTAAAAATATTTTATAGAAAGTATATGAACAAAAGTTTTTGTCTGTGAAGAGATCTTTCCATTAATGTTTAGTTTTTGAAGATCGGACTTCATTTGATCAAATGACCACAGTCCAAAGTTTGATCCTCTTATCAAACAATTGTATATCCATATGTTTCCACTTTTTTGCTGTTCCTGACTTTATTTTTTGTTCAATCTTCATCGTTATTTCACTGTTTATGCATTTTTATAAAACAAATAAAATCAAAGAAAAAAAATCAAGCATAATATGTAAAGGTCAAGGTCATATACCAATTATTATTATTTTTATTGGCACAAAATAGCTCCAAATCTAAAAATATTTTATAGAAAGTATATGAACAAAATTTTTAGTCTGTGAAGAGATCTTCCAATTGGTGTTTAGTTTTTGAAGATCGGACTTCATTTGATCAAATGACCACAGTCCAAAGTTTGATCCTCTTATCAAACAATTGTATATCCATATGTTTCCTTCTTTTTTGCTGCTCCTGACTTTATTTTTTGTTCAATCTTCATCATTTTTTCACTGTTTATGCATTTTTATAAAACAAATAAAATCATAGAAAAAAATCAAGCACCAAATTTTATTTTATTGGCACAAAATAGCTCCAAATCTAAAAATATTTAAAAAAAAAAGTATATGAACAAAAGTTTTAGTTTGTGAAATGATCTTTTCATTGGTGTTTAGTTTTTGAAGATCGGACTTCATTTGATCAAATTACCACAGTAAAAAGTTTAATCCTTTTATCAAACAATTGTAAAGCCGAATGTTTCCTCTTTTTTGCAGGACTGACTTTTTTTTGTTCACTCTTATCATTTTTTCACTGTTTATGCATTTAAATAATACAAATAAACTCATAGTAAATAACGATGAAAATATGCAAAGGTCAAGGTCATAATACCGATTATTGTTATTTTTATCGGCACAAAATAGCTTCAAACCTAAAAATGTTTTATAGAAAATATATGAACAAAAGTTTTAGTTTGTGAAGAGATCTTTCCATTGGTGTTTAGTTTTTGAAGATCGGACTTCATTAGATCAAATTACAACAGTCCAAAGTCTGATCCTTTATCAAAAAATCTTAAATCAGTATGTTACCTCAAAAGTTTATTTCAGGTGGCATATTTTGTGATTTCGTGTCTTTGTCCAAAGTCGAAATAACAACAATATGGCACGTTTTCTTTCTTTCGCCTTTTTTGGCCAAGACATAAAGACACATGATTGCGTTATTTCCCTTTCACCTTTAAGGGCTGGTACACGAAAATAAGAAATGGCAGATATCAGCCATCTTAATTTACTGCATTTCTAAGACCTAAATTGCAATATGTAAATAAATTTTGTTTATCATATTCCGCTAAGGGGCACTTTGCTTGATATCTGGGAAGAAAGTCCGGAGAGCTAATGTCAAACCCCCGGTGTCATTTTCGTCGTTGTCGTCCGTGAACAAACCTTTAACCTGGCTTATATTTTTTATATTCTAAGAGATAGAGCTTAGATATTTTACATGTAGATAGCCCAATTCAAGATCTATCATTTGGAACTATGACTTTTGGCTTGTGACCTTGACCTTGGAGTTTGACCTACTTTTCAAAAACTTAAATCTTAGACAAAAAGTGTTGTTACGGCAAGCTATGTTGTCTTCTGACCACTTTTGTTGTTATAACTAAGAAAGTTGATATTCTTGTTGAAAGCCTGATAAATTTGATAAATCTAAGGACCAAAAACCTGATTTTTTCTACTGGCTATAGAAGGTTAAATGTTCGAACCTTGCATAGACTTTGCAGACTTGTGTGGGTATATGAAAAACATTTCTTTTGCAATCATCTTCAAACTTTGTAACAAATTTTGTACCGAAGTCCGATTAAAGCTTATATCTTTGAATAAATCACATATTATGCACCTTTTTACATAAAAGCAGCAATTTTGTATTTTTAAGTATCAACACACGCATAGAAATTTATTTGCTTTTGTAATACAATTCGTGAATTGCAATGTTTGAAAAGAATGAGATTGAATTGCGAAAACCGATGATATCGCAATTCTAATTGCGATTCTAGTTTTTTTTTTTTTTTTCTAACCCTTTTTTGTGAACGGCATAGCTCCGAGGTGAGAAAAGCCACATCTATGAAACTTTTATCAGTAATAACCACGTTCTTGAAGATGATCCTAACGTCGAGATAATTTTCATTTTTGTTTTGATTTTCCCGCCAGGGGGCGTTTTATATGAAACTGTTTAATAAGCAATATCTCAATTATTTGAGGTCCGATTCAAATGCGGTTTTGGCATAATGTTCCTTGTAAAAAGCCCAATAAAAGATGATAGGTTCCAAAAATTTGCGTATATAAAACTTTCGTGCTACAGGAGGTTGAAAGTTCGAATCTCGCAAAAACTGTGAAATAAGGGTAGGTCTACCAAAAACCTACCCATTTTATTCAGAGATGAGATAGGAGAATTTTGTTTGTTGCATATGATTCGCAAGGCATATACGCACAAAATATATAGGGTGGCGAATTCGGGAAATGCATGGTTTGTCCACAGTACGCGGTCAAACTTAACCAATATTTTCGAAAAATCAACATTTTAAAAGCATGACTTTTAAGGTTATTTGCAGCTCCTGACTTTATTTTTTGTTCAATCTTCATCATTATTTCACTGTTTATGTATTTTTATTATACAAATAAAATCATAGAAAAAAAAACCGCGAAGATATGCAAAGGTCAAGGTCATATACCAATTATTGTCATTTTTATCAGCATAAAATAGCTCTTAATCTACAAATATTTTATAGAAAGTATATGAACAAAAGTTTTAGTTTGTGAAGAGATCTTTCCATTGGTGTTTAGGTTTTGAAGATCGGACTTCATTTGATCAAACTACCACAGTCCAAATTTTGATCCTTTTATCAAACAAGTGTAAATCCGTATGTTTACTCTTTTTTGCAGCTCCTAACTTTATTTTTTATTCAATCTTCATCATTTTTTCACTGTTTATGCATTTAAATAATACAAACAAACTCATAGTAGATAACGATGAAAATATGCAAAGGTCAAGGTCATATACCAATTATTATTATTTATATCGGCATAAAATAGCTCCAAATCTAAAAATATTTTATAGAAAGTATATGAACAAAAGTTTTAGTTTGTAAAGAGATCTTTCCATTGGTGTTTAGGTTTTGAAGATCGAACTTCATTTGATCAAATGACCACAGTCCAAAGTTTGATCCTCTTATCAAACAATTGTATATCCATATGTTTCCTCTTTTTTGCTGCTCCTGACTTTATTTTTTGTTCAATCTTCATCATTATTTCACTGTTAATGCATTTTTATAAAACAAATAAATTCATAGTAGATAACGATGAAAATATGCAACGGTCAAGGTCATAATACCGATTATTGTTATTTTTTTCGGCACAAAATAGCTTCAAATCTAAAAATATTTTACAGAAAGTATATGAATAAAAGTTTTAGTTTGTGAAGAGATCTTTCCATTGGTGTTTAGTTTTTGAAGATCGGACTTCATTTGATCAAATTACCACAGTCCAAAGTTTGATCCTTTTATCAAACAATTGAAAATTCATATGCTTCTTCTATTTTGCAGCTCCTGACTTTATTTTTGTTCAATCTTCATCATTTTGTCATTGTATATACATTTAAATAATACAAATAAACTCATCGTAAAAAACAAGGAAAATATGCAACCTTTTTTTTTTTGGCACAAAATAGCTTCAAATCAAGAAATATATTAAAGAAGGTATATGAATAAAAGTTTTAGTTCGTGAAGAGATCGTTCTAATGATGTTTAGTTTTTGAAGATCTGACTTCATTTGATCAATTTACAAAAATATTCGAATAAAGTTAATATCAATCAATTATGTCTGTAGTTGAAACCAGTACTCTTACAAGTCAAGTTAAAAGCGAAAACCAAGATGCCGCTTTGCGGTTCTAGTTCTTCTTATTCTTTTTTTCTTCCAAACTGAGCGTTAATTTAAGCATGTTGCAATGGTCCCAGGGCCATGAAAATTTTATGGCATATACTTGATGCGATGAAATTTTGATTTCTATGATTTTCATATGCCTATGACGTCATATGATGTCACATTTGAAATATGCTACAAAAGTTTGTACGCGGTCTACAGCCATTGTTTGTGAACCGATTTTCATCAAATTTTCACAGATTGTATATATTAAGTTCTAGTTGTGCATCCCTGTGTCTGTTTTTCAAAATTCGAAAAGTCCATGGTTCTATAGCGAATCCAAGATTCGAACCAAGGTCGTAAATATTTTAAATGCTTATAAAATCTGTCCTATTTAAGATAGAAAGTTGATATTTAGTCAGTATATAGGTCTCTAGAAGTTTTAAACATTTTGTGAAAATAAATGTCATATGACGTCACGTGACGTCATTATATGATAATTTTTCAAATATTAACAAGAGTATTTCTATATGTTGAAATTGAAGGGAAGGAAATTTAATGACACATGCTTCAATCGCTGAAATTTGATTTCTATGATTTTCATATGCCTATGACGTCATATGACGTCACACTTGAAATATGCAACAAAAGTTTGTACGCAGTCCAGTGCCATTGTTTATGAACCGATTTTCATCAAATTTTCACAGAATGTGTATATTAAGTTCCAGTTGTGCATCCCGGTGTCCGTTTTTCAAAATTCGAAAAGTCCAAGGTTCTATAGCGATTCCAAGATTCGAACCAAGGTCGTAAATTTTCAAATTCTTATAAAATCGGTCGTATTTGAGATAGAAAGAAGATATTGGGTCAGTATATAGGTCTCTGGGAGTCTTAAACATTTTGTGAAAATAAATTCATATGACGTCACGTGACGTCATTATATGATAATGAATTTCTAATTCTAACAAGATTATTTCTATATGTTGAAATTTTCGAAGGGCAATGAAAATTTAATGCCGCATGCTTAAGATGCTGAAATTTCGATTTCATTGATTTTCAGAAGCCTATGACGTCATATGACGTCACATTTGAAATTGACCACGAAAGTTTGTACACGGTCCAGAGCCATTATTAATGGGCCGATTTTCATCAAATTTTCAGAGAATGTGTATATTAATTTCTAGTTGTGCATCTCGGTGTCCGTTTTTCAAAATTCGAAAAGTCCATGGTTCTATAGCGAATTCAAGATTCGAACCAAGGTCGTAAATTTTTAAATGCTTATAAAATCGGTCCTATTTAATATAGAAAAGTGATATTTGGTCAGTATATAGGTCTCTAAGAGCCTTAAACATTTTGTGAAAAGAAACGTCATATGACGTCACGTGACGTCAATTGTTTATTATTATTATTCTTTTCTTCTTCCTAACTAAACGCTTATTTTAATATGTTGCAATAGTCCTAGGACGATGAAATTTTTATGGGTTATTAGGCACGTGAGGAAATTTTGATTTCACCCCTACTGCATATATGTAGCCATATCTCAATAAATATCGATTTTTGTAAATATATGTATGAATAAGAATTATAGCTGAATAATTGACGTTTCCAAAGATATTTAGTTTATTAAAATTGGTTTACGCAATACAAAGTTATAAGCAAAAAAACTAAATGAAATGAAGCTAATTTTGCTGATAATATGCTGTTTTCTTGAGGTTTAACAGTCAATATCTCAGAAACGACTGAAGATAAGTTTATACATTATGCGTATAAAATGTAGCATGTTTTAAGAGCTTTCTAACGGTACCAAGTTTATTGAAATTGGACTTCATATAAGAAAGTTACATGGAAAATAAGATATTTCATAATCATGCATCATAAAAATATGGAAAAGGTCACGCGCAGGGGTCACCAGGCTTAAATACTTGCGCAACGACTTAAAAAAAAAAAAAAAAAAAAAATATATAAATTCAATTGATGGGTATTTTGATTTTTTTTTTTTTTTTTTTTTATTTGCTATTAAAAAAATGAAGTTAATACATGTACAACGGCACAAGACAAAAATCCGTATTTGCAACACTATGTAGCTAGCGAGCAGTTTGCAAGCCTTGAAAAATTCACACGCAGCCCCACATTTTAGACCATCTAAAAACTGCATTGTTATGCTAACAATATTCATATTGCATCAGTTTGTAGGCTGGGATGTTACCTTTCAAAATATCACCATAGTTCGAAATTCCAGGAATTTATGGCAAAACTACGGAAGCCCAAACACGCCAAAATCGCTAAATACGTTTAACTACGTTACAGGTGTCGAAAGGATATAGCACTATGCAAATATTCAATACTTCTTCCTACTGAGGCTAAAATTAAACAAGGTTACAACTGAGCTGTAGTGATGAAATTCTATGTGTGATGAAAGTTAGAAACTTACATTTGAACACTGTTTTATTTTTCTTTCATGTCATATGACATAGTATAAATTTTGTATGTAAACTACATGTGCAAGATATGGGCGGACTTTTATTAAAATTCACAGAATGTGTTCTATTTGTGCTATTTTATATAGAAATAGAGGAGGAGATAGAAAGTTGCAATTTGGACAGATTATCTATTATGTCATCTTCTATATATACTATATAAAGCAGATGTTGCAGAAAGTCCTATCATTCGTTTAAACGAATGACATCTAGTTAGGACTTTCTGCCCTTTCGGCAGAAAGTCCTATTGGGTTTGTACTGTTTTTTATTATTCTTCTTCTTATTATTCTTTTTTTCTTCCTCTTATATTTGTGTTAATTTCGATATGTTGCCATTGACTCAGAACAATGAAAATTTTATGGCATATATTTCAAACCATGAGCTTCCGGATGCAATGAATATCATATTTATATGACGTCACATAACGTCAGATTTGACGTCAGGTGAAAAAGTTTGTACGCGGTCTACAGCCATTATTTCTGGACCGATTTTTATCAATATTTCACAGAATGTGTATGTTAGGCTCTCGTTGTGCCTTCCGGTGTCCGTTTTTCAAAATTCGAAAAGACAATGGTTCTATGGCGAATCCAAGATTCGAACCATTGACGCCAAATTTCAAATGCGTATAAAATCGCTTACAAATGAGCTAGAAAGGTGATATTTGGACAGAATATAAATCTCAAGGGTTACTTTACATTCACCGAAGATGAACGTCATATGACGTCATATGACGTCATGAGGTGAAAGGGAATTTCTAATATTTACGTGTTAATTTTTATATGTTGTACAAGTCCGAGCATCTTGAAAATTTATTAGCATATGCTTCAGATAGAACTGTTTCCATTTCAATAATTTTCATTTGAATATGATGTGCTTTGACGTCAAACCTGACGTCGTCTAAAAATGTTTGTACGCGGTCTACAGCCATTATTTCTGGGCCGATTTTCATCAAAATTTAACAGAATGCGTATGTTAGGCTCTAGTTGTGCCTTCCGGTGTCCGCTTTTCAAAATTCGAAAATGCAATAGTTCTATGGCGAATCCAAGATTCGAACCATTGACGTCAAATTTAAAATGTGTATAAAATCGCTTACAAATGAGCTAGAAAGATGATATTTGGACAGAATATAAATCTCAAGGGTTACTTTACATTCTCCGAAGATGAACGTCATATGACGTCATATGACGTCATGAGGTGAAAGGTAATTTCTAAATTTTATGTGTTGATTTTTATATGTTGTTTACGTCTGAGCACCTTGAAAATTTAATAGCATATGCTTCAGATAGAACTGTTTCCATTTCAATAATTTTCATTTGACTATGACGTCTTTTGACGTCAAACTTGACGTCGTCTAAAAATGCTTGTACGCGGTCTACAGCCATTATTTCTGGGCCGATTTTCATTAAAATTTCACAGAATGTGTATGTTAGAGTGTAGTTGTACATTCTGGTGTCCGTTTTTTCCAAATTCGAAAATGCAAAGGTTTTATGGCGGACCCAAAATTCGAACCATTGACGTCAAATTTCAAATACGTATAAAATCGTTTCCAGATGAGTTATAAATATATTATATTTGGATAGTATATAAGTCTCCAAGAGTGCTTTACATTCTATGAAGATGAACGTCACATGACGTCATATGACGTCATAAGGTCAAAAATAATTTCTGATATATACGCGTTAATTTAAATATGTTGTTTACTTCCCAGGACCATGGAAATCTAATGGTATGTACATCAATCCATGTGCTTTAGAATGCAATGTAATTCATATTAATGTGACGTTATATCGCGTCAGATTTGACGTCAGGACAAAAAGGTTTTACGCGGTGTACAGCCATTATTTTTGGACCGATTTTCATCAAAATTTCACAGAATGTATATGTAACGCTCTATATGTGTATCCTGGGTCCCTTTTTACAAATTCGAAAAAGCAATGGTTCTATGGCGAATCCAAGTTTCGAACCATTGACGTCAAATTTCAAATACATATAAAATCGCTTCCAGATGATTTAGAAAGTTGATATTTGGACTGAATATTAGTCATTGAGACTTATTCATATTCTGTGAGGATTAACGTCATTTGACGTCATAAGGTCAGAAAGAATGTTAATATATCTACGCGTTAATTTCTATATGTTGCAAATTGTAAGGAGCATGAAAAAATTACTTGATAATTCAAGATACTTAATATTTCATTTCATTGATTTTCTTATGCCTATGACGTCACATGACATCAAACTTGACGTTGTCTACACCAGCTTTTACGCGGTCTTCGGCAATTATTACAGGATGAAATTCGAATTGTAATTTGATTTGTTACATAGATTATAAAAATAGTCCAAGTTAAATAAATCGATATAAAAAATGATTTTCAGTTACTTTTGCCATATCCTCCAAGTTAAACGGTCATATTTTTCAAAGTTTATTTAAGTTATGGCCATACAAAAGCAAGTTATAGGCTGGAATTTCATATCCTTTTACTTTTTTAGCTTTCAAGTGTTTGACAAATGTAGCAGAAAGTCCTATCATTCGTATCAACGAATGAAATCTAGTTCTTCTTCTTATTATTCTTTTTTTCTTCCTCTTATATTTGTGTTAATTTCGATATGTTGCCATTGACTCAGAACAATGAAAATTTTATGGCATATATTTTAAACCATGAGCTTCCGGATGCAATGAATATCATATTTATATGACGTCACATAACGTCAGATTTGACGTCAGGTGAAAAAGTTTGTACGCGGTCTAAAGCCATTATTTCTGGACCGATTTTCATCAATATTTCACAGAATGTGTATGTTAGGCTCTAGTTGTGCCTTCCGGTGTCCGTTTTTCAAAATTCGAAAAGGCAATGGTTCTATGGCGAATCCAAGATTCGAACCATTGACGTCAAATTTCAAATGCGTATAAAATCGCTTACAAATGAGCTAGAAAGATGATATTTGGACAGAATATAAGTCTCAAAGGTTACTTTACATTCTCTGAAGATGAACGTCATATGACGTCATATGACGTCATGAGGTGAAAGGTAATTTCTAATATTTACGTGTTAATTTTTATATGTTGCACAAGTCCGAGCACCTTGAAAATTTAATAGCATATGCTTCAGATAGAACTGTTTGCATTTCAATAATTTTCATTTGACTATGACGTGCTTTGACGTCAAACTTGACGTCGTCTAAAAATGTTTGTACGCGGTCTACAGCCATTATTTCTGGGCCGATTTTCATCAAAATTTCACAGAATGCGTATGTTAGGCTCTAGTTGTGCCTTCCGGTGTCCGCTTTTGAACATTCGAAAATGCAATAGTTCTTTGGCGAATCCAAGATTCGAACCATTGACGTCAAATTTAAAATGCATATAAAATCGCTTATAAATGAGCTAGAAAGATGATATTTGGACAGAATATAAATCTCAAGGGTTACTTTACATTCTCTGAAGATAAACGTCACGTGACGTCATATGACGTCATGAGGTGAAAGGTAATTTCTAATTTTTATGTGTTAATTTTTATATGTTGTTTACGTGACTTTTTAATTTTTATTTGACTAGACTGTTTTGACGTAAATTCGTCTATAAAAATGTGTCGCGATCTACAGCCATTATTTCTGGGCCGATTTTCATTAATATTTCACAGAATGTGTATGTTAAAGTCTAGTTGTACATTCTGGTGTCCGTTTTTCCAAATTCGAAAATGCAAAGGTTTTTTGGCGGATCCAAAATTCGAACCATTGACGTCAAATTTCAAAAACGTATAAAATCGTTTCCAGATGAGTTAGAAATATAATATTATATTTGGATAGTATATAAGTCTCCAAGAGTGCTTTACATTCTATGAAGATGAACGTCACATGACGTCATATGACGTCATAAGGTCAAAAATAATTTCTGATATATACGCGTTAATTTAAATATGTTGTTTACTTCCCAGGACCATGGAAATCTAATGGTATGTACATCAATCCATGTGCTTTAGAATGCAATGTAATTCATATTAATGTGACGTTATATCACGTAAGATTTGACGTCAGGACAAAAAGGTTTTAAGCGGTCTACAGCCATTATTTTTGGACCGATTTTCATCAAAATTTCACAGATTGTATATGTAACGCTCGATATGTGTATCCCGGGTCCCTTTTTACAAATTCGAAAAAGCAATGGTTCTATGGCGAATCCAAGTTTCGAAACATTGACGTCAAATTTCAAATACATATAAAATCGCTTCCAGATGATTTAGAAAGTTGATATTTGGACTGAATATTAGTCTTTGAGACTTATTCATATTCTGTGAGGATTAATGTCATTTGACATCATAAGGTCAAAAAGAATGTTAATATATCTACGCGTTAATTTCTATATGTTGCAAAGTTGTAAGGAGCATGAAAAAATTACTTGATATATTCAAGATACTTAATATTTCATTTCATTGATTTTCTTATGCCTATGACGTCACATGACATCAAACTTGACGCTGTCTACACAAGCTTTTACGCGGTTTTCGGCAATTATTACAGGATGAAATTCGAATTGTAAGCAATTTAAATAAATTTGATTTGTAACATAGATTATAAAAATAGTCCAAGTTAAATAAATCGATATAAAAAAAATGATTTTCAGTTACTTTTGCCATATCCTCCAAGTTAAACGGTTATATTTTCAAAGTTTATTTAAGTTATGGCCATACAAAAGCAAGTTAATGGCTGGAATTTCATATCCTTTTACTTTTTTAGCTTTTAAGTGTTTAACAAATGTAGCAGAAAGTCCTATCATTCGTATCAACGAATGAAATCTAGTTATTATTATTATTATTCTTTTCTTCCTCACGGATTTTCATATGTTGCAATCGTCCTAGGAGAATGAAATTTCGATGGCATATTATTCATATGCGTAATTAAAAAATTCTATAATTTTCATATGCCTTTGACGTCATATGACGTCACACTTGGCAATTTGCTACAAAAGTTTTTACGCGGTCCAGAGCGATAATTAATAAACCGATTTTTATCAAATTTTCACAGAATGTGTATATTAAGTTCTAGTTGTGCATCTCTTTGTCTTTTTTTCAAAATTCGAAAAGCACAAGGTTCTATGGCGAATGCAAGATTCAAACCAAGGACGTCAAATTGATAAATGCTCATAAAATCGTCCCTAAATTAGACAGAAGGTTGATATTTTGTCAGTATATAGATCTCTGATAGATTTAAATATTTTGTGAAAATGAACGTCATGTGACGTCATATGACGTCATCAAATTTCTAATTTTTAAACACATAATTATATATGTTAATATGGTCCAAGGACAATGAAATTTTGATGTCTTATTCTCCAAGAGATGTTATTTTGATTTCTATGATTTTCATATCTCTATGACGTCATATGACGTCACACTTGAAATAAGCTACAAAAGTTTGTAAGCGGTTCAGAGCCATTATTAATGAACCGATTTTCATCAAATTTTCACAGAATGTGTATATTAAGTTCTAGTTGTGCATCCCGGTGTCCTTTTTTCAAAATTCGAAAAGTCCAAGGTTCTATAGCGATTCCAAGATTCGAACCAAGGTCGTAAATTTTCAAATTCTTATAAAATCGGTCCTATTTGAGATAGAAAGATGATATTGGGTCAGTATATAGGTCTCTGGGAGTCTTAAACATTTTGTGAAAATAAATGTCATATGACGTCACGTGACGTCATTATATGATAATGAATTTCTAATTCTAACAAGATTATTTCTATATATTGAAATTTTCGAAGGGCAATGAAAATTTGATGCCGCATGCTTCAGATGCTGAAATTTCGATTTCAATGATTTTCATATGTCTCTGACGTCATATGACGTCACATTTGAAATTGACTACGAAAGTTTGTACACGGTCCAGAGCCATTATTAATGGGCCGATTTTCATTAAATTTTCACAAAATGTGTATATTACGTTCTTATTGTGTATACCGGTGTCCGTTTTTCAAAATTCGAAAAGTCCAAGGATCTATGGCGGATCCAAGATTCGAACGAAGGACGTCAATTTTTAAATGCTTATAAAATCGGTCCTATTTGAGATAGAAAGTTGAAATTTTGTCAGTTAGTAGGTCTCTGGGTGTCTTAAGAATTATGAGAAAATAAACGTCATATGACGTCACGTGACATCATTTTTTATTGTTATTATTCTTTTCTTCTTCCTAACTAAACGCTTATTTTAATATGTTGCAATAGTCCTAGGACGATGAAATTTTTATGGGTTATTAGGCACGTGAGGAAATTTTGATTTCACCCCTACTGCATATATGTAGCCATATCTCAATAAATATCGATTTTTGTAAATACATGTATGAATAAGAATTATAGCTGAATAATTGACGTTTCCAAAGATATTTAGTTAATTAAAATTGGTTTACGCAATACAAAGTTATAAGCAAAAAAACTAAATGAAATGAAGCTAATTTTGCTGATAATATGCTGTTTTCTTGAGGTTTAACAGTCAATATCTCAGAAACGACTGAAAATAAGATATTTCATAATCATGCATCATAAAAATATGGAAAAGGTCACGCGCAGGGGTCACCAAGCTTAAATACTTGCACAACGACTTAAAAAAAATAAATATATATATATATATATATATATATATATCAAATTGCAATTGATGGGCTATATCTTGATTTTTTTTTTTGTCGAATGTTGACTGTTTCCAAAATAAGCATTGAAGTTAATACATGTACAACGGCACAAGACAAAAATCCGTATTTGCAACACTATGTAGCTAGCGAGCAGTTTGCAAGCCTTGAAAAATTCACACGCAGCCCCACATTTTAGACCATCTAAAAACTGCATTGTTATGCTAACAATATTCATATTGCATCAGTTTGTAGGCTGGGATGTTACCTTTCAAAATATCACCATAGTTCGAAATTCCAGGAATTTATGGCAAAACTACGGAAGCCCAAACACGCCAAAATCGCTAAATACGTTTAACTACGTTACAGGTGTCGAAAGGATATAGCACTATGCAAATATTCAATACTTCTTCCTACTGAGGCTAAAATTAAACAAGGTTACAACTGAGCTGTAGTGATGAAATTCTATGTGTGATGAAAGTTAGAAACTTACATTTGAACACTGTTTTATTTTTCTTTCATGTCATATGACATAGTATAAATTTTGTATGTAAACTACATGTGCAAGATATGGGCGGACTTTTATTAAAATTCACAGAATGTGTTCTATTTGTGCTATTTTATATAGAAATAGAGGAGGAGATAGAAAGTTGCAATTTGGACAGATTATCTATTATGTCATCTTCTATATATACTATATAAAGCAGATGTTGCAGAAAGTCCTATCATTCGTTTAAACGAATGACATCTAGTTAGGACTTTCTGCCCTTTCGGCAGAAAGTCCTATTGGGTTTGTACTGTTTTTTATTATTAGGACTTTCTGCCCTTTCGGCAGAAAGTCCTATTGGGTTTGTACTGTTTATTAGGACTTTCTGCCTACAGGCAGAAAGTCATATTGGGTTTGTACTGTTTTTTTATTATTCTTCTTCTTCTTCTTCTTATTATTCTTTTTTTCTTCCTCTTATATTTGTGTTAATTTCGAGGTGTTGCCATTGACTCAGAACAATGAAAATTTTATGGCATATATTTCAAACCATGAGCTTTCGGATGCAATGAATTTTATATTCATACGACGTCATATGACGTCAGATTTGACGTCAGGTGAAAAAGTTTGTACGCGGTCTACAGCCATTATTTCTTGACCGATTTTCATCAAAATTTCACAGAATGTTTATGTTAGGCTCTAGTTGTGCATCCCTGTGTCCGTTTTTCAAAATTCGAAAAGTCCATGGTTCTATAGCGAATCCAAGATTCGAACAAAGGTCGTAAATTTTAAAATGCTTATAAAATCTGTCCTATTTAAGATAGAAAGTTGATATTTAGTCAGTATATAGGTCTCTAGAAGTTTTAAACATTTGTGAAAATAAATGTCATATGACGTCACGTGACGTCATTATATGATAATGTATTTCCAATATTAACAAGAATATTTCTATATGTTGAAATTGTCGAAGGGCAATGAAACTTTAATGACACATGCTTCAAAGGCGGAAATTTTGATTTCTATGATTTTCATATCCCTATGACGTCATATGACGTCACACTTGAAATATGCAACAAAAGTTTGTACGCGGTCTACAGCCATTGTTTATGAACCGATTTTCATCAAATTTTCACAGAATGTGTATATTAAGTTCTAGTTGTGCATCTCGGTGTCCGTTTTTCAAAATTCGAAAAGTCCATGGTTCTATAGCGAATTCAAGATTCGAACCAAGGTTGTAAATTTTTTAAATGCTTATAAAATCGGATTTATTTGAGATAGAAAAGTGATATTTGGTCAGTATATAGGTCTCTGGGAGTCTTAAACATTTTGTGAAAATAAACGTCACATGACGTCACTTGACGTCATTATATGATAATGTATTTCTAATATTAATAAGAGTATTTCTATATGTTGAAATTGTCGAAGGGCAATGAAAATTTAATGACAAATAATTCAGACGCTGAAATTTCGATTTCAATGATTTTCAGAAGCCTATGACGTCATTGCGTCACATTTGAAATTGACTACGAAAGTTTGTACACGGTCCAGAGCCTTATAGTCAGATTTTAATTAACCAAGGACGTCAATTTTTTAAATGCTTATAAAAACTGTCCTATTTGAGATAGAAAGATGAAATTTTGTCAGTTAGTAGGTCTCTGGGTGTCTAATAATTATGTGAAAATAAACGTCATATGACGTCACGTGACGTCATTTTTTATTATTATTATTCTTTTCTTCTTCCTAACTAAACGCTTATTTTAATATGTTGCAATAGTCCTAGGACCATGAAATTTTTATGGGTTATTAGTCACGTGAGGAAATTTTGATTTCAATGATTGTCAGCAGCCTATGACGTCACATGACGTCACAGTTAAAAATAGTGAAAAATGGTGTTTGCGCTCTACAGCCGTCATTTATAGTCGGATTTTCTTCAAATTTTCACAGATGGTACATCTTGAAACTAAGGTGCCTGTCAGCTAACCGAAATTCCGAAAGACCGAAGTTCTGTGGCTGAAATAAGATTCGAACATAGGACCGAAAATTTCATTTTAGGATTAAAGAGCTTCAGGATGAGATAGAAAGTTGAAACTTACACAGTTTGCAGTTCTGCAGAATTTCTATATATATTTTGATTCCTGACGTCATATGACGTCATAAGCATACTTCTTAATTTTTATATTAGGGCAATGATTTTGACATGATGCCAGTTGTTCAGAATAATGAAAATTTCAGAGTTATGACAGTAAAGTATGCGCTTTTGAACAAAAGCATCTTCAGCACCCTATGTCGTCATATGACGTCAGAGCTAAAAATAGTGAAAAATGGTGTTCACGCTCTACAGCCGCCATTTATGGTCGGATTTTCTTCAAATTTTCACAGATGGTACATCTTGAAACTAAGGTGTGCATATCCTGTCAGCTAACCGAATTTCCGAAAGACCGAAGTTCTGTGGCTGAAATAAGATTCGAACATAGGACCGAAAATTTCATTTTAGGATAAAAGAGCTTCAGGATGAGATAGAAAGTTGAAACTTACACAGTTTGCAGTTCTCCAGAATTTCTATACATATTTTGAGTCGAGACGTCATATGACGTCATGTGACGTCATAAGCATACTTCGTAATTTTCATTTTAGGGCAATGATTTCGACATGATGCCAGTTGTTCAGAATAATGAAGATTTTAGAGTTATGACTGTAAAGTATGCGTTTTTGAACAAAAGCATCTTCAGCACCCTATGACGTCATGTGACGTCAGAGCTAAAAATATTGAACAATGGTGTTCGCGCTCTACTGCCGCCATTTATGGTCGGATTTTCTTGTAATTTTCACAGATGGTACAACTTGAAACTAAGGTGTACATATCCTGCCAGCTTACCGAAATCCCGAAAAACCGAAGTTCTGTGGCTGAAGTAATATTCGAACATAGGACCAAAAATTTAATTTTAGGATTGAAGAGCTTCAGGATGAGATAGAAAGTTGAAACTTGCACAGTTTGCAGTTCTGCATTATTTCTACAAATATTTTGAATCGTGACGTCAGTGGACGTCATAAGCATACCACTTATTTTTAATTTGGGGCAATGATTTCGACATGATGCCAATTGTTCAGAATAATGAAAATTTTAGAGTTATTGCAGTAAAGTATGCGCTTTTAAGCAACAGCATTTTCAACACCCTATGATGTCACGTGACGTCAGAGCTAAAAATAGTGAAAAATGGTGTTCGCGCTCTACAGCCGCCATTTATGATCAGATTTTCTTCAAATTTTTACAGATGGTACATCTTGAAACTAAGGTGTGAATATTTTGTCAGCTAACCTTAATTCCGAAAAACCGAAGTATTGTGGCTGAAGTAAGATTCGAACATAGGACCAAAAATTTCATTTTAGGGCTAAAGAACTTCGGGATGAGATAGAAAGTTGAAACTTACACAGTTTGCAGTTATGCAGAATTTCTTAATATATTTTGAGTCGTGACGTCATATGACGTCATAAGCATACTACTACTACTGCTACTTTCTTTTTTTTCTTCGTAACTAAACGCTTATTTATAATATAATGTCAATTAATCACCATGAACATGAAATACTACCAGAGGTGATACATTACATGAAACTTCTATCTCCTGCTTTTTGCATTAACACAGGTTACAGAAAGTCCTATCATTCGTTTAGACGAATGACATCTAGTTCTTCTTCTTCTTATTATTATTATTCTTTTTTTCTTCCTAACTAAACGCTTATTTTTCTATGTTGCAATACTCCTAGGACGATGAAATTTTTATGACTTTTTAGACACGTGAGGAAATTTTGATTTCTATGATTTTCATATGCCTATGACGTCATATGACGTCACATTTGAAATATGCTACAAAAGTTTGTACGCGGTCTACAGCCATTGTTTGTGAACCGATTTTCATCAAAATTTCACAGAATGTGTATGTTAGGCTCTAGTTGATTTAAAATTTACATCCCGGTGTCCGTTTTTTCCAAATTCGAAAAGGCAAAAGTGTCATGGCGAATCCAAGATTCGAATTAATGACGTCAAATTTTCAAATGCGTAAAAATCGCTTCCAGAAGAGCAAGAAAGCTGATATTTGGACTGAATATTAATCTCTAGGTCTTCTTTATATTCTGAAAAATGAACACCAAATGACGTCACATGACGTCACAATGCTATTAAAACTTTCGTATTAAAACTTAACGGTTTTTAAGCCCTGTATGCTTCATTTTTTGTAGGATTTGCTTGAAATTTTGTCTGAAGATGCAGTATTAGATTCTATGGAGCCATGTCACTTTCGTTTCCGGCAAATCCCAAAGGTCAAGGTCATATATCAATTATCGGCTTTTTCTTCGGCCTTGAATATCTCAAAAACGGTAAATATTCTATCGAGACACTATGCGTAATAATTTGTAGTGCTTAGAAATACCATTCAGATGATATTTAGTTTTTGATGATCGGGGTTGAATTGGTTGAGTTATGGCAGAAAAATGAAAATTTGGTAACCCCCAGTGTGTTTAACAGTTTATACCTCGAAAACTTTTGATTTTTGAAAATATGATGATGAATATTATTTGTAGAGCAATGTTTTGGGCCGTTCTTTTGATGCCCAAACTTTAATGATTGGCCAAATATTGATGGAGTAATGGGAAAAAAAACGAAATTCGTGTATGTACTTTGGTGAATTTTTCATTTTTCAGGTGGTTTAAGAGCTTGTATCTCAAAAAGTGTTAGTAATATTCCTAAACATAAAGCATGTGAAATGTAGAGAAGTTTTAGACGATATTTTGGTACCTTATATTTCGAAATTGAACAAAGTATAAGAAAGTTACATCAAAAATAAGAATTTAAAACATGTAGAATTTCAGCGATTCTGCCGTGTTGTCAAAGTTCTACGGCTAATACATCAAAGCTCATTAGAAATAAGTCCAAACCTTAAGCATATGAGATGTAGAGAATTTTTAAGACGATTATTTTGGTACCTAGAGTTTTTAAAATTGATTAAAGTATAAGGAAGTTACATCAAAAATACGAATATAAAACCCAAGTGTAAGAATTTTTCGAGAAATATCCTACTTTCGCTTTCACGTTAATTGAAGCATTTTCGGAAAATATGTAAGTTTATAGCTATGTATTAGTCATATAAATTGCAAAAACTTTTTACTTATAACATATTGATATTACTAGCTAAACAAGCGTACCATTTTCCGGTGGCCGAGTGATTAGAGCGTCCGCCTCGGGAGCGGAAGGTCGTGGGTTCGATCCCCGACCCGACATACCAAAGTCGTAAAAAATGGTACTGTTATAGCTCCCTTGCTTGGCGCTCAGCATATAAGGGTATTTGCAGGACTGGTTAGCGCGGTATCAGGATGATGTGACTGGGTGTGGTATCATGCCACATGTCTACGGCGTGATACTGCAGTGTGGTAGTCCTATACCCGCATGAAGTAGACATCGTGACTGGCTGAATTACTGTCGGTGGGACGTTAAACCCAACAAACAAACTGATATCATATATAGCAGTGTTTACTAAACCGATCCCTACACACGAGGTGTGCACACTGGCGCATGTTGCCGTCTTTTGTAAACATTTATTAAAGTTACTTAAATAATCATGTTTATAGATAAACATTTACATAAGAATGAGGAGTTTCGGAAATATTTTTTGCAAAGGGACTCCTAAAAAAAGAAAAAGATGCTAAATTAAATACTAAAATACAAGTATAGTTTATTAGGTTTAAGTCTTTTGGAGACAATATCTACTTGAGACAAATGTAGTGTTGTCACACTGCACAGTATCACGTCGTAGACAGTTGGCATGATACCACACCCAGTCACATTATCCGGACACCGGGCCATCAGTCCTAGAACTACCCTTATTAAGCTGAGCGCCAACCAAGGGAGCTATACCAGTACCTATGTTTACGAATTTGGGAAATATAAGTATTGAATAATTGATATAACCTTTTTAAACCACTTACAGATCATGTGTTATCTCGTTTGATTTGGTATTTCCGGGGTATTCCTAGCCTTGATATCTTCCGCTGACACCGACTTTTTTAAACGATTATTTTTTACATATTTCGTTCTTTCCTTAATGTCAATCAGTTGATATTTTCTGATTTCTCAACTAATTCAAACAAGATAAATAAATAAAAAAACAGCCATGACATAAATTGATTGAAATCTGAAAAAGAAATGAGCCGACGGTAAAAAAATGCTGACGTAACACTTATATGGCGCCATCTTCTAATATAGCAGCATAACGTAGTAATAGGGCGGGCAAACTCTAAGTTAGTCAGTGTTAATTAAGTATAGGTTAGTGTTTTTTTTAGTAAGCATTAAGTCCATTAAATCGGTGTGGCGCGGCAAAGCCGCGCGACCGATTTAATGGACTTAATGTTTACTAAATAACACTAACCTACTTAGTGTTTGAAATTATGTTTTGAAATTTAACGCAGTTTCACATTCCAAATATAGTATTGATTTTTTAGACTCCGCCCTATCAACCTGTTCCCGGCGTGAATTACATCACGTGACATGTAACATGTTATGTCAAAGGTCAATGCGTTGCTCTAGCTGGCTGTGTATATCTGTGTAGATCTACGCTCCAAATGAGCATTGAACCGGAAGCCGACTTTTATCTCTTCGGCAAAAAAGTGGTGATTGAAATTTGAATAAAAGATACTGTTTAGAAAGGTTCATATATCTGCACCTATATTATTTTTTTTTTTATTTAAATAACCCTTGTTTGTAATGTGTTTTTTTTTTCTTCTCTTCTCATTATTTATATACCTTTTTCAATTTGAATTTATTTAATCGGATATTTACTTCGCAAAGGAAAAGATTTTATGGCGAATCCAAGATTCGAACCATTGACTTTCAACTTTCAAATGAGTATAAAATCGCTTCCTAATGAGTTAGAAAGCTGATATTTGCACAGTTTAAATAATTCTCCAAGTGTCTTTACATTCTGAGAAGATGAACGTCATTTGACGTCATATGACGTCATAAGATCAAAAAGAATTTCTTAGATCTATCCTAAATTTATATATGTTATAAAGTTTCCAGGACCATGGAAATGTAATTGCATATGCGTCAAACCATGTGCTTTGGAATGCATTGAATTTCATATCCATGTGACGTTATATTACGTCAATTTGACGTCAGGACAGGAAGATTTTACGGGGGTCCTATAGCCATTATTTTCTGCCCAAATTTTTTCATCAAAATTTCACAGAATGTACAAGTTACGCGTTAGTTTTGCATCCCGGTGTCCGTTTGTCTAAATTCAAAAAGTCAAAGGTTATATCGCAAATCCAAGATTCGAACTATTGACGTCAAATTTTAAATACGTATACATCGCTTCCAGATGTATTATAAAGCTGATATTTAAACTGAAAATTAATCTTTATGACTTCTTTTCTTCCGTGAGGCAGAACGTCATTTGACGTCATATGACGTCATAAGGTAAAACAGAATTTCTAATATTTACGCGTTTATTTCATATGTTGCAAAAGTCCCAGGAGCATGAAAATTAAATGGCGTAATATTTCAGATACTGAATATTTCATTTCATTGTTGTCTTATGCCTATGACTCATATGACGTCAAATATGATGTTGTCTACAAAAGATTTTTCGCGTCTACAAACATTATTTTTCGGACCGTTTTTATTCAATTTTCAAAGAATGTGTAAGTTTCGTTAAAATTATGCAGCCAGGTGTCTGTCTTTCCATATTCATAAAGGCAAAGGTTCTATGGCAAATCCAATATTCGAAGCATTGACTTTTAAATTTCAAATACGAAATAACATCGCTTCCAGATGAGTTAGAAAGCTGAAATTTTGACTGAATATAAGGCTCTGTGTATGTTTTACCTTAATAAGAAGATGAGCGTCATATGACGTCATGTGTCGATTCAAGTCCTAAACACTTTTTTACTTTAATTAAATGGTTTTTACGGCCTATAGGCCCTGATTTTTTTTTATTTGCATGAATTTTTTACTGAAGGCGTTTGCATTAGATGCTATGGCATAATCCCCTTCCGTTTCCAAAGAAAGCAACGGTCAAGGTCATATTTCAATTATCGATATCTTTCTTCGGCCTTAAATATCTCTAAAACAATAAATATTCTATATTGACCTATGCTTATAATTTGAAGTGCTTTGAAAGACCTTTCAGCTTTTAATGATCGGGGTTGAATCAGTTTTAATTATGGCTGAAATATGAAAAATTCAGTTAGCCTCAATGCGTTTAACAGTTTATATCTCAAAACTTTTGATTTTCGAAAATATGAATAATATTCGTAGACCAAATGTTGGGTCGTTCTTTTGATGCTTTAAAATTTAACGATTGACCAAAAAATCATGGAGTAATGCAAATAACAAAATCCGTTTATGCTTTTAATGATAAGACCCAAATATATTGCAATCCAAATTTGGATGGATTTTAAAAACTAGATTACTGAAATACGTCAACTTGTAAGAAAGTGATGTCAAAATAAGAATTGATGTTTAGTTAATTTTGCCCTGTAATATAAGCTCTTACGTTTGACAAATTTAGCAGAAAGTCCTATCATTCGTATCAACGAATGAAATCTAGTTTCTTCTTTTTATTATTCTTTTTTTCTTCCTCTTATATTTGTGTAATTTCGATATGTTGCCATTGACTCAGAACAAAAGAAAATTTTATGGCAAAATATTTCAAACCATGAGCTTCCGGATGCAATGAATAAACATATTTATAATGACGTCACATAACGTCAGATTTGACGTCAGGTGAAAAAGTTTGTACGCGGTCTACAGCCATTATTTTCTGGACCGATTTTTATCAATATTTCACAAATGTGTATGTTAGGCTCTCGTTGGCCTTCCGGTGTCCGTTTTTCAAAATTCGAAAAGACAATGGTTCCTATGGCGAATCCAAGATTCGAACCATTGACGCCAAATTTCAAATGCGTATAAAAATCGCTTACAAATGAGCAGAAAGGGAATTTGGCAGAATTATAAAAACCAAGGGTTACTTTACTTCACCGAAGATGAACGTCTATGACTCATATACTCATGAGTGAAAGGGAATTTCTAATATTTACCCTGTTTAAATTTTTTTTATGTTTTACAAGTCCGAGCATCTTGAAAATTTATTTGCATATTTTTCAATAGAACTGTTCCATTTTTAATAATTTTCATTTGAATAAGAAAGTGCTTTACTCAAAAACCCGACGTCTCCAAAAATGTTTGTACCGGCTACAGCCATTATTTCTGGGGCCCATTTCATCAAAATTTAACAGAATGCCCTATTTAGGCCTAAATTGTGCCCTTCCGGTGTCCGCTTTCAAAATTCGAAAATTCAATAGTTCTATGGGGAATCCAAGATTCGAACCATTGACGTCAAATTTAAAATGTGTAAAAAAATCGCTTACAAATACTAAAAGAAAATAATTTGGACAGAATAAAATCTCAAGGTTCTTTAACATTCCCGAAATAACTCATATCCTCCCAAATACGCCAAGAGTAAAGGTAATATCAAATTTATGTGTTGATTTTTATATGTTTTTAAAGTCTGAGCACCTTGAAAATTTAAACAAATGCCAGATAGAACTGTTCCATTTCAATATTTTCATTTGACTTACGTCTTTTTTACGTCAAACTTACGTCGTCTAAAAATGCCCTTTTTACGCGGTCCACAGCCATTATTCTTGGGCCGATTTTCATTAAAATTTCACAGAATTAGTATTTTAAGAGTGATTGTACATTCGGTTCCGTTTTTCCAAATTCCCAAAATGCAAAGGTTTTTATGGGGACCCAAAATTCGAACCATTGACTCAAATTTCAAATACGTAAAAATCGTTTTCCAGAGAGTTAAAATATATTATATTTGGATAGTATATAAGTCTCCAAGAAGGCTTTACATTCTATAAAATTTAAGTCACATGACTCATATGACTCATAAGTTCAAAAATAATTTCGATATAAACGCGTTAATTTAAATATTTTGTTTAAACTTCCCGGGGCCCACCATGGAAATCTAATGGTATGTACTCAATCCAGTGCTTTAGAATGCAATGTAAATCATATTAATGTGACGTTATATCGCCAATTTGACTCAGGACAAAAAGGTTTACGCGGTGTACGCCATTTTTTTTTTGGACCGATTTTCATCAAAATTTCACAGAATTATATGTAACCCTATAGGGATCCTGGGCCCTTTTTTACAAATTCGAAAAAGCAATGGTTCAATGGCGAACCCAAAGGGTTTCGAACCATTGACGCAAATTTCAAATCATATAAAATCGCTTCCAGATGATTTAGAAATTGATATTTGGACTGAATATTAGTCATTGAGACTTATTCAATTCTGGGGAAAACGCCATTTGACCAAAAAGGTCAGAAAGAATTTTAATATATCTACGCGTTAATTTCTTATATTTTTCAAAGTTGTAAGGACAAAAAAAAATTACTTGATAATTAAATACTTAATTTTTAAATTTCTTGATTTCTTTGCCTATGACTCACAACATCAAACTTGACTTGTCTACACCACTTTTACGCGGTCTTGCAATTTTTTACAGGATAAATTCGAATTGTAATTTGTTTTGTTACATAAATTAAAAATAGTCCCAAGTTAAATAAAATGGGTATAAAAATGATTTTCAGTTACTTTTGCCATTCCTAATTAAACGGGCATATTTTCAAAGTTTATTTAATTATCCATACAAAAGCAATTATAGGCTTGGAATTTCATATCCCTTTTACTTTTTTACTTTCAAAGTTTTGACAAATGTACAGAAAGTCCTATTCCCTTCGTATCAACAATAAATCTAGTTCTTCTTTTAATTCTTTTTTTTTTTTCCTCTTATATTTGTTGTTTTAAATTTTATAGTTCCCATTGCTCAGAACAATGAAAATTTTATGGCATAATTTAAACCAAGGCCCTTCGGAAAGCAAAAAATCATTTTAAATGAAAGTTCCCCATAACTCAATTTGACGTCAGGTGAAAATTTTACCGGTCTAAACCATTTTTCGGACCGATTTTCTCAAAAATTTCACAGAATTTAATGTAGCCTTATTTTGCTTCCGGTGTCCGTTTTTTCAAATTCCCAAAAGGCAATGGTTTTTATGGCAAACCAAATTCCCCAACCATTTTACCGTCAAATTAAATGGCGTATAAAATCGCTTACAAAAGGGGGCAGAAAAATGAAATTTTTGGGCAGAAATAAGCCAAAGGTTTCTTTACATTCTCGAAGATGAAAAGTCATATGAGTCATATGACGTCTAGGTAAAGTAATTTCTAATATTTACGTGTTAAAATTTTTTTATGTTGCACAAGTCCGACACCTTTAAAATTTAAAGCAAATGCTTCAGAAAAGAACTGTTTGCATTTCAATAATTTTCATTTTTACTATACGTGCTTTGACCCTCAAACTTGACGTCGTCTAAAAATGTTTGTACCGGTCACACCATTTTTTTCTGGGCCGATTTTCATCAAAATTTCACAGAAATTCGAGTTAGGCCCCTATTTGCCTTCCGGTTCCCCTTTTTTAACATTCGAAAATGCAAAATTCTTTGGCGAATCCAAGATTCGACCATTGACGTCAAATTTAAAATGCATATAAAATCGCTTATAAAAGAGCTAAAAAGATGATATTTGGACGGAATAAAATCCAAGGGGGTTTCTTTACCCTTCTCCGAAAATAAACTTTACGTGACGTCATAGGGCCTCATGAGGGGGAAAGTAAATTCTAATTTTTATGTTTAATTTTATATGTTTTTAAAGTCCGAGCACCTTGAAAATTTAATTTCATATGCTTAAGATAGAAACTTTTCCATTTCAATAATTTTTATTTACCCAGACGTGTTTTTTTACTCAAACTTTTACGTCGTATAAAAATTTCTTGTACGCCCTCTACAGCCCCCTTAATTTTGGGCCGAAATTTCATTAATATTTCACAAATGTGTAATTTAAATCTATTGGACATCCTTTGTCCATTTTTTCCAATTCAAAATGCAAAGGTTTTTTGGCCCCGGATCCAAAAATCGAACCATTGACGTCAAAATTTCAATAAAAGTATAAAATCCCTTTCCAGATGAATTAGAAATATAATATTATATTTGGATAGTATATAAATCCTCCAAGAGTGGTTTAAAATTCTATGAAATGAACTTTACATACTCATATTACGTCATAAGTCAAAAATTAATTTCTGATTTTATACGCTTTATTTAAATATGTTGTTTTTCTTCCCAGGACCAGGAAATCTAATGTATGTACATCAATCCATGTGCTTTAAAACAATGTAATTCAAATTAAAGGACTAAATCACGTAAGATTTGACGTCAGGACAAAACGGTTTAAGCGGGCTACAGCCATTATTTTTGGACCGATTTTCATCAAAATTTCACAGATGTATATTAAGCTCGAAAAGTTACCCCGGGTCCCTTTTACAAATTCAAAAAAACAATGGTTCTATGGCGAATCCAAGTTTCAAACCCTTGACGTCAAAGTTCAAATACAAATAAAATCGCTTCCAGATATTTAGAAAGTTATATTTGGACTGAATAATAGTCTTTGAGATTTTATTCATATTCGTGAGGATTAATGTCATTTGACATCATAATCAAAAAATGTTAAATAACAACCTTTAAATTTTTTCTAATTTTGCAAATTGTAAACATGAAAAAATTACTTATAATTCAAGATATTAATATTTCATTCATTGATTTTCTTTTTCCAAAGACGCACAAACATCAAACTTGACCTGTCAAAACAACTTTTACCGGGGTTTTTCGGCAATTATTACAGGATGAAATTCGAATTGTAAGCAATTTAAAAAAATTGATTTTACATAGATTTAAAAAATAGTCCCAATTAAATAAATCGAAATAAAAAAAAGATTTTCATTACTTTTGCCAAAACCTCCAATTAAACGGTTAAATTTTTCAAAGTTTATTTAAGTTATGGCCATACAAAACCCAATTAATGGCTGGAATTTCATACCCTTTTATTTTTTAGCTTTTAAGTTTTTAACAAATGTAGCGAAATCCTATCATTGGGATCAACGAATAAAAATTTAGTATTATTATTATTATTCTTTTCTTCCTCACATTTTCATATTTCAATCGTCCAAGGAGAATGAAATTTATGGCATAAATTACCCTATGCTAATTTAAAAAAAATTTTATAATTTTTCATATGCCTTTGACTCCTATGACTCCCCCTTGGCAATTTGCTACAAAAGTTTTACGCGTCCCAGAGCGATAAATTAAAAACCATTTTAAAACAAATTTTCACAGAATTGTATATTAATCTAGTTGTCAACTCTTTGTCTTTTTTTTCAAAATTCGAAAAGCACAAGGCTATTTGGGGAATGCAAGATTCAAACCAAGGCGTCAAATTGAAAAAATTTGCTCATAAAATCCGCCCAAATTAGGGCAGAAGGTTTAATTTTTTCATAAAATAGATCTTTTGATAATTTAAATATTTTTGAAAATGAACGTCATGTGGGCGTCAATGAACCCATCAAATTTCTAATTTTTAAACACTATTATAAAAATGTTAATTAAAGGCCAAGGCAATGAAATTTTGATGTCCCAAACCCAAAGATGGTTTTTGATTTTTATATTTTATATCTCAAACGTCAAATGACTCAAAAACTTGAAATAACACAAAAGTTTGTAAGCGGTTCAAGCCATTATAATGAACCGAATTTTCATCAAATTTTCACAAATTGTATATTAATTCTATTTCATCCCGTGTCCTTTTTTTTTTAAAATTCGAAAAGTCCAGGTTTTTATAACGAATCCAAAATTCGAACCCAAGGTCTAAATTTTCAAATTTCTTAAAAATCGGTTCCTATTTGAGAAGAAAGATGATATTGGGCATAAAAGGTCTCTGGGAGTCTTAAACAATTTGTAAATAAATGTCCCTATAAATCACTTGACTTTATTAATATATAAAGAATTTCTAATTCTAAAAAAAGATTATTTCTATAATTTGAAATTTTCGAAGGGAATGAAAATTTTATGCCGCAAAGCTTCAGATGCTGAAAAATTTTGATTTCAATGATTTTCAAAGTCTCTTTCCTCATATGACGTCACATTTGAAAATTGACTAAAGAAAGTTTTTTACAACGTCCAAGCCATTATTAAGGGGGTTTTCCTTAAAATTTTTACAAAATGTTAAAATTACGTTTTATTGTGTAAACCGGTTTTCCGTTTTTCAAAATTCCCAAAAGTCAAGGATCATGGCGGAATCCAAGATTCGAACGAAGGACGTTCAATTTTTTTTAAGCTTATAAAACGGTCCTATTTGAGATAGAAAGTTGAAATTTTTCATTAGTAGGGCTCTTGTGTCCTTAAGAATTAAAAGAAAATAAACGCTATACTCACGTGAAAATCATTTTTTTTGTTATTTTCTTTTCTTCTTCCAACTAAACGCTTATTTTAATATTTTGCAAAAGCCCAGGACATAAATTTTTATGGTTTTTAAAGCACGTGGGGAAAAATTTTGATTTCACCCCCTACTGCATATATTAGCCATATCTCAATAAATATCGATTTTTGTAAATACATGTATAAAAGAATTATAGCTGAAAAAATTGACTTTTTCCAAAGATATTTAGTTAATTAAAATTGTTTACCAATAAAAGTTATAACAAAAAAAACTAAATGAAATGAACCCAATTTTTGCTGATAATATCTTTTTTCTTGATTTTAAAACAGTCATTATCTCAAAACACTGAAATAAGATATTTCAAAATCGCCATAAAAATGAAAAGGTCCCCGCAGGGGTCACCAACTTAAATTTTTTGCCAACGACTTAAAAAAAAATAAAAAAAATATATATAATAAATATATATATATATTATAATAATATATATATAAAAAATATCAAATTGCAATTGATGGGCTATACTTTTTTTTTTTTTTTGTCGAATTTGATTTGTTTCCAAATAAGCATTGAAGTTAATACATGTACAAGGGCACAAAAAAAAAATCCTATTTGCAACACTATGTACCGCGAGCAGTTAGCAACCTTAAAAAAATTACACCAAGCCCCCACATTTTAGACCATCTAAAAACTGCATTGTTATGCTAACGATATTCATATTGCATCAGTTTTAGGCTGGGATGTTACCTTTCAAAATATCACCAAGTTCGAAATTCCAGGAATTTATGGCAAAACTACGGAACCCAAACACGCCAAAATCGCTAAATACGTTTAACTACGTTACAGGTGTCGAAAGGATATAGCACTATACAAATATTCAATACTTCTTCCTACTGAGGCTAAAATAAAACAAGGTTACAACTGAGTTGGAGTGATGAAATTCTATGTGTGATGAAGTTAGAAACTTACATTTGAACACTGTTCCCATTTTTCTTCCATGTCATATGACATAGTATAAATTTTGTATGAAACTGCATGTGCAAGATATGGCGGACTTATTAAAAAATTCACAGGAATGTGTTCTATTTGTGCTATTTTATATAAATAGAGGAGATAGAAAGTTGCAATTTGGACAATTATCTATTATGTCATCTTCTATATTTTACTATAAAAAAGCAGATGTTGCAGAAAGTCCTATCATTCGTTTAAACGAATGACATCTAGTTATTCTTTGAAAATGTATTCCAGTGTACAACTAGAACAAACCAGAGAAAACTGGTTTGCAATTTGAACCGACCAATGCCATGTCTTCTTTTTATAATCGTTGAACAAATCTATACATGTTGTCTAAAAATAACCATGACTTAGATCAACAACCAATCAGAAAAGAAATGCAGAATCGCATCACCACACACACACACACACATCCCCGGGTTATTATTCTTGGAAATGTATTTCCAGTGTACAACTAGAGTAAACCAATATAACTGGTTTACAATTTGAACCGACCAATCAACATTCTCAAGATGAGGATCATCCATTTCAGACCATGCTTTTAATAAACATTTAAGTTGTAATTTATCAGATGCATCTACATGAATTCTTTAGTAAAGGAATGATGCTGAAAGCAATTCATTCATGTTCCTTTCACCAGATGATATTTACATGTCTGGGGAAAAAGTATTCAACAAAAAAAGTTTGATTTCAATATAGGGTATTGGGATACACAAAAGAAACTAGTAATAAAATTAAAGTTGTTTCTACCAAACGAAATCAGGAAATGTGATAATCGTGACTGCTTATCCTTGGAAATGAAATGGCATGTTGAATAAGGTAAACTTTTTAAATTTTTAAATCGCCCCACCTTTTTTCCCCCAGTATCTAATTTTTATCACACAACAAAATTTCTAAAAATGTTAATTTTTATCCATTTTTTTTTTCGAAATCAAAATCCCTTGCACAAAAAGTCAAACTGATAACTCAAAAAGCATTCACAAAAGAACGAAATTGTCAAATTTTTGCGCCAAATTCTTTTGTACAAAAATGTTTAAAGATGTGTTGGAAGACCAATAATCAATATTGGTTATGATTCAGCCACTTGATTTTTAACTTAAACACGTTTAAAGTTTAATCGATAAATCCTGGAGTGGGCGGGGGAAAGGTTTTAAAAATCAATACTTTTCTAATTGTCGCAATGAATTGCTCCAGTTGTGAGACGGGCCCCTGCCCCCCACTCTTACCATTCATAGGGACTTTACTACACTGATCAATGTAATCCACTTGGAGATATCTCTCGCCCCCGACCCATTCACAAAAAAAAATTTACAT
>CM037786.1:42049686-42075772 GCA_021229015.1 Solen grandis | reverse complement strand
TTTTTTGTTAAAGTGTTGTATCCTATACTTATTCTTTTGTAACGGAAAACTGTCGTAACTTGAGCTACAATACAGTTTTCCATTTTTTATGTTCATATACTTGCAACAGAATCTTGATGGAAAACTGTTGTAAATCTGGTTAGTTTTTTCATTTTATAAACAAATAAATGATTTATCATGACAAGTTAGCATACTTTACACTATTTCAATTTGATGATATTGAGAATTCAATAAATTTCATTTTAATGACTGAAACTGATGGAGCAACAGCCAAAACACCCCCAAATACAAGTCACATCATGGTAGTCAAACAAAAATTTTATTTGTTTTGCTTAAGAAAGCATTCATCATCTATCTACAGCTGTATCAATGTTCATCTTAAAGAAAGTAATTTTGCAGAAAACAGTTCACCTTTTTACTGCCATACCATACCGAAACTGTTTGGAAATGACGGGAACCATCATATGTGAAACCATTCTGGCTCGAATTCCACCAACAATATTAAGCGTTAAGTAATACTTAAATTCTTAAACAAGAAAGATACACATTCCACCATTACTATTTTATGAACTATTCGAGTACATGGCTAAGCTGAATTGAATTATTACCTAAATTATCAAAAATAATTGTTAAAAAATGAAATATTTGAATATTTTATTAGACAAACAAGTTTAATAAGTTTTTAAGTATTACTTGGCGCTTATAATTGTTGATGGAACTAAAGCATTCAGAAACTTTACTGAACTATTTACTGTAGAGCTGATGTATATATCCAGAACTTAAAATTAACTTATACTTTTCTGCTTCAAAGTGAACTTAGAACTGAAAATTATACATAAAATGTATTGTCACAAATGACTGCAAGGTTTCCCTATGTTATATTCCTTAATTTTACAGGCTGTAAGGGTTGATTAGAATAACAGACACGAATTATACATTATCTTAATTCTACGGTTGCTATTTCAATTTGACATGCTGCAGACATGCTATAGAGTTTACAGCAACCAGAAGTGACCTTGCATTTGCCATGTGGCTGCCCTTGGATTTTATGAATGTTGCAGACTCATAAAAATACCATGGACACCCTAGGGCATTGGTGCACACACATGGTTCACTTCCTTACACACACCAAAACACTATCCGTATGGCCTCCCATAGCAGTATGCGCCTTGCGTAGTGTCAATACAGTTAGCATACATATGAACGATTGAGTATATGAATGGGAATTATACCTATAACGTGCGCACGTAATAGTTATCACATTCGTACGTGATAGTCAACCAATCAGAATACTAGGAATGGAAGTCATTTTTTCATGATGGAAATCGAAAATAGAAAGCTGTAAATCTGTGAATTGTTCCAGTGACAGTTTTTCAGTCTTTTGGAAACTACATCTACATGATACAAATATAGTGCTGTCACATTGCAGGATCTTAATGTAGACATGTGGTATGAAACACATCCAGTCACATCATACTAACACCGGGCCAACCAGTCCTATAATTACCCTTTTTTATATTTATGTATGTTAAGTACCAAGTACTGTGGTACATATCAGTGGCGGATTAAAGAGGCGTGCACCCGGCGCGCGCCCCCTCTAAAATTCCCCGACCATACATAAATGTAGGCATATAACCTCCCAAAAACTCACAAGAATGCGCTATTTTACAGCTTTAAATTTTAAAAGAAAATCGCACAGGATTTCCCCAAGATGCCTAGTCCAACCGGAACTACACCTTACCACGGCACTGGCAAAGCGGCAAGCCGATTGCATTGTTACTGCCTACATTTTTTTTAAAAAAATACGCCCTCTAACCCGAACTCCTGGATCCGGCTATGTATGTCAAGAGGGATATTAAAGGTTGTAGGATTATTTAAAACAATACTAACATCTGATGAAGTAAATATTAGTATAATGAAACTTTTAATAAAATTTACAAAAGGAAATGACAATGTTTTTTTTCGTGTTGATACATCTTCATAAGCAACAAACTGCATGAAAAACTATCCATCTATACATGTTAAAGCATTTTTCACAAATGCTATAAGAAGAGAAATAGTAAATAGCAGCTTTTGTAAACTAGATTTTACATAACCTACAATCAACTTATAAAATGAAATTAGCGACTATTACAAAAACACTGTTGTTAGCAAAATAAGTATATTATTGGGACTGGTGAAAAAAAAAAATAGTGTTCGCATGCAGTAGCTTTCGCATGTGAATGCAGTAGCTACATTGTTCACATGCAGTAGTTTTTGCGTTTGCACGTGGTAAATAAGGTTATCGTATGCTTAGATATAGATATCACTTGTGCAAGCGACATCTACTGCGTGTGCATCCAGAAGCTATCAAGTTTGCACACAATGGTTATCATGCGCGCGCCCGATATATATATATATATATATATATATATATATATATATAAATGGTGTTGAACTCTCAAAATTAAGTCCATGGTCATATAATGGTAACCTACGACTGGACCTCACTGCCCTTATGCTTGATAAATGAAATTGATAGAGTCTGAAACTGTAGAATTGGCATTTTAGATATAATTAAATTTGGCTGAGGCCTTGTAGCCATAAACATTGCTTCTAATTAAGTGAGTTAAAATGACGTGAATGACCGAGGGAGAATATTTGATATAATTGAATTTGGCTGAGGCATATAGCGAATAAGTGCGCACGTAAAACTACTACGTGCGCACGTAATAGCTTCTACGTTCGCACGGAAAGAAACACGTGCGAACGTAAAAGCTATTACGTGCGCACGTAATATAAAAAAGTATCTTCCATGTCCCATTTATGCCACCGTACAAAGGACTGGCGGTAAATAAATTAGCTAATAGCAAAACGGACGATCACACAGCTTCAGTTTTCAGCTTGTACTGGAGGCCTAAACATTTTAGCGGTAGTGGCGTTTGTTCAAAATTACTCTAAATATATTGAGATGGTTTATTGCTGCAGAGGTCAGAACTGGGTGAATGGATTGATTTTCATTTCACAAAGACATCTGAATGGTTGATTTTTAACATTATACCATGTTTAAAAAGCTATTTTATTTATTTTGACTAGTCCTAGTTTATCATTTATATTAAAAAATATGTCCGCTTTTATCTTCATAACACTCGTTAAAAATCAGACTATAAGTAATAAATGTTTTCTTGAAAATTAGTTTGTGCAGAGTGTTCAAAAGAAGTAAACAAGAGTCTTGAACATACTGGCAACAATAATATTCAGAGGTAGGCGTGGTTTACTACGCATGCGCAGACCATAGATCATTCTTAATAAATTAGACCGCTCTTCATGGTTAAGAGCCCAAAAAGAACGTTGTTCCTGAAATAGTTGAAGTAAAATTCAATAATAGAGGCTTGTGATTGGTTTGAGAGACCACTAGCAAATAGGGCGAACACTAAATAATCTATAACATCTTGGATTTGACGGATATTGTGACCAGTGAAACGGATTTTGATAAAACCTTTTTGATCTAGATTTAAAATTTTCGGTATTTTATTATTATTATTTTGCGCAAACGTTGTGCTTAAACAAATATCATGTAATCAAAGTTGATAAAACCTTACTGATTTAGATAACAAATTTTCGGTATTTTTTTTTCGCAAACGTTGTGCTTAAACTTTGACAAATACCATGTAATCAATGTTTAAAAAAGACATGGGACGCCAATTTTCAAGATTTTCGGGTTCTCTTTTGTTTGAAGAGAACCTAATACATTTTATCACACTTGGTAAAAACTCACTTCATGCCTTTTTTTTAAGTTTTGACAAAATGCATATAGGGTGAAATGGCTTTCCGCTTAGTGGCCATGGTCAGTTATGAAAAATCTCGATAGGGGTTTCCCCAAACATACTTATGTTTGAAAAAGAATACATATATCTTAAAAGTTCTTGTTTTTTACCCCCGCCAAACGAAAATGGGGGGGGGGGGGGGGGGGGGGGAGAGAGAGGCTTGGAGTAGTCGTCACCTTGTGGTCGGTTTGTCGGTCAGTCGGTATGTTGGAATTTTGTTGTCCAGAGCATAACTTTAATACTATTCAAGGAATTTACTTAAAATATAGACAGTTGGCAACTAGAAGAAGTGTCCAAGAACTGTAACTCTACCTGGTCCCATTTGGAATTACCCCCCCCCCCTTTATTTAATTCTTTTCTTTTCTTGTCGGAACATAACTTGAAAACCATTCAAGAAATTTACTTGAAACTTAAAGTATAGACAGATGCGACTAGGAGAAGTGCACTGTCCAAGAACTGTAACCTTTCTGGTCCAAGTTTATGAATTATTTCCTTTTCTTTTTTGTCCGGAACATAACTTCAAGGTATTGACTTGAAACTTAAAATACAAATAGACTGCGACAAGAAAAGTGCAATGTCCAAGAACTGTTACTCTACCTCGTCCCATTTCTAATTATCTTCCTTAGTTTCATATTTATTTCTTGTTTGAAACAGAACTTGAAAATTATACAAGGTAACTAAAAAAGAGACAGGTGGCTACTAGGACGAGTGCAGTGTCCATACTGTAACTATATTTGGTCCCATTTTTCAATTATCTCCCTTTGATTAATATTTATTTTTTGTTTCGAACATAACTTGAAAAAATACAAGGTATTGACTTTAAACTTAAAATATAGACAGATGGCGACTTGGAGAAGTGCAGTGTCCAACAATTGTAACACTTCCTCGTCCCATTTTTAGATTATCTCCCTTTGTTTATTATTTTTATTGTCCCGAACATAAATCAAAATTATACAAGGCATTGATTTGAAACTTAAAATATAGACTGATGGTGACTAGGAAAGTGCAGTGTCCAGAATTACATCTCCACCTGGTCAAGTTTTTAAATATCTCTTTGTGCATACTTTTGAAGAATTTATCTTTGTTTGTACTAAATGAAAGTTTGTTCGGTGCAATATTGCATTGCCAATGATTTTTAGTACTTCACACAACACTATTTTACAAAGACTGGAAATGCCACCGTGTTCAACAGCAGGTATCAAGTTTCATCGACATTAGATCGTATATGGTGGTTTGGTTGGTTTACCATACAGCAGATAAAATACAATCATTGCCTTGGCGTTTGCTTGTACCATATCATGCTTAGTACATAATGCCACAAAATTTGCTTTTATTCTGAATAATGATATGCGTACAGCCAGAAAACCTTTTTGAGTCAACATTTTTAATTATTGTATGATCTTGGAAAGAAGTGCATCTTCCCCATGTATATCACACTAAGTTTTATTAACACACTTAAAAAATTACATCATAATTCAATAATGTGAACAACTACACTTACATGGTTCGTGTAAACTGCACTTATATGCTTGCTGTCTGTCTACATTTCATGTTTGGTATTCAATGTTTATTATTGTTTTTTTGTTATTTTTTTTTTTTTTTTCGTTTTTTTTTCTGTTTCTTTTAACTTTTAAGCTACTTTGCCAAACAACCATAACTATCTCTATATCTGAACTATGCACAACTTGAAGTCTGCCATCTCCTGTATCAAAGCGTTTTGCGGGGTATTAATCACATTCAGTGATAGTTCTAATTAGGTAATGCGAGGAACATCTCTGCCAACATATTTTAAATCTGGTCATGAGTAAATAATCTAACAATGACCCAGGCGCCCAAATAATCTGGACTTTGCATCCTTGGAAATCTGTACATATTTTAATCTTTCCAGTGGTTTTGAACAAGAAAAACTCTTCACTTTTTCGTGGAAATATTCATTTATGAAGCCCATGTAAGAAAAGTCTTTATAAAGTTTTAATTAAAAAAGTAATGGCCAAGCTGTTATAAGACGATGTAATTTGAATACGTTCGGTCACATTTAATGAGCAAGAGGGCCAGAATGGCACCAAGCCCCGTTTTCTCGAAAAAAAAAAAAGATACTTAACTACGTGTTTCATACTCAAACTAAACAATGACCATTAGTTTAATAGGGAGTGAGTATGATACTAAAATCTGAGTCTGAGATCGTACTTAGTATTCATATCTCTCACACGTGTGCCGTCAGTCTGAATATTAGCATACAGTCTAACTCAATGTTTTACTGTTTGTGTAAAAAGTTAACTGATTTTAATAATAACGGTTGAGATAGATTTCTTGATCTATTCTAAGACATAAACTTGTGTTCTGATCCTTGTTATTAGTTATAATTTTTAATACTATTTTTTATACAAGTAATTATTTATATTATAACACGAAGTATTGGACCTTATTAATATAATTAAAATTTAATAAAGAATTTTCCTTATCCTTATTTTTATCCTTAAAATATTCTCTAACCTTAACTTTTTTTTTAACATTTGATCTAATTGGAACCAAACGTAAGAAAATCTTAAAAAATGAGAAAAATATTAAAATTTTGCGTAAGTTTGTTGCAAAACGCGTGTAGCACAGATTCTCTACATATAGTATAAAAAGTATCTTTTTTATTTTTGGTAAAAAGCATTCAAGCTAATTTCTACAAAAAATATGAAATTATGGAAATGTAAAAGAAACAATGTGTTGTTTATTTCAAATGTTTTCACAGTAAATATGAAAATATGCTTGTAGTGTAACCCGACATTTAGGTCAGTCAGGTTTGATTTGCATATACACTCGTATGTACTTTTGGGATGAATTGACCTGATAGTGACTATATCTTCTGCTCTTTTGAAAATAAAGGCTCTACACCTGTTCACCAATAGTTCCCGAGGCCCTTGAAGTATAATCGTAAAACGTACTAAATACTCATGGATTGTCAAAGAATGGATGAAAATGGCATGTTTACACAAAACATATTACAAAATCTTAAAGTTAAGGAGCGCCTGGTTTCCTAAAGGCAAATATAAGGAAATTACAGGTCGTAATATATTTTCTGAAAGGTTAGTGGAAAATTTACAAATTAATGAAAATCTTATTGGAATTTTAGTTTAAGGAAAGTTTTAGCTATTTAAGATTTATCTTAGAGTTATGATGTATATTGAATATCGCCCCAGTATCGTGACTTAAACATATATAAAACTACACGATTTTGTCATATTCAACCAAACTTTCACGCTATTATGTAATAATTAGCATTTAATAATTATAATGCAAGTCACTTCAAAGTCAATATTTCATTATAATAAGACCTCCAGACAAAACACAAACTGATACATAATTAAAAAAAAAGAAGAATTTTTTCATGACAGGCATATGTACAGTCAGTCAATACTCATGAGGCGCAGATCAACGTCATGAAAAATGTTTCATGTAATGTTACGTCACTGCTTCTCATGATAGTCTCCTTCATGCAGGAAATATTTTCCACATATATTTGAAACATGTCACGAAACCATTCACTACCTTACTCTGTTGTTGAGCGGTTTTCCCCGGAAGTGTGCTTTCAGATACGGGAAACATGCAAAGTCTTAATATACTAGGCCAAGTGAATATGAAGATTGAGTTAGTCCCTGGAAACTTAATTCAATAAATGTTGACTGTGTAGTACTCGTTGTATGACTGGGTGTGTTGTCTTGATGTAGAACATCTTTATCTTTGTTTCATATAGATCCCTGCGCTTCTTATGATATACATGCAAGATATCTCGGCGGATTGTCTGAAGCGAGATGTAAACCGAAGGTGAGTAAACCATCTTAATATTATAAACCATATTTGATATCATTTACCAATTCATTTACATGGTTTATTCTGTGTCTTATTTATGAAAAGAGAGGAAGCATGGAAAAGACTTTCTAAATAAAATCACATAAGAAATATATCTTGCATTAGAGGCCATACGGGCCTGACAATGTATATCGATATTACGTCACTAATATCCATGAATTAAATGTGCATCACTTTATCCATATACTTTGTTGCATAGGCATTTTATCGGAAGCGAGCTGCGATGATTTTTCCTACCGTTGACATCAATTTGTTTTCAGGTTTCTAATAATGGCCTCATGAATCATCCAGGTTATATAAGCATCTAGTAAGTGGGATGAGCCGACGACTTACTAAAAACTATTTTTTCAGCAACCTCTCGATACCGTCTGTCGTAATTTCTAGCGTACTGTGTTCTAGCTTTTGTTGTATTTTGTAGGTTTTTCGCCCTCGTTGTAAATTTTCTTCCTACTCAGCGTCGAATATGCTATGCACTTTGAAGACATGTGACCAAGAGATGTTCTATTCTTTCTCTTTCTTGAAATTATCTGTGGGTGCCATTCCCGCCTGCACTCAAAACTACCTGGCAGTCCGTCGAGTCGCATCCTCGTTAACATCGAAATTTTTTTAAAACACACCCGGTTATCACAGGAGAAACATTTGATAGTTGATTTGTATCTCTGATGATAAAGTCTGCTGCTGCAGAAGTTCGTGGATTTTCTTTATGTTTCTTCTACTTCGGTTATCAAAATTATAAACAAAAGTCAAACCTCTCTTCGCCGAGTCGTTCGTGATTTACCACTTTCATCAAATATTTCATTGTGTAGACTTTGAGTTTAATACAGCCTGGGTGTCTTTCGATGATGGTTACAAAAGCCCGAGAACTAAATGCATTTATTATCTTTTTTACCATTCAGTAATTTCCTTTCTATTTTTATTTGTGTTTTTTAGTCGAGATAATTATGTTCTTATGGCTTACATAACTTTTTTTTAAAATAAACTTCATCTTACAACTTTGTAGAAATCATTGTTTTATTGTAAAATTCTATTCTGTTTTAAAATGGCACTTTGACTCATACCGTGAAAATGTATTTTGTACCTTATATTTAGCAATTCACGAATATTAATTCAATTTGAGAGTAAAAAACGCAGGATAAAGCAATTCTTTTCTGCGTCTTATCTGTCAATCCCCGCACCTGTCCACCTTGCATTTCCAGATCACTACGACTTTTGTTTTTCAAAATGGATTTGCATACACTAAATGAAGCGGAAAAGTACGAACCTGTTAATATATATATATATATATATATATATATATTATATATATATATATATATATATATATATTGGTATTAGACATTTCAAACAGAAACAATAATGGATAAAAATATACATTTTGCTTTCCAAGAGGGCGGCTTTTGTTAAGAAATGTAGGGTAAAAGCAGTTCTGAGTGAATGTTTCAACTCAGAGTTAAAAGCTTCCAATCCTTCGTCGATTTTCCATAGTGTTTTAGGCGTAAGAGGCTCGTGTATAAGTCGCAAGAGTCTTGTGCGGATATTGTAGGATCGTAAGATACACATACGAATTTTACCAGTCGTGAGAGTCTCATATGAGACTCGAGTGATTAAAAAAGATCGTACGAGCCACGTAAGAGTTGCCTACGGGTATCGTACAGGCTCCTTACGAGTTTTTTTTTTTTTTTTTTTTTTTTAAATTCCTTCACATATTACATTTCCGTTTTCCCTCGTTTATAATATCCCAAAAACACACACACACACACCCACACACACCACAATTAGTTCCCAAATGCAACGACCCCAAATTTTACCCAAAACATTTTACTTTTATTTTTGGGGGCCCAAACATAACTTTTTTAAAAATTCAAATTATCCTTTTAAAACAGAAAACCTGAAAAAGACAATAACTGATTATAACCCTATCATATCACATCACCTCCAATTTGGAAACCTGTGGGGGTTTTTAAAACCTTTGCTACTTTGGCAATGCAAACTTTAAAATAATTTAAAATTTTAATATCTTTTTTTTTTGGGGGTTTTATTTTTAAAAATACAAAAATTTAAAAACATTTACCCCAACCCTTTCATAAATTGCCATGCCCCTTAACCATTAAATTTAAACAAGATAACTACAAGGGAATAATTTTAAAAATTTTTTTAAACGCCCAATAATTACGATTTTAAGCAAATTTGGGTTTGGTTTTACGGGAAGGGGAAAGAAACCACACACACCCTTCATACTAACATAGATATAAAAAATTATTTTTTTTAAAGGGTTTCGGAGGGGCCTTCATTTTTTTTCCCAAATTTCCCAAATTTTTCCTCTGCTGTAACCAAAATAAACCCCCACGTACAATTAGCACGTAAACCGGGTTTGCATTTAGGGCATGCCAAAAATTATTTTTTAAAAACGGGGTATCTTTTTTATTTTTTTCCTTTTTAATAAAACCCCCTTTTGGGTATATAAAAAACTCTACCTTACATAATCTGCATTTAAATTTTCTTACTTACTTTACTGCAAAATTTAAGGTTTCCGGGCAACAAAAAATATTACAGTTCATAATAGAAAAAGGGGTATAATTTAAACTATACTTTTTTTTTTAAAAAAAAATTTTTTTAAACAGTTTTTTTTAAACTAAATTATCTTAAAATTAAAAAAATTGAAGTGCACATTATAGTGAAGGGCACAATATGGTCCTTTTTCCCCCCCCCCCCCCAAAAAAAAAATAGGGACCTGATCAAAAAATTTTTTGGACCGACGGAAATTTCGGTTTTTTGGGGTTTATCAAAAAAATTTAAGGGTATCTTATGTTAAATTTAAAAAACATTACATACCTGGAACCTCAAATTCTTAAATCTATAGAAAAAATTTTAAGAACTTGCAAAACAAACTTTCCCAATGACCCTTTTTTTGGTTTTTTGACGCTTATCTTTTCCCTAGTTAAAAAACCACTTTTTAAACTTATTAATTAAAGGGGGAATAAAATTTTTAAAACTTTCCTTTCAACTTTGGGGGTTCCCTAAAAGGGGCCTTTTTTTTTTCCCAAAATTTTGGTGACATCTCCTCACCCCCTTTTTGGTTTTCCTGACATCGCCCCCAACGCCTTTAAACTTCGAGACATCGTTTTAAAGTTATGTCTCAACTCTCCGTTTATCTATACAAAAGGCTTAAATCTTTTTGCTTCTCAACATCCCTATTTCCCTTACATAACATCATTTCATCTTGTTGCTTTTTCTCAACTCGCCATTCCATTTTTTCCGTTTGCATTGGGTTTTGTCAATAGGGATTTGGTTTTTACCCCCCAAAAGGTTTTTGCCCGATAAACCCCATAAATTTCGGACAAACTTTCGCATCTTGATAAAACCCTTTAATACTTTTAAATTCAATGCTAATTGACCTTGCCCAATTTTCCCCGGTTTACCACACCAATCAAGAACTTTTTTTCTTCAAAAAAAATGACCGAATTTTAAAAACCTTGATTGGGGTTAAATTGACCTACTTTGTTCGACAAAACCAACAAATTCTTTTAAAACAAAAAATTTTAAAACCCATTGGTATTTTTTGACAAAATTTTTTGTAACTTTTTTATTGTAAAAACTTTTGAAAATTTTTGGGTTTTTTTTTGTATTTTTTAAAAAATTTTTGGGACATTTTTTAATAAAAATAATTTTAAGGGGAATTTAAAAAAAAAAAACAGTTTTGAAAATTGGGGGTAATTCTCTTTCGATTTTTTGGGGTTCCCTAAAGGGGCCGTTTTCCCAGAGTAATTTTTTCAACTGTCTAGGATTTCTTCAGCAATTTTTCATTTTCTAGGGTATAAAGTTTTAAATGAAATTAAGATATCAGGTATTAGATAAACAAACATTCATAAATTTTGGGGCTAGAACTCCAAAGGTTTTTTATTTTAAATACTTGGGTATCTTCCTTATTTTTTCCCATGTAAAGACACATCTTTGTCCAGAAGTTATATTACTTATCAATACACACCAAAAAACAAAAGGGCCAAAATTTTTTGGTTTGATACTTTATTACTTTTTGCCCAATTTGAAAAAAGGCCCTTTTCCAACATCTTTGGCCCTAAAAAGGGGCCCAGGGTTTTTTTTTTTCCCTATTTCCTTACTCTTTTTGCTTTTTGGGGATTTTTTAAACCAAGGGGCCCCAAAGCCCATTTTTTTTGAAGGGGATCCACCACAAGCGGACTTTTTTGAATATTTTCTTTTTCGGGAATAAAATGATGGGCACCACCATTTGCGTTTCCAATTTGATACCTTTCCCCACTTTCTTTTCTCGGGTTGCAATTTATGGGGTTGTTGCACTTTTTTTGAGTTCCATTTTGGGGTATTATTTTTAACAAGCAATGTGCTTTTATATTTGGGGTTTATTACCTATTTTTCACGGTTTGGGGCACAACCAACAAAAAAATTTTTCCAACCTTTAAAAAAATGACCAAGTTTAACCTAGCCTATAAATAAAATTGTTTTTGGGCCTTGACCTGGGGGGTTTAAAATTTCTTTTTTCATAACTAATGTTTTTTTTTTTTTAAGAAAAAAAATGAAATAAACAATTCAACAAAAACCGGTTAAAAAGGTGTGGTGTGAAAAAGGGGAAAAGGGGGGATAATATATCAAATAACCATTCATTTTCCACTTTGGAAAGCGTGGGGGCTACGCACCTTCAGAATGTTTTTTTGTATTTACCCTACCAAATTTAAACCCGGGCCTCCTGTTTTTTGCAAAATCCTACATGTTTCACCTTTTAGGCTATTTTGACCGTGTGATCAGAGTTTTGGGGTGACCCGGGGTAAACAATGAAAAACCAAAGAAGGCCTTTTTCAACCTAAACTATATTCAAGGGGGAATGCATCACAATTTTTAATTTTTAAAGAAAAAATTAAACAACAACAAATCATTTTAGCAAAAAATTTGAACTCTATTTTTTTTGGGCAAAAACAATTTTAACAATGAAAAACCAATAAACATCAAACAATATCAACAACAAAAAATAAAAAACCCAATAATAAAGCACTTTCTTGAAATTTTAAATTTTGTAAAAACCCTATTATTCAAAAATTCAAAAAACCACGATTTCACCAAACTCTGGTAATTTTAACGGCATTTTTTGGGGGTGATTACACACTTGCTTCTCGCACTTTGCCCAGTTCTCATAGTTCGGGTAAAACCAACATCCCACATTTGAATCTTTTAAATTGAATGGGGTTTGATCCTCTTACCCTTAAGCTCAAGCACCCGGGGTTAAATAAAATCCCCAACAAAAAAAGAAAACAAAAAAACAAAAATGCTCCAAAACCAAACGTGGTATCCTTGAAGCCATAAATTTCCCCATTTGGGGTTTTCCATTCTTTCCAAAAAACGTAAGTCACGTTTGGGGGGTTTTTTTTTCCATACAGTAAAATAAAGTCGATTTTTTTTTTTGAAAAACACAGCTCCCAAGCTCACCAGGGGGGGTCAAATTTGGGGGTTTTAAACTAATTAATTTTTACTTTCTCGGGCCCTACGGGGGAAATTATCTTTACACACACTACCCACCGGGGACCCTAAATTTGGTGAAATACAAAAATACGCAACTCAATCTTTACCTTTTTCCCCCAATCTTTTTTAAATTTCGTTCCGGCAGTTCCCACTCAAAAGCTTCCAATGGGGGATCTTTTTTCGTATCTACCCCTACCTTTATTTTCCCCCACACTTTGGGCTTCACTTTCCCCGGCGGGTGTTAATCCATGTTTTGTAGTTCAGCTACCATTTTTTCCACACTTTATACAATCCATTTTTTTTAATGCACTGTTCAAAACATCTCGACCCCTCACTTTTCGGGTAAACAAACACGGGTTATTTTTTGGGCCCCCCTATGAATCAACAATGCAACCATAACATTTTCCTTTCACATATAAAACAGGTTTTCGGCGTTCTTTCACCACATGAGGGTTCAAACTCTTTACAATCGTTCGCCTTTTCAAGTTGTAATTTCTTCGTAAAATTTTTGGGTCACTTTCCCCGGGTTTCTTTTCAGGGTTAATTTCTTTAATTCTCGAACCCGTTAACTCTATCACGGGCGTATTGGGCAAAAACCCTCATCGGGGGGGGTCACAAAGTCACGAAACGAAGCTGGGTTCGCAATTTCCCCTTTTTTATAATCAATTTCCCCCCCTTTTACCCTTTGTTTTGGGGGCGTTAATAAAAGCCCCACATTTTCCCCCTTTTTTAATCGTAAATTTGTAAACCCAGGAGCTTTTAAACCGGTTCCCTCTTATGCGGGGAAAAAAGTATACTAAAAAAATTTCCCCCTTTTAAAGGGGGCTAACGGAAAATTTTTGTTTTTTTCCTCACACCAAATTTAGACATTAAATTTTAAAATCAAAGGGGTTAGTTCCAATCGCCGTTAAACCCTAATTCTTTACCATCCCAAAAAAAAATACTTTTTGGCAACTGCCCTTGAAATAAATGACCTTCATTTTTTCCGGGGCCTCCAAAGGTAAATTTTCACCTCCTCGGCATTTGGGAATTTTTTCATCCAATTTACGATGGTCGGGTTTAATTTTTTTGCAACTAGGGGTAACGGGCAACAAAACAAACTTTGAATCCATTTAATTAAGGGATTTTCTCTGTTCCAAACACAAAATTTCCCGGGGTTCTGCGAGCCATCTACCTACACAAAGGGGGAAGTACTTTTTCAAAACAGGTCAAAAATGAAGACTCCCACTTTTCCAAAACACACTCGGGTTATACTTTCTCTTTTTTTAATAAACCTTCATTTTTAAACCCAACGTTTCCTTGCATATCCCCCGGTCAACCCCCCTTTTCATCTAAAGCTGGTTAACTGTCCTAGACATTAAATTTTCAATGTCCCCGGTACGCATCCCGTTCACCCTTTTTGGTGATCATTTTGTTTTCAGGACACATCTATACTCAAAACCCAATTTGGGGAAGAAATTATTTTTTGTGGATTTTCTCCATTCCACCAAAGGGGGCATCGGGTTTGACTACTTTATTTTCATACATACTCGGGTTTGACATCATCTTTTTCTGAGACGGGAAACAAATTCAAGGGGAATAATTTACTCATGCAACACGGGAAATTTTCTTTCCACTGTGCCTTGCATTGCTGTCATTAAGGGGGACTTCCCCAAATTAAATTCATTTTCTCACTCGAAAGACCTGTTGAATTATGTTTTTAAAATCAAAAAATCAAACCGTGTAATTTTTTTTTTAAATTGATGTGTCCCTTGACGGGGGAAAACAGAATATTTCATTTTGAATCCAAAAATTTAAAATTCTCATATTTTCCAAACCCACATCTTTCAACAATTTTTCCCCCCAATTTCTTAAACACGTCTTACTTTTTGTCCAGACAAATATTTTTTAACCCTCACCTTTTTTAAAGCCCCCTTTTTCAGATTTTACCTATTTCCCATTTTTCCCCAAATTAAAATTTTCTTCTTTTTCTTACAGGGGCCCAACATATCCAACTTTCGGGGCTCACCACAAAACTAATCATCTGTTTTTTTTTTTAAAAATTTAAACCTTCACCATCGTTTTCCCCATAAATTAACGACCCCCTTTTCACGGTTAATTTTAATACTATCTCGTTAAATTTTGGACTTTTACCCCCCATGTAGTGGTTTTTAAAATCAAATTTCATTGTAATTAGACCCTGTTTTTAGTTTTTGCTCCAACCCCCAAAACTTTTTAAATTGGTTTTCGACACCCCCTATCAAATTGGTTCCCCCTAAATTTGGGTATATAAAAAACAATTTCTTTCTAAATCCACACCGTACTTAATCCTTTGCCCTCTTCCGGAAAAAACCCCCGATTTCCCTCTACTCCATATTTCGAAGGTGGCTGGATAAGTTCCAAGCCTTCTTTGACCACAATTCCCTTTTTAAATTTACATTTTTGAAAAACCGGGAAAAAAAATCCAAAGGGATTTCCTTTGATTAAAATTTTTTAAGTTTTCTGAATACCTTGTCTATTTCGTCATGAGATGGGTGGTACCAAAATTCCTCAAATCAAATGGTATTCCCCTTTTTTTACCTTTTAATTCAAACCTTTCATTTATGAAAAGGCGCACCACGGGATCTTCAGTCACACGTAAATTTTTCCTTCACCTCTTCATTTTCTGACTTTTGTGGGGAACGATCTTTTCCACAACCATTTCCCAACTTTTTTGGCACACACGGGTTTTTGGCCATTTGGTCTTAAACAACATTGTGTTTGTTTAGGTAAAAAATTTTCCGGGGAACTTCACTATAAGGGAGGAAAAAAGGTTTCATTTTTTTTAAAATTTTTAAATTTGGGGTTTAAGAATGTTTCCAAAATCTCACACACAACCAAATTCCCAGATCGGGACATTGAAAAACGGGTTTCACTAATGACAATTACGATAAAAATGATCAAAATTTTGGGCAAAATGTTTTTTTTTGGGAACTCCTTTTTTCTTCGAACTTTGCCCCCCTTTTAACACTCTTATGAAACTTACTATTCAGACTTTTTAACTTTATACAAAATCATTTTAATCCAACTTTAAAATTTTTAATATCCTACCAACTTCATTTCATTTCTTAATAAAACGATTTCACTTCGTATAATCACATATTTTTTAGGGAATTTTCAGAAAAACCTTCGAAAAGATTCCCAGCAAAGTTTTGGGTTTTAGGGTCAAGGTGTTTTTTTTTTGCGAACCATTTTTAAAAATTTCCAAACTGCCCATTTAAATACCCCTTTCCCAAAATGTTTTTTTTTAATCGCATATATCACCCTTTTTCCCAAACCCTTTATTTCTTATTTTTTTTTTTGATTTCCATAAAATTTTTTTACTTCATCTAAATAGCCCGGGTTTTTTTTGGATAAAAAATTTTTCCACATTCTTTTTTTAGGGGATTTTAAAACTTCCCAAACAAAACTCGTTTTAGTCTCGGGGTTTTCAGACTAAAAGTAAAGCAGTTTTCAAAACTTCTAAATTCCCTTTTTAAAAAAAACTGGGCCTTTTCTTTTTGCAAAAAATTTTTCCCCTCTTTTAGAAAACGGAAACTTGGTGAAGGGCTTTCCATTTTTTGTCTATAAAGGGTTTTATCCAAGCTGTTTTAAACCCCCACATCAAAAACACATATAATAGAGATAGGGTGAATTCTCTTTGTACATTTTGCATACTCAAAATCTCTTGCCATTAAAGACGAACCCCCTCCCATCTTCAACCAAATTTTCCTATTGTTTTATGAACGTTGGGTTCTTTGACTTCTCACCATCCTACACCTCTAAATATGGGTTTTCATCTTTTTTCCCGCTCCTTTTAGATCCATGAATTCCCCAAAAAACCAAAGGGAAAATCATACAATTTAATTACAATACGTGTCCTTTATTCTCGCCCCTACAAAGGGGCAAAATTTTAAACCTCTTTCTTATTTTTTAAATTATCTTCTTTATTCGATTACCGTAAAAAAAAACTATAAAAAATTCACCCTCCTTCCCCTCCCCCTTTTTTACACATCGGGTTTTCTTATAAATTCCCGACTTTCTTTTTGGGATTTGACCCCCTTCAGTCCTCCAGAAAATTGCTAAAAACACATTTACCCTTTTCCTTGCCCAATACTCTTTGGGAAAAAAAATTTTTTAAACCCTTCAAGGGGTTTCCATCTTATTCTAACACCAAAATCCCCTAATTTAATGGGGATTTTTTAAACTTGTTTCACAAAGAGTAGTCTTTGGGCCCATTTTAAACACGTCTAAATTTATCTTTCGGGTCATGGGTTTTTCCTCTTTCTTTTCATAACATGTCTTGTTTTCTCAGCCTTTTCATTTTAGTTTTTTTTGGTGACTTTTAAAACGTTTAAATTACTTCTCCAAATTTTTGTCCCTTTTCTATAAACCCAATTGATTTTTCGTCAAGAACTTGATTAAATTTCCCTTTCGAAATTGTAAACTGCTCACAAGGGGGAGGGGGGTAACCATTCGTTTTCCTTCCCCTCGATTCATCTCTTCCAAAAACCAAACCCGGGAAAAAAAGGCCATTTTCCCATTTTTTTCCAAATTATTTTCACCCAAAAAGGAAATTGTTTTGGGCAAAAATTTGGTGAAAGGTTAAAAAAGGGGAAAAACCACCTTTCTATTGAAATGATTTTTTTTTTCAACGACACTTTTTTGGGTGGCTAATTTCCCGGACTTTTTTCCCTCTTAAAAATGAATGACGTTTCTGACCTCGAAAAGGGTACATTCCCTTTTTTAAAATTTTTAACAACTTTTCACAATAAAATCCCCCAAAATTTTTTAGGTGCTTCTTTTTTTAAATCTTTTTTCAAATTTAGGGGGGTATCTTCAAAGAAAGCCTTTTTCCATTTTGGAAACAGTATTTTTGCGCTTCAACGACAAGGGTATGTAAATTTGGTCTTTTTTATTTTTTACCACTTTAAATTTGGGTAAACTATTTACCACACACCATTTCCTAATTTCCATGGGCCGCACGACAAAAAAAAGGGAAAAGGGAGACTTTTTTTAAAATCTTGATAATATGAGGGATTCGTTCCCACTTCAAACCCTTTGAAAGTTGACGAAATGGGGAAATCTTGAAAAAAACGGTTCACTAGGATTTGGTTCTTTTTTTTGAATTTTGGCGGCGCACTGTTTACCAAAAGTTTTTAAAAACTTTTTGCCCAAGTGATATTTCCCTGGATTTCAGTAAAATGGCACGTATATCCCGGGTTTGTGCGTTCCGGTAGTTAATCACAAATCTGAGAAAATTTACGCTCTTCACAACGGTTCAGTTTCTCCCTGTGTCAATGTTTTTTTGGTGTCAATTAATGTACCCCCCCGTCAGGGATCAGGTTACATAGCAGCTTGTAAATGACGAAAATCCGTTGAAGGACCAAACTTTTTTTGCTGCAGGGGAAGATCACGCTCTCAAAACATCTTTAAAAATTATCTTCAATTGGTTTAAACGGGGAGGGATCCTAAATGTCTGGTAAAATATTCGGGTTTCCCAATCCCCTTTTTCCGGGAAAAAAAAAACTCGTCCCCAAAATGCAGCGGGTTTTCTTATTAGTTAACTGTTGTCTGTAGATAATCTGTTGCATTTTTTACTGGTAGAGTGTTCATCGTGAATCCCCGGATGTTTCCTTCGTTAAGGTATGCCACGATTACCAGCCAAATGGTTATAAATTTTGGTTCCCGAAACGGCACTGTCTTATATTTGTCCACGCCCAGCTTTTTTGTAAAAACCCCGGGAGGGGGAAGTCTTGGTCTGTGTCTCACGGGTCCTTTGCGATTTCTATGTCTCTTCTTTTTCGTGACTGTTTTGTAAAGTTCGCGGGTTTTGTAAAACGTCGACCATATTCTTAAAATTGGGCTTTCTGACTAGCATTGTAATCCAAAATAAAGCCTTTTACTTTGCATGTCTGATGTCGATTTCTTTTTTTCATCGATATATTATACCCATAGTTTTGTACCCAAAAACCACGAATTTGACCAAAAAATTTTTCGTCCCTGTGGTACTTCATTGTCCACTTTCCGACTGACTATCTTCAAATTTGGGAAAGTTGTATTGTCAGGGTCATGGATGTACATACAAATGTCTGTTTCAAAATACAGACCCGATCTCCAAGTTTTTCCAATGGGTGTAAAATTCAAGTCGAGCATAGGACGTAACGGGAAGGGGACTACCACTGCATTTAAAGATGAATGGGGCTGTGTTTCGTTCCCGTTTTTATCCGAGTACTTCATCAACATAAAGTTGTCATGATCGAAAATTTCGGCAAACTGCACAGTGACATGACAGTCGGAGGTAGGTCATTTAAACCCCGGGTTTTCCTTAGGGCACAACTCAGTCTTTGGGTTTTAATTTTTACCCCCCAAGCAGTTCAACATGGTTTTTGGGAAACGCTTTTTTCCTTTTTTCTTTTTTTACGTTGTTGAGCCCGATACCCTCTATCTGAAAGTAATTTTTTTGAAACGGGCTTCATCATCTTCCTTTTTACCCGTTAGGGTAAAGATCATTTTCTTGTTACAGTGAATAGGTAGGACTGGTAGCCACAGGTCTTGTGGTGGCATACCACATTTGATGAGTCCCTTGTACTTTCCAATGTTCTTTATATCAATCATCTCTTGACTTAAGATGTTGGGATGTTGGGTTTTGCTTTGTACTTGTTCACGAATGGATACAGAGAGCAAATGTCAGCATACTTGATTTCTTCCTTGGTGGTTGTATCAACTTTATGGTACAATTTAACGGCATTGGTTCGTCCACCAAACAAAGTATCCCGAGGTATAATAGGTTCTTGGAAGGGAAAGAAACGGTTCACAGTATCTCTGTATTCTGGTTCAATCTTTGCATTTCTGATCAAAGTCAGATTCTCACATTACAGCTGTGTTGTAACTTGTTGTGCCAAGTCTTTCAACCGAAAGATTGTGGCATTGTATAACTGCTCCATAGTTTGAAGTGTTTAAACCGTTCACAGGTCTCTCCTGAGGTAACATTTCGGACATCCGTGTGTCCAGACCCCACCCAAATCCTTCGGTGTCATGAATTCGTATACGGTGTCGTCTACGTCTCTTTGTGGAATTCGTCAACGAATAGGGTCCGATTTGTACTTCACCTCCATTTAATGCATGGCGAATGTTCTTATTTTCAATGGAAGCAGTTGTTTCTATCCAGTGAATCCCTTTGATTGAGTATCGGGTCTTGTTTGGATACCCGTCATCAGAGATTACAGACAACGTTGAGGAGGCACGAGTTTTTACGACAAGCTTTGTTGCACACTTGAGCTAAAGTGGTCGCTTCCAGGAACGGATTAATTTGGTCACTGGCTAAACTCTCCACAAACCTCGTCTCAAGATGTCCACAATCCGATTTGCAGTACTTTTGCATTTTTAACTGAAAGTGAAACACAGCTTTTGTGCCACTTTTCATTGTACCATTTCAGAAACGCTTCTCTCTTGTCAGGTTTCATGCTGTTGGGTAATTTTGCAGATGGTCTCATCAAATTCCATCGCTTCTTCCAGGCTGCATCGTCCGTTTTATTGAGTTTACATATTCCTACCACAATTGATTGTGCCAAGAACTTACTGTCATGAGCTTGTCTACCTTCACAATACTTCGTTTGACTTTGGTCATGTTCTCAATGCTCATGTGCGATCCAAAAATTATTTTGCTTCCTATACCACCACCCTCTGGGATGACATGTGTCTTTTCTAACTGCAGATGCCCGTCATGAATCTCAAACGTGTGGTTGCTCTGTGATACTTTCTGTATTTCGTTCAACAGCGTATTTCCTGAAATGTGTGCTGCCCTTCCCCAACGGAATATGAATACCAACGCTAGGTCAGGATGATTCATGGAGATACGAATTTGATCATTGTCATTGACCCGTGCTTCTCTGTATAACTGTTTGGCCATATCATTGAAAAGTTGATGTGTAAATTCAAACGGTTTCTTATATCTTTCTAATGTAACATCATACACGTGGCCATTCGTTTTAAACTTTCTTGAAGTTCTCTGTGACCGTGGCTGTATGGAATAATATTCCCGTATATCACTCTTGGTCTTTCGTTCAGGTAGTCTTCATCATGCTTTCTTCACTACTCGACATCGTTGTGATCATAAGTAAGTGAGCAAAGCTTTTTTCAGACATCTAAGCTCCGCCCACCTGATCTCAGGCCTAAAAAGTGCGGTGTGACCCGTTCACTTCATCACTTGAAGCTCAAACCTGATTCCTGATTCAGACTGCTCTCTTCAGAATGTCCCTTTTACTGCATTTGAGTCGTGGGTGAAAGGACAACTACACGCTATCAGTGACCAGCTGATCAGACCAGAAACAGAAAGACAAGTGACATGCTACCGATGTCAGGAAAAGGAGCATTATGCATCGGCATGTACGAAGAAAACTTCAACATCTCAAACACGGGTGTGCTACCGTTATCATGAACGGGACATTTTGTTTTAATTGCCCGAAGCCAGCAGTGTGCTACAGCTGTCACGAACTAGGCACTTTGCATTCGCCTGTCCTAAGAAAGGGATGAATATATTTTACCTACAGTAAACGCATAGGCGGACAGTGAAATGAAGAAAATGGACGTGGTCGAGACAGTGCCACAGACGGAAAGTGATGTTGAGTTGCTAGAGGCTGTCTCTGAGTTTGAAAAAAAACCTACCGTAAAACCCAAGAAACGCAAGAGAAGCGTCAACACATGCATCATGTGTCCTGAGACTCACCCATCATCAGCAGTACGGAGTGTAACCGACCAGCTAAGAAGCGAAAAGTAAAATGTGACATTTGAATACTAGACTCGAAAACAAATTTGTGTTTTGTTCATTTTGCTGTATGACCCATGTTTAATTCATCGTTGCTGTATGACACATGTTTGTTGTTAAACACAATAAAAAAATCATTGACAATTGTATTAGGACCGTTTTTTTTAAGTGTCTAGCAATCACTCAAATTAAATACCGCCAGTAATGCCTGCTGGCTTCGGATATGCTAGGTAAAACCCTGACAAATCCGAGTACAATGGCAAAGAAGGAAAACTTGGATATAAGTTGACACCCTCTTCCTTGATTTCTCACTGTCTTCTTTTTCTTCCGTAACGCCTTCCTTGCACGTCGAAATATCTTACGAAGGAACTTCATTTTGAAGAATGAATACATTCACTGCATACACATTTATAGTCTATAAAAAGTAGGCCAATCCACTTCAGGTCAAGGCCAAACCTTAAATCATTTCATTGGATGAAAAATAACGTTCTTTGATTGGTGTGCGCCAACACTCGATAAATAGTAGGTCAATTCGGTGCCATAAAACGGAGCACTTACTCTATACTTTATTATTCATGAGTGAAACATGAGATCGTACACACGTATGTCCACCCCAGATTTGCTAAAATTATTCCTCGACAATCCCAGCATGGAGGAACAAGAGAGCGACCCAGACAGCTATCACGACCCAGTTGAGGTGAAGGATCAATAAACTCATTCTTATACAAAGGGGAGATCTCCCTCATTACCCGTCAGTTACCTTTGAAGATGTACATCTACCCTACTACAACAGAGATGGGGACACAGCCTGGACTTCATATGTGATAAGGATCTAATCTATAGTCATTTGCATCTCCTTGCTGGGTGGATGAAGAAATATTTGATAGGATGGGACTGTACAACATGTGGTATGGACCACAATTAATAAGAAACAGAACCGCCCTTTCAGGACCAACCCAAATGTCTCGAAAGGATATGTTTTACAATTGTCAATAGTAGTATCCCCTTTAACTTAATAACGTTAAGAAATGGTCCCTTTAACTAAGAAATGATACATGACGTCAAAATGCCAATATCGCGTCATTTGGGAAAGTTTGGTATGCAAGTTCATAATCTTTCTCTCTATCAGATCTTAAGTCATCCTAGTTAGATCTACCAGGTATGTATTGTTTTTATTAAATGCAACATAAGGTACCATAAATCTTTTTTCGATAAACCCCAAAGGGACCAGAAATTTCCGTCCGTACCCGAAATTTTCGACTCAGGTACCATATTTTTTTTTTTTTTTTAAAATCAAGGGACCATATTGCCGCCCTTCACTACTGACATATAAGAAAGTTTGCTGAAAACACTGTTGCAGATCAAAATAAATCTTATGTCATACTTTTTTTAAGTGAAGACATAGTTGTAAAGATTTTATAACACTTAAGGGACATGCATATCGTCCCGATATGAGTCAAAATCGAAGTATAATGGCTGTTATTATTGTTGTAAAGTGCATGTTCTAAGGTGTAATAAAAGCAAAATGTGGATTTTTCGATATAAATATGAGCCATAATTCAGATATATTAGTGCGAGTACGATAAATTTGCCGAGATGTTATTGCTAACCACATTGGCTTTATCTTTGATCAACATTGCTAAAGGAAAATATGCTAGAATATAAAATGATTATGGCTCGACGTATATATAAACGGAGTCCAAAGATCATATAGCTCACTATCTGATTCCTCTGTTTCACACATGCTCTAACATATTTAGGCATGTGCAGCGAAAAGTCTCGGAGTCATACAGCCTGCCCATCAGTATAAGATACGATTGGTTGAATGCTATGCCAGTATTTAAAGGTATGTTACATTCTATAGCATTATCATATTGATAGGTTTGGTATCTTAGGTTTTCCGTCATCTGAACGATCAAATCTTTATATGCCATATATATTTGCTACACAAAAATATATATCTTTGATATAAAAACAAAATTAATACTGTATCTAAATTCATACATACCAAGGAGGTCCCTGCTTTGGTTGATTATTTCCCATGTTGTCCTCCCTTGTCAACAATTGTCACATTCCTAATTAAAAACAAAAAATCATAGCCTCTTTAGCTCACCTGTAACTCTAAGCTATCTACAACCAGGGACATTGATCCTAAGTTTAACTATATAATTGCTTTCGAAAACCTAATTTTAAAGTAAGAAGAATTAAAAAAGACGTTAATTAAGAAAGGGCAAACATACCAACACAACTGCAAAGAATCAGAATTGATCTTACACGGGTCAATCTTACTAACCTTATCTAACACTGAGTTCTATTTAAAACCTAAGGAACATATATATACATATGTATTTAATAAGTTAGATTATTTACGAATAGTGCTATAACGGTAACTTTGTTTGTAGAAACATTTTTATAAATAAAAAAATTGTTCTTATCTTTTAAGATTTTGAAATTACTAAACTTTAAGTATTGTTATAATAAATTATATTGTTTTTAAGTTAAAAATACAAATTTTTTTAGGGTGGAAAACCTTTAACCCAAAGTTCCTGGTGCCATAGAATAATAGCATAATTATGATTAACCTGGACATTATTATCGTTAAACACTAGACAGCTGTAGTACCGAAGATTCTAGAATGTAATAAACACAATACGTCATATGGCAAAATGATTAACACTGATGAAATTGGGACGGAACCTTGTAAAATAAAGTCAACAGTATATTGACTATAACTCAAGACCTACTGGTCTGATGTTAGTAAAAAGATACACATATACCCATGAATTAATAAGGATATTTGAATAGCATCATTCTAGAAAAAAATGACTGAGTATAAACAAACTTATTTAACACCTAAGACAGATACATTATAGACAAATGAATGGCGGATTCAACGATCCTGTAAGCTGACACTGAGAACTACGTCTTTTATGGGCTAAAAAGAATACAAGTAAGTGTCATTAATCATCTGTTCCTTTAAACAGAGGTACACATTAAAAATTTATATTCATAATTATAACTTGAAACGGATAAAATACAGCATAAATACAGTAACAAGATCATTATTCTATTAATTAAATAAAGACGGACACAAATCTCACATTGAACTCCAGAAATATTGGTAATTAATACAATAATCTATCTAACCAAGGGGATAAGTTGTTATAAAGGTAAGACTGCAAACTCGTTTTAAACAAAATGAAAACTTTCATTGATACATATATGGGAAAACTGTGAATCCGTGGAGATTTTTGGTTTGTTTAAATTGAAAGTTTACAAACTTATGCCCAAACCCGCTATTGTTGATAAAATCCGCAACATGAAAAGCTAGAGCTAACGGCGGTTTAAAAAAAAATTTGGATCATAAAGTTTTGAGAACTATTTCATGCAGAATATTCTTTAAATTGGTAATGACAATTATAAGTATCTGTGGACAGGCACTCATCTAGGTATATGTTTTGGGCAAGTGTTCGTAGTCCAACGTATGAGCTAACCATCTGGCCATAAGCCAATTTACGTTTCACATAAGCATCTGGAGTTTAGTTTGGGTTTGGTTTAGAAGTTTTATAAGAATGTGAACTTGAGCTTGAGCAAATGACATAAGGCACGCTATCTAGAACCATGTATATATCCATTTAGAAATTGTATAGAAGTATCCCAATATATTTTGTATATGCTATACCGTAGTTCAAAAATATATATTGCTGGCTAGGACATAAATAAGTGAGTTTACGCTAGCAATATTTGCTTCCAAACAGGTCCTAAATGATACAATACACACAGATGCTTAAACTATATGTGAAATTGACACTTTAAGCAAGTTTTATAGTTCATTCAGTTTCAATGGTTTCGATGGTTTGCAAAATACATATGAACAAGATATGAATTAATTCTTGGATGTACTATTTGCCACAATGTACAACTTTTGTTTAATGCCAACCATTTTCGGAATATTACATATGTCGGAAAAAGTGTTATTTATCAGAAATATTTTAATGTTAAAAGTAAGAAAATGGCTTCGAAATGGAATTTAATGTGATACTGGCTTTTAAAAAACTTCCAGGAAATATAATATGTTTATTTGCATACTCATGAATGTAAATGAGAACACATATAGATATGATATGAGTCGTTGTTCAGTAAGTCTTTGGATTAGACAATATATTACATT
>CM037786.1:41999586-42049586 GCA_021229015.1 Solen grandis | reverse complement strand
GTGCGTCGGTCTTTCGCGCGCTTTTCCTCGGAATGTTCTAGAAGACTGGAAATCTCGTTTTTCTTTCATCCTACGCCGAATATCTTTTTAAAGATATTTCTTGTTAGAGATAACTTACAAAATCTTTGTTTAGCCCAATTATATAAGCAATTAACTGAAATATCTGCAAAAGAGGACATTAAATTATTGCTTACTTACAGTCAAGACAATCAAAATTTGATAAAAATACATGGGCTATAAAGCTTCAGATTCCTCAGGAGACTTTTGAGTACTTATAGATTTAAGAAAATGAAAACAAAATCAAAAATAAAGTTCTATTGAGTGACCTATTTTCTCAAAAATTGATGGAGTTTCTAACAATATTATTCACCAGATTTCAGCTACAATGTCAGATAGGGCTGCAACTGAACTTAAATTTAATGAAATATTGGAGTCATGATAATGTGTGTCATTTTGTTTTACCAGACATTCCGAAAAGTGTCTGTCTGTCGACCTGACTGTTGATTTCTATTTTGATCCTGTGAATATTTCAATAGTCTGTCCAAATTTCCAGTAGAGTTTCTCGCTGCAATGTTTACTATGTCAGGGGTGTAAAATGTTCTTTTAGGTCACTCGTCCTGTAGGACAAGTAGGTGAAAAATCTTACTCGTCCTTAAACAAAGTTAGCTCGTCCTAAAATGATTTTAATTTTTGCTTCCCGTAAAGTTGTAAAGCTTTTGATATTTTGCGGAAACACCGCAAAACAATTTTTTTTTTTTTTTCGTCAACAACGGAAAGCCAGAGAACCAATGATCTGGGGCTTTTCTTGTGCGTTTCAGTTTATCGTAAGCGCTTTGGTGCTTACTATGTTTTAACTCTCGCTTTTTTGTATTTTCGTCGTCTCTACCACTGAGAAGCGTCTTCATTGACAATTGTTCCGACATTTTGAACATATTTGCTGTCCCTGACTGTGCCGCAGTCCCGGACTGTGCCGCAAACAAACAAAAAACTTATTGAAAAAACACCGTAGAATATTGTGAACCAGTCTGCGCTAGACCTTACGGACGTTTCTAAAAAATGAACGTCACTATGGTGATATTCTGTCAAAATTAGCTCCCCTGATCAAGTAAAGCGTTTTATGATCATGATTAACCATTGTAACAACATGAAATTCATTTTTTACTGAAACATTTCTTTCTTAGCCGCGAAAAGTTACTCGTCCAGTCGGACAAGTGTTCAGGGAAATGATGCTCGTCCGACCCTGAAATTCACTTGTTAATATGAGCGGACGAGTGGATTTCTACCGCCCTGTTATATACATATATGACTGATCTAATTATTGAAAATTCATTTAATTACCGTATACACGGTCAGATTAGGCGCAACTATGTATAAGGCGCATCCTAACTTTCAGGGTAACTTATTTGAAAAAAAAAATCACTTATCGTATCGTATGCAGCGAAATCTTGTTTTGAAATTTGCGCCGTCGTACATTTTGACAGACCGAAAGCTATCCGTATGTCACTGGGCTAATCATACGGTGAACCGTTTTATTTACACATGGCATAAGATTACTGTTAGACCGTTACATTAACGACTGGTAGGATAAAGGTGACACATTTTCCTAACATGACATTACTCAACCGTGTCCCCGCATTCTAACACTGGGGACCATTGTCACATGTCAAAATTCTCCCAACTAACAAACATTACGTAACAATTGCCACCTGTCAATTTCTCATATACATCATGAGGTCCCGTAAAATAAACTTATTTGTTTATATTGAAAATGGCTTCCATCAAGTTGTTTCAGTTTCTCATGATCATTTTATCATGAAATATACCTGTAGGATAACTAATAAGAACAAAAGCAATAATCTGGTATTGTTTATCATGGTTTCGTATAAACTTTGTGTCATATTATCATATTCATTGGCTTTCAGTATATCCATTTTCTGAGATCGTATACTGGTAATTTTCACTTCTCGGTGATTGAAAAAAGAAACATGAAAAGCTGTATATCATCATATAAGGCGCACCCCCTCTATAAACTTGAATTATCTGGAAAAAAAGTGTGCCTAATCTGCCAGTGTATACGGTAATCAGGAAACTCTAAAACTTCATAAAATAAATGAAATAAATGAAAAACAATAATGTTCCTGTGAAAATAATTTCAGTCCTCTAAATCTTGTAAAATCTCAGGACCAAATGTCCTGTGATCCCTAAAAACATTATGGAATATCTAAAATTTTACTTTATTTTATTATAACAGACTGTTGTTGATTTTTGACGGTTATTTTTTTAATAACTGTTGGCAATTTATTATATATATATGGAGGGAATATATTGATGCATTCAGGTATATATATTTAATATAAATGTGAGGGATTGTTTCGTTCATTTTTCTGGCAATAACAACTTATATCCTACTTGGTGAGAACTGCATACTGAAGGATACAGATTTGTTTAAACTAATTACCATGCAGTGCAGTTGTGACGAATTTAGTACCGTAATCCGTTGTCATGTAAGGTTCCTGCAGAACAGCATTGTCCTTTCTTTTAGAGTTACCACCCTTGTTTCCATTTGAATAGAGAAATATCTAAATAACCGTGAGTTTTATCCTTTTTATTTGAATTATTGTTTCCTTCAATATAAATAAGTTATTAGTAATAAATTACGTAACTTTGTAGTGATTGTTTTCATTTGCCTCGCATTTATTCTCTTATTTTCGTAAAGGACTAACCTAGTTTACCGATAATTTGTAAATGGCCTCGATCCAGTCGCTAGGTGGCGCACTTGCATGAAAGGGTATAAATACCGAGATTGCGCCGTATTTAGTGAGTCTGAAATTTGTCGCTGGCCAAGAAACATCGAAGAAACTAATTTTCTTAGGTGTTTGGGTGTTAGATGTGCTGAAACACGCACACTCTCGACAGCCTCGCTGTATTAAGTGTGTTGGAGTTAATTAAGCACTATTGCGTTGCCCGAAACGTAAGAGTTAGTGTTGTTTAGGGTGTTTGGGAGCTGCCGGGACAACAAGCGTTTTGAAGCCTCGCTTCATACGTTGTAGAAGAGAAGCCTCGCTTCCTTCTTTCAGGCTCTCGGGCCTCGCCTGATTGCTAGGGTTGCGGTCTGCAGCTGGGGTGGAAACAGGGGTATATTTAGGAAGCTGCTGGTATAACAAGGTGCTTTGAAGCCTCACTTCATTGCAATAGAAGAGAAGCCTCGCTTCCTTCTGGTTAGCTTTCGGGCCTCGCCTGATCGCTAGTGATTATACCTACAGCTGAGAATGGTAGCGCTGTGAGGTACTGTCTTATTTTGATTCTTAAGTTACTGTTAGATTGTTTATATATATGTATAGCCAATTAAGATTTTTTTCTCTCTCACATGATTTTTCTTAACCGATTGTTTTATTAAGAATCATTTGCTTAATCATTTATCCCAATCAAACGGCAAGGAGGCCAAAAGGAAAATTAATATATAGTTTGTATATATATCTTTATTATTTGACCGCTCGAATACTTTGAAAAATCATTACACAGTTATTGATGATGCAGGACTGTTCATTAAATATCAATTTATACAATTTTGATCTAAGCAAATCACTAGGGGGTGAATGCAATGATTGGTAATACCCTCCAAAGAATGTGCTGAAATATATTCTGGTGTATCCAGTTCTCGCCAGCATAAGAAATTATTGCAAGAAAAATTAACAAAACAATCCCTCACTTTTATATCAAATATATCATCAAATGCATCAATATCTTCCCTTCAAATGTAATAAATTGTCAGTAGTAATTGAAAGCAAATTTAAAAAAATAACAGTCAAAATCCAACAACAGTCAAAAATATTATTTCCAAAATGATGTCTTGAGTTCTCGACAGTGGACAAGAAATGAGTCTGTCACGAGTATGGTGCACGTACAGAGACAAAACCTATAAACAACATTTGCAATGAAGTTCTGTGTTCTTCCTAACAGCACAGATTGGTGTGCAATATTTAAGATGATCCAAATGAGAACAAGAAACTCAATCATACTCAAAGTGCCCATTTTATTTTAGAGTGTCCTTCGAGTTTTGCAACTGGGTTACAATTGTTATTTTTCCTTATAACTTTGTATCCCTTCAAATAAAGAGAGTCCCTACAATTTTGGGGGCACAAGGCTAATTTTGGGGCTAAAAAACTCTCTACAGGGAGGAAATGGGCTTGCTGTATTATAATTAGTAAGTGTGAATTTTGCTATCAGATTAATAACAACTAAGGCTCTAAATGACTTTGTACATAGAATTGTTGAGAAATGTATTCATAATCAAACATACAATATTTTAAGAACAGATGTTGGTTTACATAAATCAGTGACCATCTGCTTGGTGGTAGTTATCGGTAGATTTAAATGGTTGTTTAAAAAAATGATAAAAAGAAGTATTAGTGAAATCAGTACTTCATTATTAAAAAATGTTTTTATCTGTTTCCAAAACATTTACAATAAAAACATTTTGAAAACAATGATTAATCAATATTGCCAACTATCGATGGTTTCCCTGTAAAATTACATCACACTCAAGCTGAGATATTTCATTAGTGTACATAGTCTGAGAATAATAATATTACGAGAACTGAAAATATCAAGAGTCTACATACATTTTTAATCTTTTTTACCTTCAGGGTTCGAATTTAAGCTCACATACTTGCTAAGTGTGGGTGAAAATTTATAAATGCAAGTTACAATTTCAGGTACTTGCTTTTCTTTTTTTTGGGGGGGTGGGTGGGTGGGGAGGAGTGGAAATACAGTAGCTAATGTTGAGTCAAACAACTATGATCCAACAATGCCTGCAGTTACAAGATGGTGAATGTCTGACGAGAGACAGAAAGACCCACCACTCTGCCATATGGGGCTCAGTTTGTTTTCTTTTTTTGTTGTTGCTGCATTGGGGTTTACCGTCGCTGCGATAGTATTTCAATCATATAGTGACGTCCAGCTAATTACAGGTGGAGGAAGACCCCGAGTACACAGAGGTACCCGGGTAGAACCACAAACCTACCGCAAGCTAGCTGGAAGGCTTCCTCACATGAAAAATCCGAAGTCCCTACCGGGATTCGAACCCACAGTGGTGAGGGGCTGAGAGATTTGTAGTCCACGACTGTAACCACTCAGCCACGGCGGCCCCACAGTTTGTTTTCACTGTATGCTATGGTTCATTTTTTTGCAGTTTGTCGTTATAACTGACATTTGACTCTATACAAGAATTTAAAATTTTAAAATTGCGAGTTGATTTTTCATTTAGCAAATTAAAAAAGAATACTACTTGCTAAAAATAGCAAGTGCAAAATCTGGCTAAATTCAAACCCTGACATTCTAGAGAAGTGACAATCATCTATTTAATAAATGAAATGTTGAGGATCATTGATAGATAAATATTTCATGTAGGATGGTGTTCCCTCATATCACAGTACTAACAACATGAATGGGAATATATATCAGTTAAGTCTTATCTGCAATTTATTTCTGTATGTCACTGTTCTTCCATCTTTTTTCAGCCTATCTAATAACGTATTAAGAACATGTTATTGTTCGCCATGTTTGACCTACATAGAATTCCCACGATTCTCTGGTATCGCCATATTTCTTAAAAAAAAAACTGCTGGCTACAGTGATATCAAAACAATCATCATTCATAAAAATGCAGCAGAGATCCAGCATTGTCAAGTCTGTCAATTCAGTTATATATGCTATAAAACTTTTTTGGTGGACATGGGGTGATAAGCACAAGCTTAGTAGTTATAGTGGGTATACTCAAGAAATTTACATTTTTCTTACTATTTACGCAGACATATTAATTTTTGTTTATTTCAATAAAAATTTTAAATTCCTGTTTACAAAATTGTGTCACTAGGTGGCTTACGGCAAAGTCTTTCCCAACAAAATGACATTACCATGATAAAAGATGATAATGATGAGCATTACTTTGAGTTTCTGAATCCTCTAGCTCAGTCCTTTTTTTCCAGAACAATTCTAACTTTTTAGTGCCTTCAGAATCTTCGGTTTTAATACGTTTCGCATAGTATTTAAAATTATGTTATGCCATAACCAGTTATTCGCCAACAATAAGAACTGAAGCATAACAAATTCAACAAAATTTGACGATAATATCCAAGGAATATCGAATAAATGGTTGAGACTAAATGCCAACATCGGTCCGTTACGATACCAGAATGAATTTCGGCAAATTTGTCCGCTTGGATAATGGGGAATTTCTGTTCAATTGGTATATTTTTTTAAGATTTGGGAATGGGTCCGATTCTCGGCCAGTGGTGACACTAGGAAAAGGCCTGTAATTTATTCCTGAAGTTCGATCCTAGGTCGCGACATACCAAAGTCGTAAAAAATGATACTGGTATAGCTCCCTTGCTTGCCGCTCAGTATATAAGGGTAGTGTAACAAACCTGGCGTGATAGCCCAATACCAGAGCTACAGATAAGGCGTGTGACTGCGTAATTACCCAATTAAAATGACAAAAAACATAATTCAGTTCAAAGTCATGCGTGAAAAAACGCAAATAAAATCAAGTTCACGCAAAGTCCTTTTGAATATTCTAGCAAACCTCGTGCGTTTGACTGGTATTTTCGCTGCTTGTTGCTCTTCGCAGGTAAATTCATTGCGTAGACACCAATCAGATAGCCCTTGCCATTTTCGTCCAATTTTACAAAGTTGATTGTCAACAAATATAAGGGGCAGGTAATCCAAACTGAACTCTTGGAAAAAGGGTGAGATGTCCGAATAAAAAAAAATGCGTAAACCAGTCTAAGCTACTTTCTGTTTCAACAAAAAATGGCGACGCGCGGTAGAAAAAAGCGATCATCAGTTGGACAAAGTAATACTTTGTTCAGCTATTTAACAAACAAAAAGACCGAGGTCGATATTATCTGCAACGAAATCCTGAAGGACTTAATAAAGGATGTTATTGTGGATTTAAACAAAGTAGTGAATGACATTTTAACAGAAATTCTCGACCGGGTTGTGAAACTGAAAAAGCACCATGCGGCAGCCGTAAGTAAAAAAAACGGAGTTAGAATGGGAAAATAAGCATCCGTGGTTGATTATCGATACAGAAAACTCGACTTTAAGGTGCATCTTATGTTCAAGCATGAAAAGTAAACTGAAACTGTCGTCTGTGTGGGCTGCCGAAGGTTTACCTAACTTTCAGTATTCTGCCATAACGAACATATTCAAAGTGCAGAACACAAGAATGCAGTAATAGCATGTGAACAGGAAAAGAGTACAGACTTAATTTGTCCAGAGCCAACTGGTGACAGTCTTGTATCAGTTGATGATGTGGACAAGAAGTTGTTCAATACCATTTATTTTGCAGCCAAGTCAAATTCCATCAAATGCAATAAATTCCCTGCTAGAATTGCAAACCAAGAATAGGCTTGAAATGAAATATACAAATCTGAGTTATCACAGAAATACAAAACTCCATTGCACATGTTCTTTGTGAAGAACTGGTGAATGATATCAAATCATCTGGTGTGTTTGCTTTGATGTTAGATGAAAGCACTGATGTTGCTGTAGAAAAAAGACTGAGTATCTGTGTTAGGTATGTCAAGGCTGGAAGACCCTACACTAAAATGTTAGGAAATCATCCTCTTGAAGATGGCACTTCACATACCATTGTGAACTGTGTGGCTCAGAAATTTGAACAACATGGTATAGACCTTGCCCACTGTACATCACTGGCAACAGATGGAGCAGCAGTAATGCTTGGTAAACACACTGGTGTATGGCTCATAGGTTAAATTTGGTATGCACAGATTCCATTAAGAAGAATGACTTTATGATAAAGTTAAGAGAAAAGTTCAGTTCTTTATATTTGTTTATTAGTGGATCAAGTAACCATACACTGACACTCAAGAAAATTCAAACCTTGCTGGATGAGTCTGAGATAACCATTAAAGAGCCTTACTCTATTCGATGGCTTGGCTTAAGGAATGCGGTTCTTGCTGTATATGAGTCTTTTGGTTCTGTTTTGGCTACATTGTCAAAATATGCTGCAGAAAAAATGCTGTTGCCAAGGGACTTCTTAAATACTTCAGTTCATACAAGGTAGCCCTTGTCATTGCCTTCATCCTTGATGTTCACAATGAGCTTGCAGTATTAAGCTGTGAATTGCAGAAGAAAAATGTACTTTTCAGTGAAATCAAACCATTGATGGATGTAACTGTCTTTAAATTGTCATCATTGCAAACTACAGATGGAGAATGTTTGAAGTCAATAAGATCTGAAATAGAGAAAACAGATGATGAAGTGTTGTTCTTAGGTGAGAAACTATTCTTCAATGAATATATGGATAGTGAATTTGAAAACATTAGGACTGATTATATCAAAAGGCTAACCAAGAACATCAGTAATAGATTCAGGAAAGAAGACAGTGCTAGGTTTGATGATTTCAGCAAAGTATTTGAGCCTGTACAATTTAACTCTTTATCACCAGAGGAATGTAATCAAGTACTTGAATCATTGTGTACATTTTATGGAAATGAAAAGTCAGTGAAGGTGACTGAGGGAAGCATGATTGGTGGAACCCAGGAGGTAGTGAAAAAAGTTGAACCTTTATGTGACTCACAGAAGCTCCTGGATGAATGGCCAAGATACCAAGGGATGGTGAATGGGTCTTATTCAGATTTGACTACAGACACACTTTGTACAAGAGTGATTTTGCTGCACAGCAATATGATGCCCAATATTGCAAAGTTAGCAGCTATAGCTTTATGCCTTCAACCAACAAGATCTTTTAGCACACAAAATAGGTTGAAAAGTAAGCTAAGGGCTTCCTTGGGATCTGAAAAATTAAACTCACTCATGACTTTATGTATGTTGGGGCCAAGTATGTCAGTATTTGATTCCACACCATCTGTCATCTATTGGCTTAGACAGAAGAGGAGGAGGAAGTCCAGGCTCTTCAGTGAATTTAAAGTAAGGGCAAAGAAGCCCAAACTTTGTTGATGTGCACAATTGGCTAAACTATCAAGGGGCTTATAAAACTGTTCAGCAAACAGTAAGTAAGTCTCTTGCATGCATGCACATTTGTATGTTATTGTAAAAAGTAAAAAGAACACCCAATTCAATTCAAATAGTTCGAGTTAAAATTATAAATGTATATGTATTAAAATTACCCAATTAGGTTCAAAATGGTAGGGTGAAAAAAACGAAATAACCCAATTAAAATTTAAAAAACCCAAAAGCTGAAAAAATGGAGGGTAATTACCCAATATACTCATAATCTTATCTGTAGCTCTGGCCCAATACTCTAACCACTGAGCCAAAGAGTCGACTCCCTGACGCAGTTGTCAGAGATTGTACTTATACCCATGACGACACATCGTCACATTACTTCCCCTCCGAGAAGTCTCGACCCGAGAATTGGCCTTGGAAACATGTGGGTAAGGCAACTCCAGTAGGGCAGTTGACTTTATCCCACCGCTGCCACCATATGTAACAGACACGGCCCGGCCCGTAATCGAACCCAGTCCACCGGCGTGATAGCCCAATACTCTAACCACTGAGCCAAAGAGTCAACTCCCTGATGCTGTTGTCAGAGATTGTACTTATACCCATGACGACGCATCGTCACATTAGTTCCAGGACTACAGCGACTTACCCAGTAGCGGATCACTAAGCGACCGATTTGCATATACTGAATCAAATAATCTCATGGAAGTTTTTTATTTGTATAAATCATATTCCTGTTTATCACTGTTATTTATACTGTATTTGTTTTACAGTACCTTTATTTAAAGTGACTGCAATGAAACCATAACAAGTGTTTGGATCTTCTCCATTAGCGAAACAGTTTACCCAATACAGGATCACGCGCCATGATCACGTCATCACATTTTGTTGTGAATATCAGGGGGTCATCTCAAACCATTTCTGCTTTGTATTTTGTAAACAAAAAAACTTTTTTAATTTTATTCTTCTCTCTGATCAATAGCGATGATCAGACTTAGATTTAGTTTTAGTTTTTTTTATTGGTGAGATATTATTGTAGGTATTAAATGACGATGATTTTAGGCACTTGAATTAATTCTAAACACAGTGGGTAAGAGTACATTTTTTTATTCATTCAACAATGCTGAAAATTTTAAAACAAGTGCTTTATTATTCTTACATTATATGTAACAGATAGCACGCTTTTAAACATTTAGTATAGTTCATAAACACTGTTTAAAAAAATCACAATGACCATTTGAGCCATGTGTTTTATAAAAAAAAATGAATTAAAAACAAAAGACAAATAGGAAAATATTTAACAAATGTGTATCATCTCCTCAGTCCTGTTCCTCTCTCTGTCAAAAGTTTAGTAAGTAGTGTGAACATTCCATAATAAAAATGCTAATTTTGTACTTCTAAATTTTTTCTGCACCAAGCCGGACATAGCATATCAAAATAGAAAATTTCATTACTTATAAATTACCATTGTTTTCTAATTTATTAAAGTTACAGCTTGTAAAAATCAATCAAAATTTACCATTATTTTATAATATGTTAAAGTCCCAGAATTTTTTTTTTTTTATAATGTTTCACAATGAATACTTAAACAGTTCCCTTCAGGGATGGATTTTAAAAGTTTTAAAATTTTTTTTAATTCCATTTCTATAACCATGGCGGGTAACTAGGTACAGGTTCTCCAGTAACTATACAAAAAATGCTGCCATTTGCATCAAGGACATTTCTAAAATTGCCAGCTAAACATTTTGGTACATGTCCAATTCGAAGACCTGCTATGTCTTGAAGTTGTAATTGGCGTTTGACATCCGTGAATTCAAAGTGCATATTCTTTGGAAATTCCTTTAGTTCTGGTAGCCAAACTAGACAAGCATTAGAATCATACTTATTACTGTATTCTCTATCCACTATAAGCTGTGTCGGTGGGTTAGTGGTGGGTGGTTTTATTTGAAACACATGATACCCTTTGACAACAGCATTGTTTATTGTCAAACATTTCACTTTGTCAAAAGACTGAGGTTCTGGTGGCTGGTTAGGGGCTGAAAATGAAGCTGGCGCTGTAAGCTGAATAGTTTCTTCATCTAGTTAAGACTGAAAGAGATGAAGAAAAAAGTATATGTCCAACACTTTTTTTTATTTATTTGTTTAAAATTATTAAAAGAGGTCCAGTTATATACATGTAGCATTTTTCCATAATAATTTAAGATATTGTTAATATAACAATTCATTATCAATGAAATTGATGAAGATATACATATTTTACGTTGATTGAGAAACAAGTTTACAATTTCATACTAATCATTCTAAATAGTTTGTGGGTTGGACCAGTACTTGATGCCTGTGAAAACCATGTAAAAAAGTCCTCCAAATGTAGTTTGAATATCCAGATCTGCATTAATGTGTTAGTAAATTATCACTCAATCATTTTTTCTTCCCTCATATTGACAATGAACTAATTTGTGCAGTCTGGACAAGAAAAGGGCTCATTTTCATAAACTTCTGTTGACAAGCATTCGGAATGAACCCAATCTTCACAGTCATCACATTGTATCCATGTCCGTTCTAGTTCCAGTTCCAAGTCTTCTTTCCAGGTCATATTGCATCATACACAAAAAGCACTATCTTCATCTTCCTGCCCATGGGTGCTTTTTGGTGTTCTTTTCATTTCTTTCAGATGGCCTTTCCCTCTCTTTGATCCAGCCTTTGGTCCCTTACCTCTTTTTACGGTCTTTTCAGCCTCCTTACTGTATGCCTTTATATATCGAACTTTACACCTCTTTTCTTTTGCTGCAAAGCTCTTAACCTTTTCCAGCTGTTTAAGAGAAAGCTGTCTAATGCATTCACGTGAAGTTAAATTGTCAGGTAAAGTATATGAGAGAGTCTTTCTTGGTTTACTTCTCTCTGCAGCTTTTGGATACACAAGAGCTTCAGCCAATACAGGTGAAATTGCACTCATGGATTCTGGGTTTTCCTCAATAAACATGTTGTCATTCTTGGAATGCTCGGGTGTTTGTTTATCTTTATGAATAATTTCCAGTGCAGCATTAGCGAGTACATCAAGTCCAGAGTTAGAGCTGTGTACCTCATTCAGTTCAGATGGGTGAGCTCTCTTGAACAATTTTTTGAATACATCATAACAAGGGGATTTGCCTTCTATATCAAACCCTTCCTCAAGCCGAATGCGGTATCGTGTGCGAACTGGAGTGCCAAGGATTTCTTCAAAGACCTTAAGTGCCACAACAGCCTTTTCTTGCTCTTCTAGCAATTTTGGACTTTCTTGTTCTTTTATTGGGGTTTCTGCTTGTTCTTCTACTTGTGTTTCCATGTAAGTCAAGGATGGTTTCATCATCTCCGATGTTATTACACTGCTGTCCACTGGGTAAACACCTGAAGATCTGAAGGCATTGATGATTGTCAAAGGTTTATAGAACTGTCAGTATGTCTCTGACAATTTCTCAGCAAAATTTTCTCTCCCTATTGTTTTTCCTGGATTTTCATGAGAGTACTTTCTAGCTGTGAGATGCCACCGAGATTTCATGGGACCAAACACACGCTTGTCAAGTGGTTGCATAAGATGTGTTGCATTAGGAACAATATGGTAAAGCTCGATTCCCATATCAAAAGCTTTTAGAAACACGTCATGATTCACGTGACTGCTGACACTGTCCAGTAACAGAAGCACAGGACGCTCTTGACCTGCATACTTGTTGAAATGGTCAATAAATTTAGAGAATGTCTCAGAATTCATCCATCCCTTTGGTGTAAAGGCAATGTCAGACCCTTCTATTGCGCCATTTAGTGGGTTGTAACCCCGCTGCCTAGGCTCTGGGTAGATGAAGAATGGTGGCATCATCTGGCCTGTTGCACTGCCACAGAACATCACCGTCAGCCTCTGCTTACCAGCTTCAATATATGGAACAGTTTTATCTTTCCTACTTGGCCCCAATACTTTGGTCTTCTTACTTTTCATGTTGAATCCGGATTCATCTGCATTCCATATTCTTGATGGTTTGTCAATAAGATTCTTGTCTGTAAGAAATTCTCTAAATCTACAATACCACTGATCTGTTTTCTCTTTAGTAACCCTCAACCTTTTCAGTTCAAGAGAAGTCTCAGTTCGGTAGGTGATTATGTGTGAGTTTCTGCCCATGAACCCATAAAACCATTTCTTTCCAGGTCTTCCATCTTTAAATGGAACCTTGCGCTTTTCTTTCTTTATCACTGATACTATAAAATCTAGAAACTCACACTGTCGAAGACCCATTCCTCGTTGTGCCATATCCTCTAGCCATTTAGCCATTGCCTCCTCTTCCGCTTCTGTAAATACTGTGATAGGTCCTTTAACTTTAAACAAATCAACCTCGCCTTTCCATCTTCTGTATAAAAAGGAAAATGATAGGTCATTTTCTTCTGCTGCTTTTCTGATTGAAACATTCTTACTTACACTGCATTATGCTCTTCGCACCCTTTCTCTTTTGCTGGGACTCATTCTCTTTCCTTTGTACTTTTCATTTATTTTCTGAGCCTTTGTCTTGGATGGACTGGACAATACTGTGTTGTGTTTTCTTTTGGGACCCATGGTCTGAAAAGACATGAATGTTAAGCTATATTAAGTAGAATTTTTTTTTTTATTCATAAATGAATGATGATACTTTCCCAAATACCCAACCTGCCATTTCCATTTAGAAAAAAACAAACAAATAAAATGCATGTATTACATTTTTTTGTTACTAAAATTAGGGTATAATATATTTTAGTGATTGATAAAAACAAGTTTCTTCATATTATCCTGCGGGACCTATTATCGTGGTTCTATTAAGCCTTTCAACAGCCAAATTAAGAACTGAACTATATTTATATCAAGGAATAATGTAGGATTTTTCATTATATAGATCATTCTATGTAAATCTGTGCAGAATACATGTACATTGATTTTTTTCTTCTTTTTTTATGTAGGGGCAACAAACTGATAAATCAATATCATACTTAAAAAATATTTAAAAAAATAATCCAAAATTAGTGAATTCACAACAAAAAAATTTAAAAAACCATATTTGTTTTGTAATGATCATAGTGGAGGTGCAACTTTAAGATATTTTAGGCCCTGGAAACTTCTGATATTGGATCACCATGATGACCATGCAGTACTGGTTTATTTATTTATAAAAAAATATGTGTATCTGGTTATAGAAATATACAATATCAGGATGAAAAAAAATAGTTTGCATTCATCATATTGCATTATAAAATGCTGATGCAAAAAATGGGTTGAGGAAAGGGTTAATCCATATGCATTTCAGTGTACAATACACAGAGAAAAACAGCAATTATGGCATCTTTTATTTCATGTATTTTTATTTAATTATGCCATTTTCCCTTTAAATACATTTGTACAACCATACAAATGAACACAATGTATGAGGAAGTGTCAATGTTTGACAGTCCGAATCAGTTTTGAGATGATCCCTGGTATTGTCATCTTCACGGTTCAGCGATCTGCTATTGGCGACTCTACATCAAATTTATTTCCACAAAATATAATGTAATATACTTACCTCACTGGGAATACAATTGTTTTTGTAGTTTTTATGTGCACTCTTCTTAAAAAGATCATGTCGTTTGCAAAAATTCGTACAGCAGAACTTTATAAAACGAACGCTTAATTTTGACAGCTGGTTTCAGAACGAGGCTTTTATGACGCTCATTAGAATGTCGGTCAAGCTTTCCGGTGATATGGACTTTATTTGTTTACGATTTGAAATACGTTTTTATGTTTATCGATACGTAGTTGAAGGCAGTACATTCGGGTATCAACAGTTTTAAAATAGCTTATTCTTCTTTCGTTGTGAGAGGTAACTTTTTTTTTTGATCCGCTATTGGGGAAGATCCGCTATTTGCGACTTGACTGTAGTTGGCCCAGTGTCAGGATAATGTGACTGGGTGTGATATCATGCCACACGTCTATGGCGTGATACTGCAGTGTGGCAGCACTACTAGACATCATCTCCAAATGACTGAAATACTGTCAGTGGGACGTTAAACAAACAAAATACTACGATATTCCATAGAAGTTTAGCAACTCATCAGGACAACTTTGGTTAAGTAAAAATGAAATGGTGCAGACATAAAAACCACATAAAAATTGAATATCTTAAAAGATGAAATGAAACGTTCTTATGAAAACTGATGAAAAAAATATACTCTTACTGAAAGTGGGATGATATAACGATCTCTTCTGAAGGTTTCCAAAAAATATTCTTTTCCGTCTGCACACAATGATCCTGATCATTAGAACGCTTTCTATGATTGACAGCGCGTTTAAACTGCGGCTTCTAACCATACCGGCGGTCTCTCTGCAGAAATCGCTATATCGGCAGGCTGAAAGTCTAGGGGGTAATCAAGGAATTCATATACATATCGGTCAAATTATTGGTATCTTCTTGAAATATATAGAAAAGGATATATAGGATGTGTATATCATGAACATAACAAAAGGAATAACTCGCTTTTTAAAGCCTGTAAAATGTGTCGAGGTTGTGTTCCATGTTGGTACACCACTAAATTGTTTGTTCGAGTTGCGCAGTTGTTGATAATTGAAAAGTGGACACCCATATACACAGCAAAGGTACTCTTATGTTCCGTGCAATACTTAATTTTGGGCAACTCATATGTTTTAAGTGACCCCTTGTCTTTTTCTAGGCCCTCTCTCCATTGCGCATGAGAATGACCGTTGTAAAGCAGGGAGCCCTGTCGATATAGTGATTTCTGCAGAAAGACCGCCGATATGGTTATGCACCGTGTATTCCACAGAACGAGAGAGAGGAGAGAGAAAGGAAGAGAGAGACTGCAATTTCTAATTTGTGTATAAAAACGCATATAGCCATAGTTTAGAAAGAAAGACAATCGTTAATATGTCACAAGCTTTTCTTTACATTATTTAAAGACGTTGAAATTATTCAGTGAACAATTTATTACACTACGAGACATCGATCCAAATGTTGGTGATTTGAATCTGGCATGAATATTTTCCCAGGCACAACGCGGAAAACCCAGTCAAAGTGATCTAAGGCAATGAAATCATGTGAAAAACTATATTATAAAGCAAGTGTATACAGTCTGACACAATACATGCAGGGAAAGGATCTATCGTGTCATTTTTCAACATTAACAAAAGCACCCCATGCGGATGCCAACGCTCGTCTGTTGTTGTTGTTTTAAGGGGAGATAGATTTAGTCAGATTTGACCTAAAAGTTATGACTCATGACGAGAATGTAATGTAACAAGCTCGACCCGGCCCAGGATCGAACCCGGTGTGCAAGTCCAATGCTCTAAGCACTGAGCCAAAGATTCGATTGCCTGACGCATACCTGTGGCAACGCATCGTCACAGTAGCCCTTGCGATAGTGAACACGTTATTGAGGGTTTGATGACAGCAAGTTTTATAGTCTAGAAGTTAAGTATCACATATTAAATATTTTGCAAATGTTGCCCCAAAACTCTTGAACTCGCTTTAAATGCGAATCGATTCTGTCTTTCAAAAGATGTTAGAATATGTAGGGGAGACCGGGGATAGTTGTTATACGGGGCAAGTTGTTACAATGAAATATTTACCTAATTATGTTACGTATCATATAATGTTCGACACGTATAAGACGGCATTGACAGCCGTCATTTTTAATGGAGTCTATGACCATCTTTCACGCAAACCATTGTTTTAAGATGAAAAAAAGTTCATTTTTTAGCCACGTAAGTAAATTTTGATGTCATTAAAACTTTTTCGTTTCTCTCTCACGTATTTAACGTATCTGGTAATTTATCAATATATTCTGACTAAGTATTGAATTGCGTTTAAATCTATGTCTATATCGATATCGAAGCATGATACAAAAGTTTTCTCCACTGAGCAAGAGGCACGTGCACGTTGTTACACTGTTACAACTTTCCCCGTCCACTTCAATTTCAAGGAAATGTTAGCAAAACTTTCCTAATTATTTATCTTTACACAATGTATCTGCATTATTTCAATTCTAGATGTTTCATTTTATTCTGGGATGGTGAGAAATTACATTCGGAAGACTTGATCCAACAGTGAGTGAACGAAATCATATTTGTAGGGCGCTCTATTGAAATTAGTATTAACCCCACGATTCTTAACGCGATACAACAAATGTGTTCACGCGATTAAAGAATAGGAAGTCGATCACCTCAACGATTTTATTTAACAGATACGTCTTACAAGACTAGATCTATATCTTAAGATCCGCAAATATTTATTTCAGTTTATCACCCAAGGATGTTTGAGTCCTAACATATGAATGCGCCAACAGAGCCGCCACAAGTCTCGAGCCAATGAATGCAGATTTGAAGATGTCAGTACTGGTTATTGGCCCTGGTATTTCTGTCACCATTTACAACCATAAGGCATCTGGCGTCATACATATATCATTTGCAACTGGGCCAGGCAGGAACATCATCTTCGAAGGATATATATATTCTTAGTTCTGATAGATGCAAACGAAAACACCCAAACACAGCGACCTATAGAAAATCACCAACAATACACATGCTGTAACTGGTTCCTTTCACGATACGGCCGATATGATGTTCTCTCCAGAAAGAACACATCCATTGCCTAAAGTTCCCCAAAGAAAAAATACAGAGGGAAGAAAGAAACGAGAAAGTTCAGTTCATACTGACACACCCGAGAATAGGAATTAAAGCAGCTCGTCCACAAATGCTTATTTACAAAGAATTGGAATAAAAATATCTAGTATGTGCACTATCTCTATCAATACCCATCTAAAGACGCATTCCGTGATTGTAAAAAAGGAGATTCTCCATCCCAGACAATATTAGTATAACGTTATGAATGGTATAAAACCTATATTTAGAATTTTTTATTTCCATGTGCTGTCGCGTCATGACGGATCACATTCACTCTTATCGCATGCGCTCAGTTCACCGGTTGAAAAAAAAAAAAAAAAAAAAAAAAAAACTCGCTACCCGGGGCCGGTCGACACCATGGTGCGGAATGTGTCACGTGGTGCAAGAAACACCTGCTGCGGGGATACCGTATTCTATATTCAGCCGGAATTCCCCGAAGTGCGTTTACGAAATATAGCATTTTCTCTTGACCTACACTTCTCAAATATATTTGTCAGAAAACAAAGAATTCGCCAAAATTAACAAGCGATAGTAGAAAAACAACGACACTTTTTCATTTGGTTTGTACCGATCAACTGTGAACGAGCAGATCCAAATAAACAAGAGAAAAATATATGGACATATATTTTTCCATTAACCATCAATAAACATAAGACACCTAAGATTGAATAATTAATAGGAGAATCCTATGTGTCACTGTTCAAATATTAGAGCTGTTATATTTGATAAAAGTTTTATGAATTTACTGTTTTCTTGTCAATTATAAAGTGTAACAATTTACACCAGGCTATGTATATATATTTAAACATTGGAATTAGACCAGTACAGTCGTAAACTAATTTTTACGTTCAAATTAAGGATAAATGCTTTTCGTCGTAGGAATCCTCATGCCCTAAGAGCGGACATAGCATCTTCCAGCATTCGTGACAATGTTACATCATTTGTATTCCTAACATTTCTTCGTCGTCTAGACTTTCACTTGAAAGTGCTACTTTCGTGAATTTAAATTAAATTACACTAAGTTCGAAAGTAACCTACATAAATTTAACCCCTATACTTACAAATGAATATTTATGTTTGTTGTTGAACGGTCTTCTTTTTTTTCGGTATTGGTACCCAAGGATGGTATGTAAGAAGTGATTTAAGTTAATACTTAAATCTAGACCTGGAAGGACTTCACCTGATTAAAGTTCATTTTTCGATGTTGAAAAAAATATTGACTCAGGTCACACAAATGCTCATATTAATTGACACTGGTTTAAATTTCAACATTTAATTTTGATCATGACAGTTGCTTAATATTGATTGGAGATAAACTTTTATATTATTTATAAAAAACATCATAAATATATATATATATATAGTAGCTATTTTTCTGTATGTCAGGTTCAAGCAAAATGTTATATTATAAACACATCTTTTAAAATTTGTCTGAAGTTACTTTTCCTTTACAGTTATTTCCTTGCTTGAGTCTTCTTGAGCTACAGGTTTTGTAAATTGATTAGAAACTGACTAACCACGTACTATGGGGGAAAAAACGTTTCTAATATTTTCCAAATTGATATTTCTAAGTGGTTTTGAATTTGCAGATAAGAGTTCTTCAAAGCATCTGTATGGAATTCTGTTGCACTTAGTCTAATTCGTCCTGTTCACGGTTATTGAATAGACCATTTCACTCCGAAATAAGACGTAATCCTACGTAAATCAATGAGCCCTTACCGAACACCAAATCTATATGCTGGTGTATAATTCCACACATTGCTCAATGAGAAACAACATACATTTGAGTTTTTCCCAGTTACTGATAGGTCAATTTAAAGCAGCGAAATATATCGGGAATTGCCGATCCTCTGGTGAAATGGTCTCTAAGTGAAGATTTGTCGTAAAGCGGCCACCAATCTAATTAGCATATAAACCGTATCACCAAAAGATCGGCAATTCCCGGTATAATTCGCTGCTTTAAATTGACCAACCAGTGACTGGTGTATGTTTATGACCATCCAATCTATAAATTGAGGCTGTGACGCCACTACTTTGCCCAGTGCTGACACATTATACACCAGCATGTAGATTAGGTGTTCGGAAAGTTCTCATTTATTTACGTGGGTTTACGTCTTATTTCGGAAATTCGAAGTGAAATTATAAGGCAATCCACTTTCATTGGCTGATGGGAAATGAATGTTTGTTGCGTTTTTTTTTGTAATTGTTTTTTTTTTTTTCTTTTCTTTTTTTCATTTTTTAAAACTTATTCGTGTTTAATGAATTGTACGACATAGTGCTTTAAATTAAATCTTATATATAGTGCTGGAAGAATGTTTTGAACAATCATCGCAAGCTCTAACTGATTTTTTCGATGTTAAAAAAAATCTCAGATCGTACAAATGCTAATATTTCTTCTTCTCCTTCTACAGAATAGAACTGACTTTGGTTAAAATTTCAACATTTAGTTTTATTCTAATAGTTATTACATACTTACATTTTTCAATTCCCAGTTACAACCACAGTTCTTTTATGATTGCTGATTCAAAATTAGGTCCCTGATCAGACAAGATCCTACTTGGAATTCCATTAGCAAATATTAAATTGTTCAAAAGAACCTCTGCTATGATCTTTGCAGTGTAGTACTTAGTTGGCACGGGCCACTGCAAATTAAGTAAAGTGGTTTGTGATCACAATAACATTTTCTATCCCATCCTTGCAAGCATCAACTTTAAGTCTAGTTCTAACGGATATGTAGAGGTAATGTTAGCTAGCATTTGTTCTTGGCTTGCTCCTCAAACATCGACCACAACGCTTAACACGGTTTTCAATGTCTACCATGTAACCTGGCCAAAAGAATATGTCCTTCACAGATGAAATAGTCCGATCTTTGCCTAGATAGCCCATGTCATCATGTATACCTTTTAAAACCTCTTCTTTGTAAATTCCAGGCAAAAGTAAATAATCAACTATTTCTTCATTAAAGACCACGTTTGACCTTAAACTGGTTAAAATGCTGCAACATTGACTGATGTTTCCTATTTTATTCCAAAAATCAGATTTAGGAAAATTTCCTGTCATTCACATCTGTAACCAGGGACCAACAATCTTATCCGATCTTTGTGTTTCTCTCAATTCGCCCAATTCTAATTGTAATATTACGAAACTGCTATTCCCTATCAACTGTTCAAAGTATTAGCTGGCAATACATCAATATATGATTCATTGCTACCAGAATAAATAGATTTAACCGTTTGACTAACTTGAAACAAGCTTCAGATAGATTTTCGTGAGGCTACCTTAAATATAATCAGCATCAACATTATTCGCACCAGGTTTGTAAATAATGTCAAACTGGTAACTGCTTAAAGATAAAACCCAACGTTGAGCTGTTACATCAAGCTTAAGATTGTAAACCTTCTTGGCATTGATAAGGCTGAACACTCGTCACCAACGAATCATTTTAAAGCTAACAAAATCTCACATAAAAGCAGTATCTTATTCTGTCTTTGAAAGAGAACGACTCGCGTAAGCAACTACTTTCTCCTGACCATTCAGAATCTGGTAAAGGATAGCATCAAAACACTTTGAACCTGCGTGCATTTAAATTCACTGTCAAACTCATGATATGCAAACACTGATGGACTTGACAGTACATATGTATTTCTTTCAGTAACTTAAAAGTTTGCTTTTGTTCATCTTCTCATTTCCAAGAAATTACCCTATCTTGGAGATAAACTTTGATTCATATTTTTGCGCATGGTTATATTTTACAACTGGTTCTTTTCTGTCTGTCAAGTTTTATTAGAATAGTATTTTACAATGAATCCGTTGAAAAAAAATCCCTTTCCCGTTATTTACATGTGTTTTCTTGCTCCTGTATGGTTGCACAATTTTATGATGGCATAAAGGGGACTTGGAAGATCTTTTATATTGCGTGCGCACGCGATAACTATCGCACGCGGTAAATAACGCGTTCGCACGCCCTGCATGCCATCATACATTTTTTTTTTTTAAACTGTGTAGTATTGGCGAGAAATAATTTATTGCCATTTCTAAGTGGTGTCGAAATTGCAGATAATACATGCCTTAAAGCATTTTTTAATTACATGGGAGGGTATCCGCCAGTTCTTCTCTTTTTCTAATTTAAGGTTCACAATGCTTAACGCATTTTCAAAATACTTATTACATGTTCAAAATGCTAATTACAATCTTGAAATAATTGCTTTAAAAATAGATCTACACCTTTAACGACCGAATTTTTGTTTGTCGTATTTAAGTTATTTTTTTTTAAGTTTGGAGTTCGTATGTCACACATTCTTAAATATAGGTCCTATGTTGTAATTTTCATTCTTATGCTTGGGTAAAAAAAGGAAAGTACGTGTACAAAACTGGTTAGCTGCTGTATATTTATATTAGTTATCGGTTATAATTTAAATTTTATGGAATTTATGGCAAGCGACGCGAAGCGGGGCACTGCAACAATGATATGAACGATAACATATTTACAGTTGATCACGTACACCATACAGCTTTGCCTTTGACCTCGCATTATGGACCCGCCTCCCGTTGATCGACAGCTTCACGGTTCAGAGTCAGTGACGCTGGGTACATCAATACCTCACGATTCATTTTATGCAATTATTTTCTTCAAATTTTGAACGAAATACAGGCATTTCAGTGGACGATTAAGTCGGACAAACTGTAATAGTGCATATAAGTCAACCATTTCATTGGCTGATGGGAAATAATTCATATTACCCACTCATTGCAAAGTTTTTATAGTGTATTTTACCCAGGGCTTACTTGTTTAAAGTGAAAAAGGCCCGGTGTTTCGGAGGATGGAGTGTCACTCTGTGTATACATATCCATTCTACAAATACATTACCTAGTTATAGACCATTTCACTCAGAAATGAGACGAAAACCTCCGTAAATCAACAAGCACTCCCCGAACACCAAATCTACCTGCTGGTGTATAATTTCACACAATAAACATACATTTTGGATTTTTCCCCAGTCACTGAATGGTTAGTTTAAATCAGCGAATTATACCGAGTATTGCCGAACTCCTGGTGAAATGGTCTGCAAAAGGCGTGGTCAAATTGCATTACGATACCAATAATGTTTACTTTAGGTTCGTTGACTCATTGCAATTTGCACCCCTACCATATAATTCTTTGAAAATATATTTTAAGATCAGTGTAATGTGCCGGTATATTGTATAACACATGTTGTGAATATTTTAGAATCATGCTTTTAAAGTAGCTCGTTCACAGATGATCGGTAAATTTAAAATGATATTACTTTCTCATCCTCGTTTATGCTGGTGAAGTCTTTGTTTAATGACAAATAAACTCTACAAGTGTAGGTCACATTACACGGGTAAATTTTCGTTGCGCAACTTCAATGTTAGATATAGAATACGGTATCCCCGAAGCAGGTGCTTGCGGTACCACGTGACACGTCCCGCATCATGGCGTCTTCACTAGTTTAAGGTAACGATATCGTAAGTTCAGCGGAAAAGTGAATGTGTTCAGCCAAATGACGGCTAATGAAAATTGTAAATATAAATAAAGATTTTATGACTCTAAATATAGTTTCAAAACCGTTTGTGACGGTATTGCCTGTGATGGGGAAATCAACAAAATTTTAAACAATAACGGATTGTTGCATTGGGTGACCATTCGTCTGTACAGGACCTTTATATTAGAGTATTTCCTGGTCTGCAGAATGGTATTGATAAACGTAATACACACATATAGTTAAAAAATCAAATTCTAAGTCAATGACCATCTGTGAACGAAATGATTTATAAATGAACTGTAGCGTACTTTGATAAAATGGAATAAAATAAAGGCAGTATGTAAATAATAGCTATATCAGCAGGAGAGTACGGTTGACAGTGTTCGTTATTTTGTGCAAAATAGATATATATTTTTCACTAGTGCCTTATCACATCGAAGTAAAGTAATAGACTGGTGTTCACTTGTATGTTCAAATACATGTATCAGCAGCTACATAATTTCCCAGATATTTTATCACACCTAGAAATCATCAATGATTTTGCATCTAGAATATATATAAAAAACAAAACAAAAAAAAAACTTCAGTGTCTTGTACCAGAAAAAGAATGTGTACATGTACAAAGCGCCTCAATGAAAAGCGAGAAAATCCTCATAATTTCGTATTTCAGTAGTAGTGACGGCGTGGGTCGTCTACTGGGGCCATTCTTAATGATGAAGGCTGTTTTGTCTATCAAGGGAAATTTGCAAAATTGAATTTGACCTAACAGTTAACTGCTGATCAAATTTCATTAAGGTTCTTTCTCACGCGCGCGCGCGTTTGTTAGTGGTGGAATGGGGCTTTTAGATTAGCTTTAAAAAATCAAATTTTATACCCAATCAGTATTTAATGAGTGTTGTTATCAAATTATAATACTGAACTGTGATCCGAATGGTTTTTGAATGTTTAAAAATGTCCCCATGTTTCAAGATCATCGATTACAGAGTCAGATTTACAGAGGGGGCGTGGGATGGACTTGCAAACTAAGGTAATCCATCCATCAATAAATTATAATTATGGTCCTTCAAATGCTTAAAAAACTTCAGTGCATATGCAAGCATCCATTGACTTGGATTTCTAGGCTCAAAGATTATAAAGGCTTTCATTTACTATGAAATTCCCACGATCACTTGATGGACCATGATCTTTGTTGTATTACAGGTGGAGGAAGACCCCGAGTACACAGAGATACCCGGGTAGAACCACCGACCGACCGCAAAGCAGCTGGAAGGCTTCCTCACATGAAAATTCCGAAGTCCCTACCGGGATTCGAACCAAGAGCGGTGAGGGGCTGAGAGATTTGTAGTCCACGACTGTAACCGCTCCGCCACGGCGGTCCCGGAGCATGATCGATCTCAAGTAAATGATAGATGGATTATCTTAAGCGAGATTCGAATCCCTAACCTTCGGATTTTGGGATCGTATTCACTAGCACTGAAGAAAAGCAGCCCTAACTGTAACATGAATGAGACTTGAATTAATGATATAATTATCAATGAAATAGTTTATATCTAACTAAACGTTTAAAAATACCCCATATATGAAACAAATAAAACTTTCTGATTTAATCCACCTTTTTTTTATCGACCTTTAATGTTAGAAATGACATCGGAGCGTTTTTAAAGTTGGAAAATGACAATAACCATAATAAATCAACATGTATTGTAGCACTTTTTTCAACTTGCTTGTGTTTCTTTACCACAGTGCTCAGCTAAATGTATGTGTCAAGATGATGAATTCAAGAAAATGAATCGAGGTTCCTGACAAGATGCATCTTGTTCCTGACTTATACGTATACCACATCAGTATTCCACTCCCCTTCGATCTCCTTGGAACATAGCGTCAGATATGCAGCAGTGATAAGCATGCATAATTTGTATGCATAGGCTTTGGATTGTCAGACAGGATTTGTATTTTGACATCACCTTATTTGACCTACTTAAGAAGAAGCAAGTCTTGATAGCAAAGCCTACACATGTCAGCAGGGTAATGGGTTTTGAATGAAATACCGAAAAATCACAGTTTTGTATCTAACATATTTAATATTCTAAACTACATGTTTACACTAAAACAATACTAAAACAATACAATATACTTAGATACTCAGGGGTGAAATTCATCGCTCTTGTTTCTCTAAACAACAACAACAACAACAACAACAACAACAACAACAACAACAACAACAACAACAACAACAACAACAACAACAACAACAACAACAACAAAAATTATATCACCTTTAAACAAATATTTTTAAACTGGAATGTTGGAAATCTAAAAAATATAGCTTAAGGTTAAGAATTTCTGTTGGAATTCGAGTATGATCTTAAAAAAGAAATATCTTTTAAAAAAAATTATATGGCGCTGATGGAGATATAAGAAATTACTGTAGTTATTGCAGTTCTCAAAGTGTATCATACATAAGTAATTTGATAAAATAACTTTATATCTATCAATGAAACTGCAATTAAGTCAGAATACCTTATTAAAAATTGTGAAAACGAAGTATACGTTTCAGCTAGTTTTCATCCCAACAAACAAATTGTGCGTAACTATTTTCCGTGAGTATAGGAATATCTACCAATGAAAAATCGTTAGAATATTCATTCGGCACTGTCTTACGTCATCATCTCTGAGTAGGTCAAAAGTGAGATATATATGCATGTGACGCTAATGGGGATTAAAGTAATGGATATATGATGTTCGAAGTTTCATACAAGGAAGTCAAAATAAGCATAGATACTTCGTCGCTCAATACGCTTTGCTTCTTAATCGACCGTGAGATATTTGGTCTGCGAAACTTCGTACTCATGCATTATTAAGTAGGCATTTCATTGGATCCGTGTCAGAGACAGCGCGGCGACAGAAGATGAAACTGCACGGGATTTTGAAAGTTAGTTTCGTTTCCAACATATAGAGCTGACATCACGCTCCTCGTTTGTAAATTTAAACGAAGAGTATTCAAATTACTATGCGTTATTTCATTGGTCAGCAAGAAGCTGATTAATATTAATGAAAACGAAGTTTTGGCAGGTAAAAACCCCACGGTATATACAGAAGTGATAACGGAATATATACAGTGGGTTTCCGACGATGCAATAGATAAAGCATCGTTGGCGGAGTACCGATAAACATTATTTTAAAGAATCGGACTATAACCGTCTTACAGTCATACTGAAACGGTGAAACAGACTATATCATATTTTTCTATAGTTCAGATATTAATTACGTTCGGCCAAAATCAGGTCTCGTTGTGCATTTAAGAGAATTATTTTGATATATTTATCAATAAAACTAATTCAGCCAGGACACATTCCCTATTAAAAGTTCGTGAATACAATGTTGTCATCAAGTATGTGTTTCCTATTCTAGTGTTTCTATACCGACATTTGGTAGTACAAAAGCAAGCAGAGAACACATTTTCACGGTATCATTATTTACCGATTTTTATGTAAAACTTGTAAAAAGGTATTGTGCAGAAGAAATACGGTAAAATCCAAGGACACCAGGCGTAACTCAGCATAGTTTGATTTTGCTGAAAAAAGGCCATCTCTGGTCCAAACAAACTACCATAAAACCATTGATACCAAATATTTTGTACAACTGTGTTGCGTGTAACTGCATTCCCTTACAATGTCTCCCAAATAAAGCAATTTACATAGACCCTAACCTTAGCCTTATGGGTGCCTGGATAGGGCAGTGATTAACGCAATGATATTTCACCAGTACTTACGGATTCGACCCCAAGTCGGTCCGATGCAAACTCCGCCGCAGCATTTACCCCCCCCCCCCTTTCAGTTGTAGCGTGACGTAACCAGTGCGCGGAGTCCGACGTTGTATCTGAAAGGGTATAGGTTGCCCGTGTTCGGACACGTCCGTTTCCAACGGATATACTAGTTTTCGTTTACACCAGAGTTTTTCATAATAGATGCCGCTTTTTGTCCAAGCATTGTAAAATGTAAAATTAAAAAAAAAGAAACCTTTAACATTAAACCTCAACCTTATATCACTTGCAACCCGTTTGATACTTTGGATGAAATAAGTGCTGAACCATTCAGCCAACAGTTTCCATGTCAAACAATTTTGCGTTTGATGAAAGCATTAGTTCTAAATGATACGAAAATTTTATCCAGCCCAACTTTTACCTTTTAATGATATGCCTTCACTAGCACCCTCCATCTTGTTTGATTCATCGTCGGATATACCCGGTTGACTTATTCCGTTTCACTTCATGACATCACTCTGTGAGGAAATGGCAAAAACAAAACGTCGTATTACAGCAGTTGTTGAATATCGACTAATGAAAACGCGCCTTTTAATTAAATACTCTTCGGCGTGGAGGCTTGAAAGTTATGATAACTACTGAAGAAAAAAAAATGTAAACCAGCGACTTAAGTGGTACCTGGAATACAACCAACTTCTGGCTAACCAACAGGCTGGTTTCAGGCAGTTCAGGTCTACTGAAGACCAAACAACATACCTTGCTCAAGAGATTGAGGATGCCTTTCAAGAAAAGAAGGTCACCCTAGTCACATGGATCGACCTCCAGAGAGCATTTGACAAGGTATGGACAGATGGTCTACTGGTCAAGCTACAGAGGAATGGGGTTGGAGGTACAATGTACAAGTGGGTCAAGTCGTTTCTGTTTAACAGAAGAGCACGAGTTAGCACCGGAGGGGCCACCAGCCGAAAGTTCCTACAGAGACATGGTGTTCCTAAAGGTGGTGTCCTGTCGCCGTCTCTCTTTCTGATCTTCATAAATGATCTGGTGTCCGATCTACCAAGAGGTATCAAAGCAGCACTCTACGCAGACGACCTTGTCCTATGGTGTTCAGAAGAACATGCCACTACTGCCACCTACAGGATGCAACAAGCTGCCGACCAGCTATCAGCATGGGCAGATGAGTGATGTGTACAGGTGAATACAGACAAATCATGTACGAGCCTGTTCACACTGTCACCAAAACAGATAGCTGGAACCATCAAAGTCAGTGGCGCACCTCTTACTGAAGTGGAAGAGGCTACCTACCTCGGTGTGACCTTCGACAAACGGCTAACATGGAAGCCCCATATAGCGCACGCTGAAACCAAGGCCCGGAAAAAGCTAGCTATTCTCCGGAAACTGGCGGGCACCAACTGGGGAGCAAATGAGGAGATACTAAAGACAGTATACCAAGGCACAATCAGGCCCCATCTAGAATATGGATCCCCAGGTTGGATGACTACGTCAAAGACAAACCAGAACCAGAGTGTGCTCGATAAGGTCCAGAACCAAGCCTTACGTGTTATCACAGGAGCAATGAAATCCACTCCAATCAAGGCTATGGAAAATCTCACCTCCATTCCACCACTCAGACATAGAAGAGACGCCAAAGCACTTGTGCAAGCCAGCAAGTATGAGTTCCTGCCAGACCATCCAATGACACAAAAGCTACAAGGACTGACAAAGAATCGTCTGCGCAGAGAAAGCTTTGTACACGAGGCCAAGAAACTGACCAGGACTAACGCTGAAAAACTTGGTCCTTCTATCATGCCTCTTGATAGGTCTGACCTGCCAACACCATGGAACCAAGAACTGTCCAACACCCGTATCAGTACGACTGTGCCGAAACTCCATCCAAGTACAGTGGATGATGTCACCAAAAAAGCACTCACACTCGCAATGATGGCTGATGAGTATCCCCCAGAGTCATGGACCCACATCTATACAGATGGCTCAGCTACAGCAGCTATCAAAGATGGAGGAGCTGGCATCTACATCCAACATACCAATGGTAGAAGTGACACAGTTAGTGTAGCAACAGGGACATACTGTACCAACTACAAAGCAGAGTATGAGGCCATCATGACAGCTCTGAGAGTGATTGAAGAGTCTCCAGAGGACTGCCCGCAGATCGTCATATTAACTGATGCTCTGTCGGTACTACAGGCCCTAGAACACCACCAGCTGCCTGATCTATCAGAAGTGCTATCTCGCATGTCGCAAACCAGACAAATAGCACTCCAGTGGATCCCCGCACATTGCGGCATCCCTGGAAATGAGAAGGCGGATGAACTGGCAAAGCTAGGAGCGGAATGTGATCAGCCCGTGAACCACATCAGCTACAAGGAGAAGGTCAAAACAATCAAAGCAGCAATGAGGTGCCAGTCAGACAAGAATGACTACCACTACCTGGACAGGAAGGAGCAAGTAACCATCTTCAGGCTCCGCACAGGTCATAACAGGCTGAACGCTCATATGTACAAACTGAAAACAAAAGGGGAGACAATACAGCGATGGAGGAACTGCAGAAGACGGCAACCTTCATCGATGTGGCCGGCCTGAGGTTGTAGAGGTGAACGAGAAGAAGAAGAATAAGAAGACTGAAAAAAATATGGCGGTGAACAGCTGTGTAAAACATCCTTTTTTATTGATTTTTTGGTTTAAAAACATGATAGAGCCAATGCAATGGCGTAATTTGATAACCTTAAAACGACAATATACGGGACCGATAGATGATATCGATCAAGTGGGCGTGGGTATCCGACGATGGCTTGACCTTAAACATATCATTAAGTTGAAATCTGTTTGGAAACATTGTCATCTCTAGATCTCTGAGCAAGCACATTGCAGCCAAAAGAGGCAATAAAAATGATAATATGGCATGCTATATATTGATAGAGTTTCCTTTCTCTGACTGAAAATTTGGGCCCTTAATATATAAAGTTAATACATTAGCTACGAGTGGATTTCGATTTACTCAATCTTTATGGCATCTAGATCACGTTATAAAGGGAACGATGAAAACACGTGCATTTGGTTCCAGTTTTATCATCTGACAGCATGCGAAAAGTCGGTTCATTTCGATAACAAGTGACAGGGATATTTATTGTTTCATTACATTGATTTGTGTAAAGTGACTATTAGAACATTGGTGCGTACTGGAAAATAGGCTATTGTTCAATAAACTGCATCTGTTGTGACACGATTTGACAAAACGTGCTTTTTGCACGCCACGTTGATATATAGATATATGACACCATTTTAATAGTTTATTTGGTACACATTGCAAGAACAGCAACTTGTTACTGTTGGCAGGTTGTATTTTTGCAACAAATTTAGATGATGATATTGGTGGACTGTGCATTTCAAAGAGGGTTATAACAAGATCTTCTGTACGGAACTCCATTAGGGCCATCGCCTATAAATGAAATAATCTGAAACGCGAAAACACGAAATCACGAAAGTACGATGACAAGAACGCGAAAACACGACAAAAACGCGAAAGTACGATGAGGAAAACGCGAAAACGCGATGAGGAAAACGCGAATGTACGATGATGAAAATGGAGATATGATATTGCGTTTTCATTATCGTGTCTTAGCGTTTTTGCGTTTACGTTTTCGTGCTTTCGCGTTTTTATTATCGTAGTTTCGCAATTTCGTGTTTTCACGTTTAAGATGCCTCCTTTCATAGGCGTATAATTAAATGGCACTAACGGAATTTTGTACTTCCCAGGCGCTGCAGCTTGACACTTTAATAATCTGAGGCAGGTTAAACTAGAATGAAAATTTATGATGTCCCCGTAAGTACAGAAATCTTTAGCTTTCAAGTGGTCCAACGAGAGTTAAAGGTACCGTCTCTTTTTGCTTTTCTGACACCATTGATATCAAAACTCCCTTTTTCCCCTCAGAGAAAAAATCCTTCCTGTAAAGGGGATAATGAGGGAACATCCACTCTGTAAGAGGCTGTCTAGGTAAAAACCGCTTGTCGCAATTAACCATCTCTTCCGATTAGCTTACGGCTATCTGTTTAACTGGGGGATTGGCCACTTACCTAAACAAGCATTTCATTTTAGGTGAAAAACGTTTAATCATTATTTCAATTACTACAAAAATGTGCTGGATATTTTTCTACTAAGCGCGGACATTCTGCTTTTAATATCCTTTTGAAATTCTCGATTTATACAACAGGTAGGTATTTCGGATCACTGCCAAAAGGCAATCTTAACAAGGTAATAACGAGAAATTTTACAATTTGTACAGATTTTTAAATCTGCTCCACCCTCACCTTCCGGTTTGTTTTTTCGGCAATTCCCGCTGAATGACGTAAACATATACGCAAGTAATTTCCCACAATCTGACGATGCCAATTTCACATCGTCCAATCATATTGCTCGATTCAAAATGGGCCGAACAAAAACGGAAGTTGATAGTGGAATAGACATATAAAGATGAACAAACTGTTGACATTTTGCTTTATTACTTCGTTAAGGTTGCCATTTGATAATGATTAGTTATACCATCTGTAAATTGCATATCAGACTGATCGAACCGTGCAGAAAATATAATGGAAGTATACATTCATACAAAGTTATGAACTTCGTAATCAAGTAATATCAGATTCATTCCTTACCATGTTTCAATATACAGCAAGGAGATTTAACTTTTATCAAATCGTGAATATCAAGATTCCAATGTGTGAGGTAATTCTGCAGTCCAAGTGCCAGTGGTATAGGCAGTTTTTGATCTAGGGAGTTTTTATATTTGAAATTCTTGTCTGTTAATGTACGAATTTGAATAGTGATTTTGATCAAAATAGTTTTATATTTTGAGAAACATTGTCATTTGAATTTATGTCGACTGCAAATGATTTTTGCCCATTAAAAGACATGAAATGCCGGGGTTGGGGACTTGTTTAATGCGCCAATGGCAGAAACAAACGCGAGCAGTGTTAAGCAAATGTGTAAAATTCCCAATGTTTGCTTAGGTAAGCGATGTAAATGAATGATATTGCATGCCTCGTCACCTTGACAACAAGTCTTAACACCATATTCTCCAAATTCTATATCCTAATAATAATAGCGGTTCCAAATACTACATTTGAGCACACTTTATTCAATAAGCTATGGATTGCATTTTATTGTGTTTAAAAATACATTGGCAATGGCAATACTCTGTATGAGCTATACAAAAACGAAAGACCGAAATACTAATCACATGGAAGCATATGATGTTATTTTTTTCTGAATGTATGACTAGATAAATATGAAATATTTATATGTTATTCAGTATTTAGCAACATAAAGTTCAATGGGCTTTTTTTGTGCACCAATATTCAAGACAAATAAAGATGCAAATCACAGTTGATGGTACTTTTGTATAAATAAGACATGAATTTAACAATACTTACTTCAAAGATAATGTAAATAAAATTGGTGATATGAAAATGATAGCGTGACTGCGCCTTTTTGAACCGCATACTAAATGACGGCATACACCATAGTCGAAGCAATTGGTATATAGCACGTTACGTTTATCAATTAGTAAAAGTCCATATGCAGGATTTTGAAAGCAAATATTTAGCCAGTGGCATTTGCAAATGACAAATCGCTTTGATTTGGTGTAAATCCTGAGTGAAATGATTATTATATATATTCACTCTTAAATGACAATTGGGAGGAAGGGGACTTCAAAAAGTTCCCATCTTGCTTTCAATGGTCAGGGAATTAAAGTGCATAAAGATGAGGCGATATAAAAGCTATTATGGTATTGCAAGTTGGAGTAATAGTACATTAATGTATTTTATAGCTCAAATTAATGTAGCAGACTCAGTTTTAAACGTGTGGCATTAGCAGATTAATGACAGATTTTTAATTGCATGCTGTAAAATATTCATGAGCAAATCTTATCTGTGCACCGTTTTCACAGTAACAGAAGAGACCACTAATCAGCCACGCATTCTGGTGCAAGGCATAAGAGAGAGTTTGCCTGTGTTTCTTGTTACTAAGTGGGAGTAGCCTCGTTACCCTGGCTCACAGTGCTGTAGATTTATTTGTTGATATATTTATGCTTTGATATCCAATAATGATCGCACGATAGCTGCCTTGTTCAGAAGTAATTTGTGAGGGATGATTCCACTGAGTGCTTTGGTCATATTCCCGCCACTCGCTCTGCAAGCAGACGATAACTCTGTGGGTGCTCAATATCACGGAATAATCATCCAGTTATCGCCTTGCCTGATCCGAAACTTCGCGGAAAGAAGTGAAGCAAATTTGGACTTAATATTATAGCAATTTCATTGCATTTTTCCATCTTGCGTGGATAATATAGATATTTTCTCGGAATTCTACTCTCTTTATGAGTCCCTTGGGAAATCCGCCTATAGCTGTTCAATATTATTTCTAACGGAGCAAAAATTACTGAAAGGAAACAGTTACACTGGACTGCCTAACTACACTGTCCGGATATAAATTCATCTAAATGATGCGTTCATAGAGAGCGAGGGGCGACTCAGTGATCACCAGACGATATAAGTGAATGGTGTTATAGTTAATCTTAACAAAGCGAAAGGATTAATCACAATAATATTACAAAGGTATTTGGTTTATGATTCTAACTCTGTACTATCAATCAGTGAAGTCATTGTGTGAGTTCGTATATCGGTTTGTCTTTTTCAGTATTTGGTTAGGCTAAAGTTAAGGTTGGGTTAGAGTTAGTGTATGTGGTTTGGTTTGGTTTTGGGGTTGAAATAATGGTCAGTTTTAAAGTATAATTTCTTACCAAGGTACAAAAACGAATCCCTCGGAAAATTTACCTCGGTATGACAACACTTTGCATATAAAAACCGAGGTACAAACCGTAATAGAGAGGTATGTAGCACACATGTAAAACCTCCGTAAGATAGGTAGACCAAGTCTGTGTGTGTGTGTGTGTGTGGTGTGTGTGTGTGCGTGCGTACAACGACATGAGTCATGCAGCTGAAAAATTGTTAAGATGGCAATAACGCAATATAATGACATGATTTTCTATACCCTGTATGTTCATTACGTACAAATACCTTTTAGTCCGCCAACTGTCACTGGCGTAGAAACGTGTTTGAACCATCTTTTGGTTAAGTTTTGACGAAAGACACTTGATTACTGAAAACAAGTTGAAGAATGAAAAAGCTGAAGTCAGAATACATGTCTCCCCATTTAATTAATTAACGTCGATAATTCCTTCTTGCTTCAGTGACTCATCGCGTAATTTTATAAGGATTAATCAAAGTCCCCCACCCCACCAATTCTCTCTCTCTCTCTCTCTAAATATTGGCTTTCGCCGAGCTCTCTTCAGTGGGTAGTTCAAAGCAGATTGTCCATTTTAAATCTGTTGGCATGCAAATCGTAGCATGTTTCTACTTAAACGTAAAGAAATAATGACCCTACCATTTATGGGATTTTGCTCTTTCTTTCCCACGAGTTAAAAGAGGTTAATTAATGTATAGAGAAGATCGTATATATATGCTCTCAGATGCTTGAATATCTTTTTAAATCACAGTTTGTTTGACATCAGTCGAATTTGAAGAATTTATGTTTGTTTTATAGGTGTGTTCTGGGTTGTGTACCAATTAACGTAACGTCATTGTGCACGCGTACGTTGACGTCACTGTGTACGTTATAGCATGATTTAAACTTAGACGCAAATTAAGGATTGGACCTGAAACAACGCTTTTAGAATGCCCCAATAAATCACCCGATTCTACGACAAAAGGCTATCAGGAACAACTCTCAGACGACAGTTAACAGCACACCGACTTCTATCAAACAGTGTCAATAAAGTGTACATCCAAACTCAATTTAAACCCCAAGGGAGTAAAAATGTTGCTTAATATTGATAAATGATAATTGGAGACGATGTCCTCTGACTTTTGTAGCTGACTGTTTAATACATTTTGCCACGAGCATGTTAGCATCGGAGGCCGCTATGAAATGTTTAAATGTACCAGATTTTTCTCTGCCGTAGAGGGGTTTTGACCGCTGTCGCGATAGTATTTTAGTCATTTAGCGACGTTCAGCAATTAGAGATGGAGACATTGGTCATTGTTTTGTTACGGAATAAATGACCATTATCTGGTTAGGTTGACCATCTGTCAAAAGACAACACGATAGCTGTCTATCACGCTATATCATATCTGGTTGGCTAAATGTCGAATGACAGCACGGTCAATGTCTTTTACGGTTACCATGACACCATCACAATAAGTCGAAATACACTTAGTTTATTATCTCGTCTGGTTGACTGTTTGTCGCAAGACAATGCAATCACATCTTTGCATGATTATATAATACGATGGAAAACATCTAAAAGTAACACAATCACTATCCTGCTTGATTGACTATATGTAGAAATACCTGACATGATTGATCATGATTCCTTTTGTATTGGTGATTATATGTCGGAGGACAACTTGATCAATATCCTGTATAGTTGACAATATGTCGAAAAAAACTTGATCAATATCCTGTATAGTTGATAATATGTCGAAAGAAAACTGATCAATATCCTGTATAGTTGACAATATGTCAAATGAAAACTTGATCATTATCCTGTATAGTTGACATAATGTCGTAAGAAAACTTGATATATTGTTGACAATATGTCGAAAGAAAACTTGATCAGTATCCTGTATAGTTGACAATATGTCTAAAGAAAACTTGATCAATATCCTGTATAGTTGACAATATGTCTAAAGAAAACTTGATCAATATCCTGTATAGTTGATAATATGTCTGAAGAAAACTTGATCAATATCCTGTATAGTTGACAATATGTCAAATGAAAACTTGATCATTATCCTGTATAGTTGACATAATGTCGTAAGAAAACTTGATATATTGTTGACAATATGTCGAAAGAAAACTTGATCAGTATCCTGTATAGTTGACAATATCTCTGAAGAAAACTTGATCAATATCCTGTATAGTTGATAATATGTCTGAAGAAAACTTGATCAAAATTCTGTATAGTTGATAATATGTCTAAAGAAAACTTGGTCAATATTCTGTATAGTTGATAATAATCTGAAGAAAACTTGATCAATTTCTGTATAGTTGATAATATGTCTGAAGAAAACTTATCAATTTCTGTATAGTTGATAACATATCTAAAGAAAACTTGGTCAATATTCTGTATAGTTGACAATATGTCTAAAGAAAACTTGATCAGTATCCTGTATAGTTGATAATAAATCTGAAGAAAACTTGATCAATTTCCTGTATAGTTGACAATATGTCTAAAGAAAACTTTATCAATATTCTGTATAGTTGACAATATCTCTGAAGAAAACTTGATCAATATTCTGTATATTCCTATATTCAATATTCCTTTTGTATTGGTGCTTATATGTCGAAAGAAAACTTGATCAGTATCCTGTATAGTTGACAATATGTCTAAAGAAAACTTGATCAGTATCCTGTATAGTTGATAATAAATCTGAAGAAAACTTGATCAATTTCCTGTATAGTTGACAATATGTCTAAAGAAAACTTTATCAATATTCTGTATAGTTGACAATATGTCTGAAGAAAACTTGATCAATATCCTGTATAGTTGACAATATCTCTGAAGAAAACTTGATCAAAATTCTGTATAGTTGATAATATGTCTGAAGAAAACTTGATCAATATTCTGTATAGTTGATAACATATCTAAAGAAAACTTGGTCAATATTCTGTATAGTTGATAATAAATCTGAAGAAAACTTGATCAATTTCCTGTATAGTTGACAATATGTCTAAAGAAAACTTTATCAATATTCTGTATAGTTGATAACATATCTAAAGAAAACTTGGTCAATATTCTGTATAGTTGACAATATGTCTAAAGAAAACTTGATCAGTATCCTGTATAGTTGATAATAAATCTGAAGAAAACTTGATCAATTTCCTGTATAGTTGACAATATGTCTAAAGAAAACTTTATCAATATTCTGTATAGTTGACAATATCTCTGAAGAAAACTTGATCAATATTCTGTATATTCCTATATTCAATATTCCTTTTGTATTGGTGCTTATATGTCGGAGGACAACTTGATCAATATCCTGTATAGTTGACAATATGTCGAAAGAAAACTTGATCAATATCCTGTATAGTTGATAATATATCTAAGAAAACTTGATCAATTTCCTGTATAGTTGACAATATGTCGAAAGAAAACTTGATCAGTATCCTGTATAGTTGACAATATCTCTGAAGAAAACTTGATCAATATTCTGTATAGTTGATAATATGTCTGAAGAAAACTTGATCAATATTTTGTACAGTTGACAAAATGTCGAAAGAAAACTTGATCAGTATTCTGTATAGTTGATAATATGTCTGAAGAAAACTTGATCAATATTCTGTATAGTTGATAATATGTCTGAAGAAAACTTGATCAATATTCTGTATAGTTGATAATATGTCTGAAGAAAACTTGATCAATATTTTGTACAGTTGACAAAATGTCGTAAGAAAACTTGATATATTGTAAATCTGTATAGTTGATAATAAATCTGAAGAAAACTTGATCAATTTCCTGTATAGTTGACAATATCTCTGAAGAAAACTTGCTCAGGGAGGTGGCTGACTGGCTTGAACAAGAGAGAAAAAAGGAACGCAGGAGTAACTCCCAGAGACAGCACATCAATTTTGTGAAGCAGGGTGAAACTGCAAGCGCTAAGTTCCCACAGAAATCATCAATCCTGGATGGCACAAGTGAGTGGAACATGAGGGTCGACCTAGATAAGAAGCTGGTGTTCCCAGACATAGTGCACACAAACCTAAGACCCGACATAGTACTGTGGTCTGAGACAGGAAAGCGACTCATCGTGATTGAGTTGACAGTACCATGGGAGACCAGATGCGAGGAGGCCTATGAAAGAAAGAACGCCAAGTACACAGAGCTTCTGAACGGCTGTAAGCAACTAGGTTGGCGTACATGGCTGTTCCCGATAGAAGTAGGCGTCAGAGGGTTTTGCGCTAAGTCTATGTGTCGACTGATGACAGCGATTGGGACTACTGGCAGAGACAGACGGCGGCTTATCCAGAAACTGAGCCAAGCTGCAGAGCGTTCGTCTAGCTGGCTGTGGCTACGACGAGAGGAGACAAGCTGGAAGAAGTAAGCTATCGACGTTCACACCGTGTTGCGGTGGGCCCCACCCTCCATCAGATGTCTATGGTTCAGGGGCGAAACATCGATGACGGAGGGACACCATACTGAAGAGAACGTCGATCAGCAATCTGAAACGACCATGCTTGAGTCCACATGGGACTCGCAACAGTTTCAGACTGTATCATACACATTTACTGACTGGACTACCAGTGACTTCTAGGAAAGACTAGATGACAACAGAGAATAGATCTGTGACGCTGGAGAGACAGATGACCAACAGGAACAGACTGGAACCGGGGCACTAGGGTTAGCAGCCCGATGTGCAGTCTTCGTGAGAGGACACCCAACTTCAAGCTACAGACTCCAATACAGAAAGACACCCCCAGAGTCTACCGAGAGGGGGGAGGATGATAGACTCAAATGGACGGAATTCATGGAATCGACACGGCCTGCTCAATCGACTACGAATACAGCACCAGGAACAGTAACCTGCTCGTGTGGAAAGGTGTGCAAAAACCAACGAGGACTCCGAATCCATCAAGGAAAAACTGGGTGTCAACGTGTGAAGCCACGAATGCAGCGCTTAGTCGCTTTGACTAGTGAGACGCAGGAGTACCACAGTCCGGACGAAACCCACAGTACTGAGGAACTCTCTGTAATCGAGACAACACATGATGATATCTTCCAGGACCCAGAGATGGGTGTAGAGGACCCCCTCATGGAGCTACTTGAGCTCGACCGCAGCCACGAAACACAACAGGAAGCTGATCTGGATAGACCACGCTTAGACCCTGCTACTAGAACCAAGAAACAAAGGATCAAGTGGCCCAAGGCATCAGACAAGAAAACCTGGAACCAATTCGATGAGGACCTAGATGCAATCCTCGAAGCGTCCATGCAAGGATCAGTGGACCGGAAGCTGCATACTCTTACCACGTTAACCTACTCAGTGGCAAAGGAACGGTTTGGTCTTGAGGAGGCAAAGGTACAGAAAGAGCCTCCAAAACCCAACAGACGGCAATCCCGAATCAAGAACCTGAGACGTGAACTTAGGCAGTTAAAGCGCCGCTACCGAGAGAGTTCATCATTGGAACGTCTTGGAATAGCCCAACTTAGGGAAACAGTTCGCACTCAACTGAAGTCTCTGCGGAAAGCCGAAACTACAAGGAGAAAGGCAAGGGAGAGAACCAGAAAGAGAATGGCATTCACAGCCAACCCATACAAGTTTGCGCGCAATCTTCTAGACAAAGAGCGGTCCAGAGTTTTAGAATCACCAGTTGAAGAGGTCCAGAGACACCTTCACGAGACACACTCCGACGCCATAAGAAACGACGCACTAGGGGACTGTGAAAGGATTGAACCAGCACCTCCTTCAGAAGTTGAGTTCCCGACATCAGAACCAACTCTGAGTGACGTAAAGGATATTGTCAAGAAAGCTAGATATGGTTCTGCTCCTGGACCCAATGCCATCCCGTATAAAGTTTACAAGATGTGCCCTCTCATACTTAAACGGTTATGGAGGATCTTTAAGGTGGTTTGGAGGAAAGGGGAAATACCAGAGGCCTGGAAGGAAGCAGAGGGAATATTCACTCCCAAGGAAAGGAACTCTACAACTATCAACCAGTTCCGGACCATCTCTATTCTAAATGTAGAAGGGAAGATATTCTTTGCTGAACTAGCCAGAAGGTGTACGACCTACCTCACAGCCAACAAGTACATCAATACCTCGGTCCAAAAGGGAGGAGTTCCAGGATTCTCCGGCTGTGTAGAACGCACAAGTGCCATAACTCAACTAATACGAGAGGCAAAGGCAGGAAAAAAAGACCTTACAGTGGTTTGGCTCGATCTAGCCAACGCATATGGCTCCATTCCTCACCAGCTGATCTACACAGCTCTCCAGCACTACCACATACCGCAGCATGTACAGAAAATCCTCACCAGCTACCTTGACGGGATAAGACTCAGGTTCTCTGTTGGTGACCAGCTGACAGACTGGCAGAAGTTGGAGAAAGGAATTGTCACAGGATGTACAGTTTCTGTGGTACTTTTCATCATGGGCATGAACCTATTGATCAATGCAGCCCTCAGAGAGACACGCGGACCAAAGACGGAATCAGGGATATATCTTCCATCTGGTAGAGGTTTCATGGACGACCTCACTCTAACAACAGCTACACATATACAGGCAAGATGGATGCTAACAGCTCTGACAGACGTCGCGTCATGGGCTAGAATGAAATTCAAGGCCGCAAAGTCCAGATCTCTCATCATCAGGAAGGGCAAACCAACAGACAGATTCTCTCTTCGTGTACAGAATGAGGAGATCCCATCAATTACCAACAGTCCAATCAAATGCCTAGGGAAGTGGTTTGATGCAAGCCTTGAAGACAGAGATAATGTCAAAAAACTAGAGACCCAGGTAGAAGAGGGACTGAAGAAGATAGACCTAAGCAACCTACCTGGAAAGTTCAAAGCCTGGATGTACCAGCATGCCTTACTACCTAGGCTGATCTGGCCCATGATGCTGTACGACATCCCAAGCTCAACAATAGAAGCCTTGGAGAGGATCACCAGTCGTCATCTAAGAAAGTGGCTAGGAATTCCACCAAGCTTTTCCAGTGTAGGGCTATATGGAAAGAGCAATAAGCTTCAACTCCCGCTTTCATCACTGGTCGAGGAATTCAAGACAGCCAAAACGAGACTGGTACTTACTCTAAGAGACTCCCCAGATGAGCAGATTCGAGATGCTGGTATTGTTACACGTACGGACAGGAAATGGGCAGTCACAGAGACGGTCGGCCAGGCGGAGAGTGATCTCAGGCACAGAGACATTGTTGGTATAACCGCTGTTGGACGTCAAGGGATTGGTGTGAAGAAAATCAACCTGTGGAGCCGGGCAGACCAGAAAGATAGGCGAGCCATGATCCAGGCAGAAGTCAGGAGGACAGAAGAGAACAGGAGACAAGCTAGGGCAGTAGAGATGGGATCGCAGGGGGCATGGACAAATTGGAACACCATGGACAGGAAGCTGACCTGGGAGGACATATGGAAATATGAACCATTAAGACTTTCCTTCCTACTCAGGTCAGTTCATGACCTTCTGCCATCCCCAGCTAATCTTTGCCGATGGGGACTCACAGATGATCCAAAATGCCACCTCTGTGAGCGTCCAGGCACCCTAGAGCATGTTCTTTCTTCCTGTTCCACAGCACTATCTCAAGGAAGATACAGATGGCGTCATGACTACGTCCTCAGAGAGGTGGCTGACTGGCTTGAACAAGAGAGAAAAAAGGAACGCAGGAGTAACTCCCAGAGACAGCACATCAATTTTGTGAAGCAGGGTGAAACTGCAAGCGCTAAGTTCCCACAGAAATCATCAATCCTGGATGGCACAAGTGAGTGGAACATGAGGGTCGACCTAGATAAGAAGCTGGTGTTCCCAGACATAGTGCACACAAACCTAAGACCCGACATAGTACTGTGGTCTGAGACAGGAAAGCGACTCATCGTGATTGAGTTGACAGTACCATGGGAGACCAGATGCGAGGAGGCCTATGAAAGAAAGAACGCCAAGTACACAGAGCTTCTGAACGGCTGTAAGCAACTAGGTTGGCGTACATGGCTGTTCCCGATAGAAGTAGGCGTCAGAGGGTTTTGCGCTCAGTCTATGTGTCGACTGATGACAGCGATTGGGACTACTGGCAGAGACAGACGGCGGCTTATCCAGAAACTGAGCCAAGCTGCAGAGCGTTCGTCTAGCTGGCTGTGGCTACGACGAGAGGAGACAAGCTGGAAGAAGTAAGCTATCGACGTTCACACCGTGTTGCGGTGGGCCCCACCCTCCATCAGATGTCTATGGTTCAGGGGCGAAACATCGATGACGGAGGGACACCATACTGAAGAGAACGTCGATCAGCAATCTGAAACGACCATGCTTGAGTCCACATGGGACTCGCAACAGTTTCAGACTGTATCATACACACAATATATCTAAAGAAAACTTTATCAATATCCTGTATAGTTGACAATATGTCTGAAGAAAATTTGATCAATATTTTGTACAGTTGACAAAATGTCGAAAGAAAACTTGATCAGTATTCTGTATAGTTGACAATATTTCGAAATAAAAGTTGATCAATATCTTATATGACTGACTATATGTTGAAAGACGACGTGATCAGCATCTTGTATTATTTAAGCTATGTGACAACATTATCAATATTTTGTATGGTTGGCTATATGTCAGAAGACAACAGCTTCATACATATCTTATTTGTCGAAAGACAACTTTATTAACATTTTATAAGGTTGACTGAATGTCAAAACACAACACGACTATTGTATTATTACCTATATAGGGAATGATCTTTTTCGGTTAACCGTATGTCGAAAGACAACTATACCATTATTTGGTATGGTTGATCATATGTCAAAATACCTTATTTGGTGGATTTCTTTTGTTGAAGGACATCCCAATCACTCTTTTATTGTTGGTTATTTGTCCTTAGACAACCTGATCATTATCTTGTATGGTTGATCATATGTCGAAAGACATCATGATGTCGAAAGACATCATGATTATTATCTAATCCAAATGACTACATTTCAAAAAACAAAACACGATCATTATCTAATTTGAATTACCATATGTCAAACAAGAAATATCTTTAAAAAAGAAACCAGCTTGATGATTAGTGTCTGAATGGTTTAAAATGTAATAGATTTTGTTGTTGGTTTAATAGTTGTGTAATTCCTGTGTCAGTGCAGCTCTTTGAAATACCACGGATCCAAATATTTTGTACAATCTTGGTAGACACTTACAGCCTTAAAACATCTGCGCATTAGACTTCGTTTCGCGGGCTACAAAACGAAACCGGATGTTACGTTTTTGTTGAATATAGGATTTGTCAGGGTCGAACAATCAATTCCGAAATTTATGTGTTTCCTATTTTTTAGCGTCCTTCTCTTTCGGTTTACCTTAAAAAGGTGCAGTGTCTTACTATTCGGGACAAATCGTTCTCAGGGAAAGAAAACTTCAACTTTTAAAACAAACAGAGATCTAAAGATCTCGTTTCCGCAACTCTGTTCTTTTCTTTTGACTACTTTTACAATGACCAATGGGAATTTAGTAAAGTATATAATAACTAATGAAAAGCCTAATTTTATTCCGCTTAATTACTGTGTGTTTCACAGGAAATCAGGGTGAAAATAAACGGCCTAACGGCCGAAAAACAAAACACGACCAAGATTTGAATGACCAAATATGATAAAAGGCAAAATGATCGCTATCTAATTTGACCATTTGTCGAAAGACAAGTAACTTTTCTGTTTAGTTCAACAAACGTTCAGAATTTCTACTCAGTAAGTTTGTCCATATGACGGCAGACAAATATAAAAACTTTCCCTTTGACCAGTCATTTGTATTTGATCACTTGCATGGTTATCAACATTCCTTCGGCAGTAATTCAGTGATTCGCGGACTAAGATCGTACTTGCTCACTGAAGTATATCTCGTCGTAGACACATTGGCCACAAGCTTCTCTCTATATAGTTATAGTACCAATATAAGAAGCTATACCTGTGTCATTTTTGCGATATCGATATATCGCTGCTGTGACTGGGGTCGAAACCACGACATTCAGAATACAGAGGCAGTGGACGCTATAATTATTCAGACACCGTGACCGGTTCATTTTCAGTCTGTAATATTGACCCCATAATTTGACAGCTGTCTTTGACTAGAGATTTCGGCTAATAAGCTAAACAATGAAAATGACTCAGACGTCATTGGATTCGTCAGAATAATACTACATATATTTCTAATGTTTTTCTAATAGCTCAAAAAAGAAAATATCATGTTATTATGTTCAGAAAATAGTTTCAGGAGATAAATGATTTTGTTTCAGAGGCACCACCTAACGTTTGATTTGCACATTACGTGTATGAAGTCTGACGAAAATAACCAACTAGTATGTCTGAAATAGTCTGTAGCACGTGTTAGAACACAGTCACAAAGGTTTGGTCGGTAATCAGTTAATTAGGAAACTCATTTAGGGGACCTATACTGGTGTAGATACTAATGAAAGGGAACGGTGTGAATCCATGTATAATGGAGTCTTGATGCTTAGAATACAGCCACACACGCACACATTGTGTGTGTGTGTGTGTGTGTGTGTGTGTGTGTGTGTGTTTTGTTTTTATTATATTCAAGATAATTATGCAGAAGTTTTAAGTTTTAACCTGAATTTCTTTTTCTTTTCATTTAATTGGACTTGTTCTTTCTTCATTTTGGACTGTACCTTTTTTTGCTTGTTGGGCTGCTTGCTAAACATTTATTTACTGAATAACGAACATTGCAGACCATGAGAGACTGTAGGGATTCACAGGCTGATCTTGGTCTGCACAGATCACAACTGCAGTCGCACGTGCCCACAGCTTTGTAAATCCACACCAACATACTGCCTCCAGCTCTATCATTCTTACATGGAACATGTTTCGAAACATTTGCTACATTTAAACTTACTTAACCTGAGCTTCCGGGAACTTAACCCTTTCCCTCATAGAGGAAACCATGAAAAGACCTATGCGAACAGCATAAAACCAGATCAGCCTGCGAGTAACTCGCAGGCTGATCAGGTTTTATGCTGTTCGCTGCTCCTCAGTGGTCTGGTAATGAGGATTTTACAATTAAATTTGGTAAGGTTTGAGTTTGGCTTTCTGCAGATCAGGCTTTATGTGGTACCTATTGAGTGCGTCAAAATGAGTCTATATGAGGGAAAGGGGTTAAAACTGTTTTGGACTGTATATTTTAATATTCGCCGTAAGAACATATGTTTTTCCTATTTATATAGTTTTAGTCGACTAAACTTCACGTACGTTTATTTACATCACGACCTTTGAATCAGGGGAAGTCCAACAGCTAAATGGTGTATTAAGCTATATTTGCTAGATAGACACTGTCTTACACTTCCCAACAGTCTGAGAAAGTCTAAGTTCTCCTTAATCAATCTGGATTCTTAGAGGAGTTGTTTTTTCATCTAAGGAGATTTATTTATAGATTTTGTACGTATCTCTTATGAGAATACAGTCGGGTTACCGGACTGAGGAATGAATGGAAAGATTGATGGATCCGTTAAACTGTTTGAGATGGGAATCAGATAAGAATATCCAAAGTCTGAATGGAAAAATGTCATAATTCCCTGAGGACTTCTGTCACGAAGAAACAGTTGTAGATGTTGACAGCGTGTCGCTAGCCCAGCCATAACTTGTGTACGGTAGCTGATTGCCGTGTCTTCTAAGTCGCCATGATAATATGCGTTTGAAATCACATGCCTCCAGTTTACGTCCAGGGGTCTTTTTACTATACCTTTTACGAAAATAATCTTCGTAAGCGTAAATTAACCGATGTAAAATAGAATTTTCACTGTGATTATTTTTTTACAAAAGCAGTTCTGTTTGTATAATGAAAAGAAACGGGTCAGAAACTTTTAGACACTATCTAGAATAACATACTTACGTCTAAAATCAAATTTGTTCGTAGATTTTAAAATTTGGATTGTATTTTTTTTAATTTTTTTTTTTGCAAATAAGTGTGAAATTATAACCGTTATTTTGTTAAATCATGCTTTAATTTATACACACTTGAGGTGGTTCCTCCACAATTGCTATGCAATGTAAGAAGTCTTATTGTCCAGTTTTGATATACTTCTTCATTACATAGGTAACATAATTAAACAATGTCACCAGAATTAATTTTTTTTTCTTTTTTAAATTAAATACATAATTTTGATTTAAGTCTTCAATACCCATGATTAAAATGTAGTTTAACTGCAGCCTTTATACTAATAGACTTGAATATGTATTACTTACTTTATTTAGTTAATTAATATATTTGATGAAACCATGTTTTAAAAAAAATGATATATAATAAATATATGTGCATGCATTTTAAGATATGTAAATATATATGTCATTTATTATTTACATCATTTGGAATTACAAGAAAATGAGAACAGACATTATGAATATCTCCAAGATTCTTATCTCTTATCCAGTACAATAAATATACAAATCTAGCCCAAAGAACTATAACTAAACGACATATAGGAATGTGACTGCTCATTATATTTAAAGAATACGATACTCTTTGAATAAAAATTAAGAGAATAAATGACTCAAATGCTGATTTTACCAGTATTCTTTTTTCTTATTCCAAAATAACCCTTAATTTGTGACCAATCAGAAGCTCTGAAAATTCATATTAATTCCCCATAAATTTCTAAAGTACTCCTTTCTATTCTCTATTTTACCATATACAAAAATAGCAATAGTCACAACAAGCCTGACAAAATGAATATAGCAATACAACTGGACTGTATACGCAAAATCTATTTTACAAATTATATTGTTTTGAAACATGCACAAGTTTTTACATTCCCATTAAATTAAAAACACTGAACCAATATGCAACATAACGGAGGGCATTATGACCACTTTTGTCCAAGAGCCATATGCCATATCTAGACCAAACTCTGTTTACATGTATAAAACACTATGAATACCTGAATATTTGTCAAGCTGTGCTGTCGGAATGGATATAATGCATCTATCAATATTTTGCATATATAGGATTTTGGGCAGAAGACCGTTCCCGATAGGTAGGAATTTGACAGAAAGAATGGTCCCCGAGTTCCTGGAAATAGATTTAAGTCGGATTTCAGATCTCGGCAAAGCATATCTAACTCTGGAATATTCCAAATATTGCGATTGCTAAAAATGTTCTTAGGTTTGAATTTAGACACTCAAAAGGGGAAAAAATGTGAAATTCGACTAACCTAATTTGCTATATATGAGTAGAATGCTGCCATCAAATTTGATGAAGATATATAATATCTGGTCAATATGAACAAAAAAGTATAACAATCATATGAAATGGAATTATATTCTTGCTGACTTATGCCACATTTATCATTTGAATCCATTGGGAAATAGAGTGTCAGAAAAAGATCCTTTTGATTACCTATTCTGTGGAGACCAGTACTAATGTTTATGAGCCATAGTGCTCGACACAAAAGTCAGCAAAAGTAACAGAACACCTTCTCCAAGGACTGTGTGTCACATAAATAAAAACAAATGAAAACATCAACAACAAAAACAACAACATTAGTATCTTAAATGAAACGATGCAAAATGTAAGAGATCCTTTCCTAATCATTAATATTTAAAATAATTAAGTTGTTAATTAAAATCACAAATACATAGGAGGCGAACATAAGCTTTCAAAGGAATACATGATCTCCATCAGCAGCCACCCCCCCCCCTTTTTTTTTCAAACACTACGTGAAAACTTTTACGTTGGACTACAGTTCCAAATGTTTCACGTAGTGCTTGATAAAACGGTCCAGCTGCTGATGGAGATCCTATGTTCCATAGAAAATTTATATTTTTCTCCTTTGAATGACATATATCCCTAAGAAATCGATGAAGAAATGAAATACGGGTAATGTTCTGTTTTCAAGCGGGTTATTGTTTTGGATTTGATGACGTAAGTGGCGTTACAGTCATGTGGTATTGCTACACTTACTACTAGTGGTGGACTGATTAATCAAAAAGTCAGCGAATCAGTGACGAGCTACTGGTTGACGTGACGATGACGACGAAAATAATACGTTGACGAAATATTGACGAAAAAAAAGGAAAAAAAAGGGGGGGGGGTGTCGTTGATATTCCAACGCGCATCTGATTGGGTAATTAAATAAATTTAATAAGGATACTTTTAAAGTTGCACTTTGCACGTCTTTGGTCTCTGATTGTAACCTCTTATACTTTATTTCCGTTCTATATAATCTTTATGGTACAGAGTACTTTCCGCTGTGGGTTCGAATCCCGGAGGGGACTTTGGATTTTTCATGTGAAGAAGCCTTCCCGCTGGCTTGCGGTAGGTCGATGGTTCTACCCGGGTACCTCTGTGTACTCGGGCTCTTCATCCACCTCTAATCAGTTGGACGTCACTAAATGATTGAAATACTATCGAAGCGACGGTAAACCCCAATACAACAACAACAACAACAGAGCACTTTGTTTTCATGTTGTACAATAAATCATAAAAAATGCAGGTTTTAATCGGCATTTGCTTCAAAATAGTTTATTGTGTATTTAATCATAATTAATCAATTAATCAGTGACTTTTGCCTCTGATTAATCGACGAATATTTTTTCGACTGATTCCAATTACTACTTACTACGTCAAACTCCACACAGTGATCTCCCTTGCAAGCAAAAACTGTAAGGAGAGGTAACTTCTGCGTAGAGTTTGTGACTACGTGGCATTGCAAGTGGATAAGCTTCTAAATGTATCGGATTGACGTTTCACACCTTTATTACATCATATGTTAATAATAACTCTAGATCTATTCCCTTTTGTGTGCACCACCTGCTTGTATTGCAGCACCACATAATCTTTTTTTGACCATTGTCTAGGCCAAGTTTCTATTCCAGTCCCATAAAACAATTCGCAATAACGCGCTAATCAAATAATAGACCTTTCTGTAGCTGTTAAAGAGACCTGATCTAATTTTCGCCAATGCTGACGGTTATTGTTATCGACTGATGTGGTGAGATTTAACAAATGTTAATATGACACTTTGGTCAGATTGTCTGTCCTTTTATCGCCATTATAGTGATGGATTGTGTAAGCTATTCTAGCAATTGGGAAAAAGAGATAGAACTTGTTTCTTAAGGGCGCCGTGATCCAGTGGGAACTTACTCAACATATTAAACATATTTTATTGTCTTCTTTTATTTTGTTACACAAATGTGAAAACGATTATTGTAAAAAACAAAAAAAAAGCAGAAAGGTTAGGCCACAAGTTCATAAAAGTTAGATACGGCTTTCCCTGACTGCGGAACCGAAGGTTATCTTGTAGAACTCCGTAGTGGCAAGGGGTTATTGTGACCTTCCCAGGCGGAAAGTTCTGAAGCACCGTCGAAAATGATAAGTATAAGTTTTAAGAACTTGTTTCCCTAATCGACGAAAAATAAATAAGTTACACACTTACAGATCTGTTCCTTATAAAATAATTCAATATTATGGGCTAGCAACACCTCATTTGATTTCAACTCGATGTTTGGTACATTATCCCCTATCACTGTGTAAAAGTTGTTGAAATTCTATGCAACAGTTTTTATACTTAAGTAACAACCGCGAACATATAAAAAAATTCTTTTTTTTTTCAAGCAAAACGCAGTACAGTTATTTGCTTGAAACATTGTGAGAAATCAGTTGGATGAAATTGTTTTAAAATTTGCATAATGACTAAGACTGAAACAACAAACAATAACGTGAAATAAAATAAGGTATCGATTGGCTTAATTTTGAGTTATCTGCCCTTGGAAAATGATAGAAAAGAGCCAAAGACTCATATTCAGGGGCAGATAACTCAAAAAGTAGTTTTTTATTCCATAAATTTGTTTCCAGTGTGATTCTCTATAATCAGGCCAAGTTTTAAAAAAAAATCTGTCCGCTAGTTTTGATTTTTCTTCTTTGTCTATATAGTAAAATGGCGTTATTGTGATATACGCCCTTAATCATACTTTGTACCGTTTATATTAATATAAATCACCACTTGTATATATAATTTACTTACTTAAAAACACTCTTGAATATCTATTTTCTATCATTCAAAATGCTCACTTAATCATGCTTTGTGCACTGTGCAGTGTTATACAAGGTGTCCTTAACATCAATGTCAGTAAGGAAGTAATTAGAGATCTATATCCAATATTTTATTACGAAATATATTGATAATATACAATACAAATTAGATGAAAAAGACCCATGATCAAACAGTAATCAACAATACGCAGACAAAATATATCACGTTTAATTATGGTGCATTTAAAACAATATC